>OX451211.1:15146530-15746530 GCA_949628255.1 Macrophya alboannulata | reverse complement strand
ATTCTGTTTCCTGAATTTTTCCGGTAGGTAGGTAAAAGAGGGGGCGAGGTAAGTCTGAGGAGGAGACACTCGCGTGGAGCTCCCTCGTGGAAAATAAATAAAGGCAAACAACCCGGACGAGTCAGCTCTACGAATACTATACATATATATATATATATATATATACGCGAGTCTGAAATTAGGAATGCGAGAGAACGAAGAATAAGAATAATAAGAAGAAGAAGAAGAAGAAAAAAAAGAAAGGAGTGGAAGATACATTGAAACGATTCTCAATTGGTTTTTCTTCGGTTATTTTACCTCGTAGAATATACATCCCCTAAGATGTGAAACACATCTATGCCACGTTCACTCTTACGATTTTTCTCTTGCTCTCTCTTTTTCTCTCTGCACTGCAGTGTGTGTGGGTTTGTTACTGTCTTATAAATTTGCACATTACACGTGCACGCACACACACACGTGGATATACAAATTTCAGGAAATAAACGTACGAAGAATATTCAATATTTTTTTATGAACAAAAAATTCTATTGAATTTCTTTTTTATATGATTCTACATACATTTATCGGCTACCAAATCTATTCGATTATACTGTTATACTACTACATGGTTTATATTACCGCGTATGGGTTTTCGTATAGGAATTGGTATATACACGACTCACATCCGTAACATAGTACCTGTATAAATTTATACATAATATAATGTACATACGTACGTATTTTTATCTCTGGAATCAACATAAAATTGATACATATACCAATACCTATACATATATATTTTTTCTTTCCTTTCTTTTCAACGCAAACAGCTGGTCTTATACTTCGAAAAAAACCATGCACTCGAAAAAGCTTTTTCCTCGAATATATGTCAATAACGAAATTTTGAATGAACTTCAAAATTATGTTGGATAGATTTTTTTTTTTTTTATTTCGTTCTTTTTTGTACATCGTGAGAATTAATCTTACCTTCGGAAAGATTCGTTCACAGCATGTCGTCTGATTTTGGGGAAATTGAAAAAATGTATTTTTGGTTGTTTCTTCTTCTTTTATTCACGATTTTCACAATCAGAGATTATTTATTATCGCTATATATACATATATACAGTATATATATATATATATTATATATATATTAATTATATGTATACGTATATATATTTATTAATGAAAAAGTTTCTTCTGTTTGAATTTATTTTTCTTTTCCTAATGTAAACGGTTCCGTGTTTATCGTTGATTTACAAGTTTTAATATAAAGCTGGAAGTAAGAAAAAAATAAAACCTAATTGAAAGTATATAGCTAAATAATAAATGTACTTTATCGAACTTTGCCTGGGAGGGTTTACAAGAAACACAAGAAAGAAAGTAAGAACGAAAAATTCAAAAATGATAAAATATTTATAAAACACCAATAATTTATTACTCTGACGAACGATAAAACGACTCTATTATTGAATGACAATCAGTAACGTTTTTATACAGCTTTTAAACCTGTAAAATTTGGATATTTTATCGAATCGCGATACATATGTATTCGTACAACTTTAACTCGTATATATTACATCAAAATTTCACGACCAATCAATCTCACCAGCTAAGGGGTTAATTATTCATAGGAGGCCCGGTATAGGAATACATTAAACTAAATCTAATCAGAAAAGGTATATGTCACAATCCTAGGCTCGATAGTTTTGTATAATTATTTTAAATAATTTTTACGGTTTTTCAAAGAGAAAAAAAAAAATTTCTCCCACGTTTAAACCACGTACATCGATGAGGGAAACCCGAATTAATAATCTAGAAATCTAGATACGAAAAATATTTATAATTATGCTAATTATACAACGTTGATGATATTCTAAAAGAAATTTTTCAAATATATAAGTAATATATCTAAAAAAAAATACTATATGGTTATATTTTTATCCAAAATTGGAAAAAAAAAAAAAAAAAACTTATTCCTCGAACGATTCGAACGATTAATTATTTTCTTTCGGCAATTTTACCTGAGACGGTAATAATTTTGTAAATTTTTTCTGACACTTTGATTTTTAACTTGTATATTCTCACATTTGGATAAAAAAAAAGAAAAAAAAAAAAAAACTCTCGTTTCTTTGATTCGAGAAAAACGAAACAGAAGAAAGGAACAGAAATATGAATTTTTTTTTTTTTTATTTTACACAAAGGGAGAAAAAAAACGTATCGAGAACGAAAAAAAAAAAAAAAAACCCAAAAACGTCAAACTTCTTGGAACAAGAAAGAAAAAAAAAATATATATATCTCGTACGTTCGATAAATACTTCGTCGATTAATTTTATCCACGTAAACTCATCGTCGTCGTGATATTTATTTTTTATATATTAATTTTTTTTTATATCAAGAAAGTTTAAGGGTGTTAGTTGTTAAACCGTGACACGTGGTTAGACGGTTGTTCTTGCTAAGCGCGTAACGAACACGAGGTACAAGGGTGTCTCGCGGACCGCGTGGTTACTGCACGGGGACACAGTAGGAAACTGCGTTCACCAGGAGTCCCCACCACCAAATACGAGGGCAGAACACCCCTACGTCCTCGTGTTCTCGACGCGCGACGACGCTCCGCCTCCATAGAAGAAAACCACCCCTAGGTCTTCGCGGATGTGTTTCCTCACGATCTTCTTAAATCGCCAATCCCTATATACACCCCCTACTAGGCCCCAGGCTTCAGGACCTCTCATACCCGAGAAAGGACGCTACCTCGACCCATGTGGAAGTATATACCCATCTCTAACTCCTGACAATCTGTATATATAAAAAAAAAAATATATATATGTACAGGGTGTCCCGGAACTAAATCTCCAAAATGAAAGGTGGCCTAGAGGAGGTCGAACTGAGCAAATTGTCCCGAAGAACATGGGGTCTCCGAAGTCGCGTTCGCGAGATACCAACGGTTAAAAAATATCGCTTTGCGCCACGATCGTGGCGCAAAGCGATATTCTTTAATCGTTGGTATCTCGCGAACGCGACTTCGGAGACCCCATGTTCTTCGGGACAATTTGCTCAGTTCGACCTCCTCTAGGCCACCTTTCATTTTGGAGATTTAGTTCCTGGACACCCTGTACATTTTTCGCACACATTCATATGACGGTTTACTAACCACGTGGGTCCGGGCAGTACACCCTGGTACCCTGCACCACTACCCCTCGACGTTTCCGCCTCTTCATAATTGATAAACTTGTTCATTGACCCTCGTTAGCTAGGTCACCTTTCACTTCGCTCTTCGAGTTCTTCGATAAGTAGGTAGCCTTTTTCGATTTCAGAGTCTTTTGGGTGTTTTTTTTTTCTTCAGGTTTTTAAAACGTGGCTTAATTCGAGACTCTGAATATATCGTCGAGGATTCTTCAAGTTTCGGGAAATTATAGCGAGTATAAAAAAGGAGAACTGCAGTTCGAAGGACTTGAAATATTTTTTAGATTTGTTGAAATACGAAAAAGAACACATTTTTTGTCTTTTTTGTCTTCTTACAGGTCTCACAGTTTATTTTGTATAATTATTTATTTATTTTTCGTTTCTATATGATGACGAGGGGTGGGTATAATTCTTCAATCTTTTCAAGTGCGTTTTGAAGAACAGAAAAACAGTTTTAAAAAATGCAGGAAACATATAGAAAAATGAAAAATGAAGGGAATAATAAAAAAAAAAAAAAAATGACAGATAGGGGGTTGCAGGGGTGAGAAGAGGGAGAGAGAAAGAGAGAGAGAGAGAGAGATAGAGTTTCTTAAGATCGAAAAGCGCTGGGGGTCGAGTGTTTTTATTCCATTACCAGCGACGTCAACCTCTTAACCACTTACTTAACAGCGAACCTTCTTCCCTGTCTGATCTTCCTTCACACTCGATGGCGTTTGACAACTCAAATATTATCCAAGGCCTGATCCCTACGAACATCGGATCATCTCGATGTAGTAACTTTACTACGAAGCGAAGTTAGGTATTTACCCTTTCCAAAAACTTTCCCCAAAGCCAATTCCCCCTCAGCCTTATACTACTTGCACCTATATACACCCACATATATATGTGTATATATAATATATACATATGTAAATACATGTAGGTTTTTTTTTTATCTGTTCTCGAAAATTGACGAATTTTCCTTTTTTTTTCTTTTTTTTTTTTCTACGGCTGACGTCTGGCTTTTTCACTTACATCAAAGTTTTTGAAAAGGTATACCGTTCAAATCTTACGATAGTCGGTTTTTGGCCATTTAAAAGAAAAATCAGTCTCCTAGCAGCATCAGGCAATCAGGAAATCGGGAAATCAGACCGATGCTTAATCTTAATAGCTGTCGTATCAGGCGATTGGGAAATTTATCAATTATACTCGTTTCCGAGTCAAAATCTTGTCATAAAACCGGTGATACAGTTGGTTGCTAAATTATAAGAGAAAAATCAGTCTTCCGGGCATTTTTTGGACAATTCTTCTCGTTGTATATTTGGTTCAGAAATTTTCCAAATTTCTGACAGAATGTTGGGTAAAAATTAG
The DNA here is from genome assembly GCA_949628255.1 of Macrophya alboannulata. Lineage (NCBI taxonomy): Eukaryota > Metazoa > Arthropoda > Insecta > Hymenoptera > Tenthredinidae > Macrophya > Macrophya alboannulata. The sequence goes on along the minus strand of OX451211.1, from coordinate 15,742,018 downwards.
AAAAAAAGCTCCTATAGCTGTTTCCAATCAAATTTTAGTATAGCTACAACCAGTTTAGCGTCTAAAATTACCTGGAATCGTGAGATACGAGATAAGTTTAAAGAATTTCACATCTTTTCGCAAAATTGAAGAAATTTGAAGATTCGTGTCTTTGAAAGTTGTAGCAAAAATTTGAAAATCGTGAAGTAGGTGTCCGTTTATTTTGACGATACATGGAAGAAAAAAAGTTTCAATATATATGTGTGTACATAAAGGTATATACGATACATGCAAGAACTTTGTACACCTCGGTTTAGAAATTTATTCAGAGCGTGCTAAGTTATCTTCTTCGTTAATAAAAGTAACGTCACTTCCTGGCCGCATGCAGGTACGCGGTGGCTAGGTAGGTATATAAAATGCAAATTTTGCACCGGGAGTGGCTTCTGATGTGATGCGCATCTACACATACGTAGGCGCCTAGGCTACTGGACGTACGGGATACGTACGTATATATAGGTATACATACGTATATATAGTTTATTCACACTTTGCAAATGCACGTTGACCTCTGCCGTATTGTTACGATTTACGAGTCTGGCCACGTGCATATAGTGAAAAATTTATTTTACCCCTATATATAAGTATACATATGTATACAACACGTATATACATGGGTAAAATATATATATATATGTATATCGCGGAATGATAAATCTTGAAAAAAAATAAATAAAAAAAAAAGTAACACATAGGTATGTTCAGTGAAAATTTTTTCCGAAAAATAATAATAAGCTCCTATAAGATGTTGAATTTAATTATATATATATATTCCGGTTCTAAGTTGAATAAATCGAAGAATTACCTCACACCCTTTACTCTCTTCCCACTTTTCTCCCTCCCTCCCTCCCTCTCGCCATATACCACGTACATATACGTATAATACGAAATTTTTGACGTATCTCCCTCGTACTTCTCGTGTTTATGTTAATGTAATTTTCGTTCCAGGTGGTGAAATAACGTTTCGAAATAACTATACGCGCGACCGGCGGCAACAGCGTTAGGTATAGTATAAGCGGGGGTGGTATAGGATATATATATATATTTGGCATGCATATATATACCTATATATATAAATATACATATGTACAGCGTGTATATGGGTATATATAGCCAAAGTTGTGTGCAGACGAGAGAGAAACACCTCGCAAAAGATAAATCGTTTCGCGTATGCATGTTGTATATATATACATGTGTATATATATATATATATATAAATATATATATATCTATATGTGTATATGTATGCTGCACGCCGCCGTTGGAAGCTGCGTGAAACAATTTGACCGGCTCCCGTTTCCGCCTCCGTCCACCTCCACCTCCTGCAACTCGCGCCTCAACCTCTACCACCGCCTCTGCCATCTACCCCATCGTTCTCGTTATATACACTCGTAGAATTCATTTCCCTTTGAACAATTGGCGCTTTCTCCTCGGCTATAGAAAAGAAAAAATAAAAAAAAGAAAACCGAAAAAGAAATAAAGAAAGAAACAGAAGAGTTATAAAAGAACGAAATCAAAAATAATGAAAATGAAAAACAAAAAAAAAATCAGAAAAATCAGAAAAAAGGTATGTAATACATGTAAATTTTAGAGAAAATTAGTTTCATTGCCATTTATGGAGGAAGACGATATAAATAATATATACGAATTGAATTTTGTTTGATGAAACCCCCCCCCCCCCCCCCCCCCCAAAAACAAAATCCATATGCGTCTGTATAAAAATTTTCAATTTGTTTTATCCGCGATTATTTGATCGTGTTTTACAGTATAGATATATTGTATGTATGTACATACGTACATACGTTCGGTGATGAGACGGTTTTTTATTTTTTTTTTGTCGAAGGGTAAAAACCAAAAATATGAAATAGAAAAAAAAACAAGAAAAAAATGTGTTGTTTTTGGCATTTTTTTCTTCCGTTTATATTTGGCACACAAATTCGTTAATTTTTAATTTTTTTTCTTTGTTTTTCATTTGTTATTTAATATTTTTTTTTTTTTTCGTTTTTAAACAGAGGTTAGCTGATTGGCCGGGGGCAAAACACAGCTGGTATACCAGAGAGCTGCAGGGGAACCCCTGCAGAAGGGAAGTTGCGGGCCCCTATATAATTCTCATCCTCTTTTACTCCTACCTATATACATATATATCTATACGCGGGAACTACTGCAGGATAATGGAAATTTGTTCGTTAGCTCAAACACACGCGATGTCTCATCCGGCAATTCGTTGCTTCCTCACACATATGAGTGTTATATATATATAATATATTACATATATATGTAGTCGGACGAAGGTATATAGATTTTATGTAATACGTATCTACATATACGAGTATTTACCCTGCATATACCACCGCGAAAACACACAGATCTGAAATTTTCCCCATCGCATATATATCTCATGTTTATATGCATTCGTTACACCGGAAGTTATCGCCGCGAGGATATGGGTATAACTCGACATTGCCCTTTTATGCACAGGATTGGCATGTGCAGGGGCTTTTCGTTATCACAATTGATATTTCATACGTGGTGTTAATTAAGGGGACCAGTATAACAGCTTGATTTGGGAAATTTGGAGTACTCGAAAATTTGTCAATCAAAGTTTATTTCACATCAATTAGTTTTGGCTTTTTTCTTATACTTATACATAGCCAGCTATTCTCCCTGCAAGCCGTGTAACTTTATTACTTGGAAAAAAAAAAGAAACGGTGTAAAAGTTAAAATTCTGAAGAGTAAAAAATCACCGTTTTTGCGGAAGAAAAAGAGCAAATAGAAAGAAAGATAGAAAATAAAAAAAAAAATAGATAGCACGGAAGCCAGATATCACCTAATCTAGCCCATCCCTGTCTACCTACCTACCTACCCTTAGATAGTATTGGCTCGAAAACACACATAGGAATAGTTCAGCTCGAGGATTCGCGTGCGTGTGAGCCAATATCGGCGTCGAGTGAAGGATGCCCAACACGCGTCGTCGTCCTTGCCTGACTCTTATCTCATCTCCTGGTGCGGCTAGTACAAGTTAGCCTGGTTTCAGCTGTACGAGTTCCTTCAGTACCTCACGTACCTGCTATTCGTACTTATAACACCAATTGACGACTGCAAATGGGTTGTGTGTATGTGTGCCTGAAACTAATTGCCTTTGCTGCAGCTTATATTTTTTCTCAAAGATCGAATTGAGCATCTTGGCAATTTTTTAAGAATGGAAATTGTTCGATCGGCTAGCTATCGTTTCTGTGAATTCTGTTATTTCAGTTTATACATCAGGCTAATGTTCCCATGGACCAAAATCTCTCCAAATAAATACAAAAAAAAAAAAAATTCAGCCTAAGTGCGAAGAATCGTGTGTTATCGAAATCGGTAAATTCTAAGGCCTTGGGTCTGTACTTAGAATTGAGATACGAACCTATAGGGTCTTTGATAAATTTTTTTTTGCATCTATTTGAGAGAGACTTTGGCCCAAGGGGGTCAATAAAATTTGAATATGATCAATTCGAGGACCACTTCAATGTACATACATACGACGTTTCTCTCGGATTGACGATTTTGAGCCAAGATCTCATATCTTATTTTCGCAAGTTGTAAGTAAAGACGTAACGACGTAGAAGATTGGTAATTACCGATTACTCGCGGTTATCTCATAAGCCATGCAGTAACGTTTACGCTGCGGTATTTGCGAAAGTACTAACAAGCGATAACATCTAAAGTAGAGAAATTACCCCTAGGCCGAGAGAGAAATGACCGTTTACAACGTCCTAAAATTTACCTAGCTCCTTCGTGACTCGTATATTTCTTGTACATTATATGACAGGACATATACGATGATCTTGCTCGGCCTATCATGGCCAATAATTACTGCACGTATAGTTAGCAAAATTTTTTTTTTTTTTCATTTTCTCGAACCGACAAAAATCGCTGAAAAGTGACGAAGAAAAATGAAAATTATTTCTTATACCTCGGTCCGGCTGCCCTAACAATTTTCCACTTTTCTTCTAAGGTGATATGGTTACTCTTTGTAATAAATGTTAGGGGGCTGGCGATTGACTTACGAAATGTCAACTTCACCCCCTATTGTCTTGACACTCAACAAAGCATGGGATGACCTTTAATATCGCCAGACAACGTTGGCTCCGACTATCACCTAATCTGGTAAAATAAGATCGCGGGGGCGAGTGGGTAAAGCCAATCATCACAGCCGGTATACACGTAAAAAGTGATATTTTTCAAAGTTTTTTTTTTCTTATTCTTTTATATCATTCGTTTTTCTTCTTCTTCTTCTTCTTCTCCTTTTTTCTTTTCGTGGAAAAAGTTTAAGCTTAAATATGTCTGCAGTATAAGTAGATATATCCGAGATCGAAAAATTCAGATCACTTCTTCGACCTGATCGAAAGAACTTTGGCGAGAAAACTTGAAGCTAGAAAACTTGTCGATTCTGGAAAAGGAGAGAAAGAGAAAGAAAAAGAGAGAAAGAGAGGGCGAGGCTCTTCAAGATTTTACCTTATAACCGCCTAGGGCCTCGTTAATTTCATTCCCTACCTTTGCCTTTTCCAAACTTTTACAGTTTAGGTACCTGCGAAATCTTTTTCGACGAGACGATTTCCGATCGTAAATGTTAAACGGGCACTTTTACTGCATCAAGCTTTCGGTGTAACTTATTCGATGGAATTTTTTGGTATATTGAATCACTTGGATCCCGTTTCGTGAAATAAAACAATCTTGAAAAAAATAAAAGATTCAAAATTATACGAAGAGCTTTCAAAAATTTGCTCAGTACTGATTTTTTTTTTTCTGGTTCTTTGTTTTTACTGGTTTCACATCCTCTACTCTTTTATCTTATAATTTTTGATTCTTAAGAATCGAGAATTAAGGATCGCGGTGATAAAGAAAAAAAAAACAAAAAACGAGGGTCTGGAATTGACGCGGTTCGACAATCCTTTGAAGGTAAACACCAAAAGTGATTGGTGGAATTTTAAACAGCTCGTACCTACACATCGATATTCAACAAGAATATCCTCGGAGCCAGTGAATCTGAAAGTTTTTCTTGAATCCTGCAAACTTCGACAAACCGCCCCTTATCTCACGGATCAGTAAAATTATATCCACAAAATTAATTTTTTTTTTAACACAATCTTACCAGAATTGTATGAAAAACTCACGTTGTACCTGTCTGTACCTGTAATTCAGAAAATATTTGTCTACTACCTTGAAGTAGAAAAAAAATTATCTTTCAAACAAAACCCAGTTTTATCATCTTTATTATTTTACTCTCAGACCTAAAGTGGCGTGGCTCGATCAAATTTCAAATAATAATCTATACGGTTCAGTACATAATATACCTATATGTATATAGGGAAGGATGGGGAAAAATGAGACACAATTTTTGAGATATGATTTTCTTTCTTTTTTTTTTCTTCAGCTGACAAATTCTTGCAGTAAGAAAAAAAAAATTTCTTTTCACTAAAAATTTTGAATTCCTCGCCACTGCCCGGGCTGATCAACTTGCCACATCTTTTTCTCCACAAACCGTATGACTATAAGCATTTTTGTAAGAAAAAGAAGAAAAAAATCGTTCGTCTCAAAAATGTTGTCTTATCTTTCTCCACGGACCACTACGAAAAATATGGTGTCTCGTTTTTCCCCACCCTCTCCTATACATATACATATACATATACATATACATAAAATGAAGAAAACTGCGTCTCCTAGAATAACCAGCCCTCAGTAAGCCTCGTAGACTCTGAGTTACTGAAATTGGGTAACTTCAGTTCTCGACCCCTGAAATTCAACGTTTCAATTTGATATTCGAGAATCGCACGACACTGTAAATCTCAAGGACGATCCCTAGCCAAGGTAGGAAGGAAGTAAGGAAGGTAGGTAGGTAGGTATAAGGTAGAAGCGCGTTCCTGGAATACCTACGCGAGTGATCTGGCGTCGAGACGTCGATCGTAGTCGTCGTAGTAGTCGTGGTGTTAGGTATACTATATATAGTTGAAGGATGAAAGAAAAGAAATATCGGATCCGAATAGGAAAGTGTGAGGAAAAGATTCCGGGTAAGTATAAGGTGTCGCGTTGGGTCGTTGCGGAAAGAACTTCCGGGTCCGTTTTTTTTTTTATGTTTCAGGTAATAATAAATAAAAAAAAAAAAACGAAAACTTTTTGAAAAATGTACGCGCTGCACGATGAAATCGAATACCTGCAAAGCAGTTACTTTGAATAAAGAACGATTCCGATGCGCGGATAACTTATTCGATTCTTTTGCGGACTTTGTGATTTGTCTCGGGTTAGGGGTACTACCTACTACACTTTTTCCGCTCAATGTCGAGTGAAAACCATTCTCTACTATCCCAATTGAGACACTCCAACTTTTTACCCATTTTTTTTTTATTTTTTTTTATTTTATACGGTTTTTTTTCAACTTTTTTTTGATCTCCATTCTCGATTCTCTCCACCAAAAACAAAAAAAAAAAAATTTTCCATCCATTATACAAGGCTTACACTCGTTTCGAATTTATTAAACGTTTGATCTCGAATCGAAAAAATTTGGAACGGTTGAAAAAAAAAAAAAAAGTGTAATTTCAAAAGACTAATTAAAGGACCTTCGATTTAGGATGAAAAACAGACATTCCATTGATTCTTTTTTCCTTTTTTTGCCACCTTTTTTTAATTTATTTCTTTCATTTCAATCAGTATGTGATAAAGATGAAAGAGCACGTTTCTTAATCATCTAAGAAAGCCAATATATTTTTCACCGAGGCGTGTTGTATGTATGTATGTATATATCATACGTGCGCTAGTAAGTCGATCTGCAGGCAGAAGTACGTGAGGGTAGGTATGGGTACTGGTACGTACCTACATCGAGTATAAAACGAAAAGCAATTGGCTCGGATGTGGGGGGGTACAGTAAGCTAGCTGGTCGAGAGGGTGGATTGTCGCTGAACGAAACGGTATTAAAATCGATGCAAGCAACAGATGTGCAAGGATAGCTTTATTGGTATGAAACCAATAACGAAAATCATTAAATTAGCTTAACCACTGCACTGCTGTCCGAGGGGGCTGTTAACACCCCGGTTATTTTATTGTGTCGGAAAAAAAAAAAAAAAAAAATGGGAATAAAAACCAAAAAAATGCAATCCAAAAAAAAAAAAAAAAAAAATTATTAGAATGAAGATGAAAAATTGCCGTTGGAACCACAAGAATAAAAAAAATTAATAAAGAACCGGAGGAACATACTATACTCAGAAGGAGAAGAAAACAAGAAGAGAAGAAGAAGAAAAAAAAGAATTTCACTTCACACGGACTCTGACAAACGGATTACAAAACTTTTTCCAAGATAAGTTAAAGGTCATAGCCACGGTGTCGCGTAGTGTCAAGTGACGCCGCGATGCCAGACGTCGTTTTCAGAATAGAGAGGAAAAGCGGACAGATAGCACACATTCGGGGAGTATAGGATGGGATGGGGTTTACAGTGAAATGCAACCTGCCAACTGCACGAAGGGGTCGAGATTATGAATGAAATAATTTCGAAGCTTGATAATTTCCCGATTTCACCTGACAGTCAACTGAAAATACATATCTATCTGTTATTCAAACCACGATATATTCCCTACTTTTAAACGTCAGTTAATTTCATTTCATACTGCAGTTATTATTATCATCGTTTACTCTTTTATTCAAATTCTGTCTTTCTCTCATCATTTGCGAGTGAGTTAATAAATACCTATAAAGGTTCGTTCATATAACGGTCCTTTAATATATATAATAATATCAATTAAAAATCATTCGGAAGACGAGCTTCGGAACTTGAGGAATTTTGGTGATGGAATTTTGCTTTGGCATTTCTAAACTAATAAACTTTCAAATTAAATGATAATTCCCGGAAAATATTCCTTTCAAGATAAGATAACGTATATTATATACATATACGTACATTCTACGATGAAGGATATAAGAAAATTTAAGTCAAATTTTTAAGACAAACCCGAATAAAGACTTTAGACAGACTTTCAGACCTCGTTAGCTTTTCCATTTATCAATTAATCGGTTAATCGATCCTCGGACAAAGTCGCATAGCTGTCGATAATAATAAAGAAAGAAAAAAAAAAGAAACGAGAACGAGAAAAAATTGATAAAATTATGAAAAATTTCAACTGCACTTTAGTCATCAGGTTTTTTTTTTTTAATTATCGGCTAATTGCGTTACCTGAAATTTTTTAGGACTAAAAATTCGAGACCCTAGTGTCGCGTTAAAATGAATATATATAAATTGTCGTCGTTTTTGCAGATTCTTTATACCTATAATCTGATCTAGTTTTAAATAATGTACGTTACTGGAACGGTATTAAGGATAGATAATTGAAAATCTACGAATGAACGGATTTAAATCGCTATCCTCCGCTTTTCACATATAGCTCGATAGGAAAATCGCTCGATACTGGTGTGTAGGTACCTTGGTTCATGGCAAACCCTATTTGATTCCGTAATCCATTTCAAATAGCTCCGTTGCCTTACGGCATCCAAGTTATACGAAGCCAAACCCGTGGCGATCTGGTTCCTGAGACATCAGTCTCCCGAGGCTCTCTGTCTACCGTCTTGTCGTCGACAGATTCAAGGGAAGAATTCCACCCCTGATGCGCGCTGCCAATACAAATAACCTTTTGCACAACCTTAGCACCGACCGTGAATTAAATATAGACACACAAATCTAAATCTTCGAGGTATAAATTTGATATAAAAAAATTAAAAAATATTCTCATTCATCTCTTGAACGGATCTATGCAAAATATTTTCATCAGAGTGTCGATTTCATCTTTGAATTACACGGAAATTCGATAAAACCTTTACCAGAAAGAACAGAACTGATCGAAACCAATTAATTTTATGTTTTCGATCATAGGATCGAAATAAATTCCTAAATTAATTTCTAAAAAGTATTCCTCCATCGCGTATAGGCGTTTAGGAATTTTTTTCTGTCCACAATTATGGACGAATTTCTGTGTTAATGTGGCGAAAATTTTGACAAGAAATCGCGAACACTGTAACGAACTTTGAAATTCAACTTTCTTCAGTTGAGCATCGAAAGACGTGTTTCGGAATCGTTTCACGATTTTTCAATCTAAAAATTCTGAAATTTTTACTCAAGAAATGCTATTTCTTTGAGATTGAAAAAATCGAGCGAAAATTTCTAGATCCGGTCAATCGAATGACCTGCTTCTTTATATTTAACAAATTAATTTCTCGTTCCAGTTGACCATCAGCGTGCAATATCATGATCCATCTTTCATCAACGAAATATTATAGACTGACAGTCCCGCGCAGTGTTTCGGCCGGAGGTACCTTCTAATTAGATTTTCCATCCATAGGATAACGAGTTGCTTCCCGACTCCTCAGTTCGTTGTCCGATGTGGATAGGTGTACCCAGGGTATGGGGTTTCCGTCCAGATTCAAGCTTCGTTCGCCCTCGAAAGGGCTCTTCGTGGTCTGGGGGGGTTGAAATAGAAGTGGTGACGGTCGCGGTGGCTGGTCGTGGTCCTAGCTGTTGGTGAAGTGGTCCACGGGACAGTAATTTGCATGGCTCGAGTGGTTGGCTGGCTGGCTAGGCTGGTTGGCTGGTTTCTCCTCCTGGTTCTCTCGCCCGGGTCTGTACTTGCACCCGCGAGGCGAGCCGAGGGTCCACGACGAATGGTGAACGGGATAGGGGTGCGAAGGTGCCAGAGGGTGGAAAAGGGTGGCACGAGAACGGGGCAGGATGGGGTGGCAAAAGGGGAATGAGGTACTCCGACTCGCATTCCAAGCAGACTTGGTGAACCGGGTTCATTATTTTCTCGTTATAAGTTTCTACAACTCCGGCTTGTTGTCGTAACGTTGTTAACAGGACGCGCTGTGAATTGTTAAACGACTCCGTTCCTGACGCCATCACCATTCTCATAGTCGAAGCCCCGCGGCTGCAGGCTTCCCTTCTTTCTACTATTATTTCTTACTTTTCTTCTTCTCGTATACATCCACCTCATATACCTACCGTCGTACATTCATCTATATCTCTTGTCACTCGCTTCCCTTTCTTCTTCCTCGCTCATTTCTTTTCTTTTCTTTCACCAGCTTCTAGAGCTAAAGGAAAAAAAAAGGAAAATTCAAAACTTAGATCGAAAAATTTCTGTACTATTTCATTACATTTAGCCTCTTTTTTTGTTAATATATAAGACTGATACTAATCTCTTTTTCAAAAAACTCTTCCGACACCAAATTTCAATCTTTCGACGAACTTTACGGATCTCAAAGGACGACGTAGGCGCCCTATAGCTACCCAAAAATCACAAAGCCAAGCCCTTCGGCATCATTCAAGAAATGTTATAAAATATTTTCTGGGATAATTCCCTACCTGAGATCCACCTTTCATGTTGGTCAAAGTAAAAACTTGTGATAAGCACAAGTTCTGTTATCAATAAACTGGAATGAAGTTTCGTATCGAAACTTATTAAAAAAGCAAGAAAAATATTTTCTCTATAATTTGATCAAATTTTTTTTAGCTACTCTATCGGTTAATTGTCTACTTAAAGTGGGTTTCATGACTCTGAATACTTATGTGAGGGTGAAAAATTTTTAATTTCGAATCGAATTCTCCCCACGCGTGAAAATCGCATTAAACTATACCATGGACACGTATGTACAACACATACGGATAGATCGAAGTCTAGGAACCTGTTATGTGTAGATATCTCCGCTCCGGTAACGGTTAGGCATATCGTTTAGTCAAGATTGCGTTTGTATCGGTGTAGACACGCGACTGAATCACCTGACTTCCCGATGTTAATCACGCTAACGCCGCAAGTGGAATCAAATCTAAATCAAGAAGGAGGCTTAACTATAAGCTCGAATTAACCGTATTACATTTTCGAACTTTGGGGGAAGTTCGAAAGCGATAAAACAAATTCTAAACCAAACCCAAAAACGAATAAAAAAAAAAAAAAAAACATGTATATAGTTTCCCCAAAATATTTTCTGTTTTTTTTTTTTTCTCAAACCGCAAAGGGAAATTTTCGTATAACTTAAAGAAAAATCAATTTAGAATTCAGAATAAAACCGCGTGCCACGTCTTCAAAAAAAAAAAAAACCAAAAAGGGTAACAAACTGTCGACGACCATCGTCTATCCCGACACTTTCAAACTGCCGCTTCCTATATCCGACGTGGAATCTGAAAAGTTTTTAGTTTCAGGTTGGACTCGATGAACGCGTTAGCTCGATCGAAAAAGGGTCTGGATATATCGAGTCATTTTTTTTCAAACAAGATACGAAATTGCACGAATTTTTAGTCGCATCGGTTCCTAAATTAATCAGTTTTTCATTTAGAGACTTTAATCCACGATCTCATTAGTCTCACATTTGAAATTCTACATGAAAGATATGGGCAAATCCGTTACGTTGGCCATCGAATGTCATCGGTTTGATCTGCAGGGGGTTGAATAATTAAACGAACGTGTCATCTATGTATGTACATACATACGATACGTCGAGTGCGAGTGACGGTTGTGAGTACGGGGGCTGTACAGCAGCTAGTAGAAATTCGAAGGATATCTGTAGTTGATGAGTTTCGAAATTCTGTATACGCCGATGTATGTACGACTTTGTGGAACCTAAACGTTATTAGCGGTAAAATTCGACGATCTTTTTTTTTGATTTTTAATTTTTTTCTCATGAAACATTCGGTCGAAACCTAGACATCATAGTAATAGACCAAAGCCTGTTTCGTTCTCGGTCTATAGGTATACCCTTTAGCGAGCTTTGCTCTAAAGTGTTTTCGAAACCGCTTGTAAATTACCGCGGCTCCGACAGCAGCGTGGAGGGGCGAAGGACGAAGGGGATGAATGAGAGTATGAGGGGCGAAGGCGCGAAGGGAGGAAACGTATTCCAAAGTTTAAACCACGCGGGTTTACGGAGTACCTTCATACCCTTAGCTTCGGTTATATATACCAACCAAAAGCTACACTAATGTCCAACGTTCTAGATATACAAATATCGCTACAAGATCCCCGAAGGGAATAGCCGGGCGTCAAAGGCACGCAGCTTATACTCCCCATCTCCTTCTCATTCTCCGTCTCATTTTCTCTTTATCTTTCTCTTTCTATCCTTTTTGGTATAGATAGCTCTATATCTATCTCTCAGCGAGCCGCAGGAGGGACGAATGAGCAAGTTAACTTTCGATGTGGAGCAATTTAAGTTTGTAACAAGCGTGGTATGCGCCCCACTGCTTGCTCCCCTATATCCTGCCAGCGTGGCGCGGGCCAAACCCCGAAGAGTAGAACGAGCCAGAGGATGAGGACGAGGATGAGGATGAGGACGAGGAGAAGAAGGAGAAGGAGACGGAGAAGAAGGGAGGAAGGGGAGTTCTGACTGAGTCCGGGGCAACTTCGGTCATGAATTAATTTCACGATGGAATCGTTTATACTACATTAACTTTTAATTTGCTAAACGCTTTAGTCTTTACGGTGTATTTATATTAACTTTCTTCCTTCCATTATAATGGACCGCCGGAGGCACGGAGTTGTCCCTGACGGCAGGCTTATTGCCTTCTTTTCTCATTCCACTACTCCTAACCTTTCTATATGTCTATCCAGATATAAACATTTGTCCTCTGGATTCCTCTTCCACTTTAAAATACACATTTGCTTATACCCCGTGAAGAGATTTTGTCTTATTTTTTTTCGAATCCCGAATTGAATTATTTCTACATCGACTCTCGTCCAAAAATTTGATCTCTTTCTCTTCGTTCTCGTCTTTTCATCGACCCATATTGCATATCGTTCAAAGATTCGTGGTATTGGAATTTGATTCTAGCGGAGAAGGTTGATCTAATTGATCGCGAGTCGCGCTCTCGCTCCCTTGCCCTAAACTCAATGTTGGTTTTTGTCTTCCTACCAGTTGGTATATGGGGGGGAGTTTAAATCGCGTAGCAGGGCTAATTAAAACCTCCCTGTGGAATATCTTGGACAGGCGAAAGTTCATTACGTTCGGATGTCGTCGGCAGGAAATCCCCGTGCCGTTCGACGTCTGGTTGGCACCCCTTACGATCCCTGCCTGCCTGCCTGACTTGCGATTGCCTCGTCCTACTGAAACGCCTCGATATCTCGTTGATGGGAAACAGGGTTGGGGAATTGCAGACGTTGAGAGAAACGAGGAGCGAGAAAAGGAAACAGAGGAAAGAGAAAAAGGGAGGGAATTGGGAGAATGGGGGGTTCAGGGGTTCAGGGGAAGCGCGAGACCCATCTACGTAATAAAATCACTTGTTGGATTTCCGGCAATCATGTAGTCGAACCTCTGATTTACGTTTCGTCTCGGAGTGAAACGAGGTGAAAAAGGCGAAGGTGTCGCCTTGCAAGCTTTCACTTCTCACCCCTATTACCTATATATAAATCGATTTCACCCCGATAGTTCCTCATTTTTTATCCACTACTCTTACCTTTTCATTTATACTCTTGAAATATTTAGGAGGAAGGGTGAGAAACCGGGCGCAAAGAATTTAAGTAAATCAAAAGAAACGATAACTATCGCTTATCGATAAGTTTACTTCGAAAAAACGAAAATTCAGAAATTTGAAAAATTGATAAATTACGATTTTGCTATTTTACAGACAAGAAGAAAAATCAACTCATCTCCGTATTAGGAACAAAAAAAAAAAATTACATTTCCGAGAATTTGTCTCCTTTCGAATTCGAAATAAAGGCACTCATTTTATATACGAAGTATATCTCTAGAGTGCCTTATGAATTTGCCTTCCTAAGTACGATCTTTGTCTGTCCGGACTGGTCGACACTACTGCGCCAACCCAAATCTCGTGTCTTTTAGAGCATAACTCTCATTGCAATCGAGGATTATGCCCTTAGCAAAAAAACTTATGATTTTCTATCTAGTCTGATCGTTTACCTACAAAGATTCATCATTTTTTTCAGACTTCTTGTCCGTCCGGACTGCCCGAGCCTAATGCACTGACCCAAAACTCTAGTCTTTCGGAGCGTTACTCTAATTTCAGTTGGGGATCATGCCTCTGGCAAGAAAACTTAGGATATTTCATCTATTATGACGGTTTATCTACAAAGTTTCATCATTTTTCAGGGTTTTTTGTCCGCCCGGACTGTCCGAGCCTACTGCGCTGACCCAAAACTCTAGTATTTTGGAGCGTTACTCTAATTTCGGTTGGGGATTATGCCCCTGGCAAGAAATCTTAGGATATGACATCTATTCTGACAGTTTAGCTACAAAAATTAATATCGCTATTTCTTATCCTCTATTAACTAATATACTTATGATACTGATAAATCGTGAGTGCCTGTTGATCACAGTCCCTTGGGACTGCTCATTCTGCCTATTTTTTTTTTTTTTTTTTTTTACACTCAGATATCAGTAACTTGCATAAATTTTCGCAGGTACATGCATTCGTTTGTATAGGTATATAGGTATAATGTATACTACATACCTACGTGTGTTTCGTCTTTATAAACGCTGCACGCAGGGAATTCTGTGTAGTGAGTAAACTAACGGTGGGGGGAGTTTTCTCGACAGGGTAGGTTAACGTGCAATATAACCACCCACAACAGCATAACCATGATATATCTGTACAATTTGGAGTAATTTTGTTAAAATAGAATAATGTGAGAAGGTTGCAGGTATATAGCCGGTGTATAGATGTGTAAGTCTTCGTCGGCCGTGCGGGAGTAGCTACACATACACTATACCTATATACATCTAGACCGTCGTCGAGCACCCCCAGGGCAACGCGCCAAATCAACCCCTCAGAACCAGAAGGGCGGTTTTCGTTTGACAAAAAAGTTTTACCTAAACTGAATTCGCGATTTTTGACACGGGGTAAAATCGTATTATGGATCAAATTTCAGTCTCACCAAAGGAATCGGTTGAACTAATAACATTTGTCCATATTTCGCGGTCTAGGTATTTCGAAAACTGTGAAATTCGATTAGTAAACTTGAATGAAATTCATAGAATTTCGAATAACAAAAAAATTCACTCGAATTAACTTCGAGTCAAGCTTTTTTGGTTTTTTTTTTTGGCCAAGGGCAGAGACTAGTCGGAGTTCGATACCAATTTAGCTATTTCTAGATCGCGAGGACTTGAGCCATTTTCAATCCTAAATAAGAAACTGATTAGTGGCCGTGTTTATACTCATTATACGCACCAAGCGCCAAAGCATTACTCAGCCGTCTACCGCGCCTTCTTCATTTACAGAAGCATTCGACCTCCAGGATCCTACACCGTCTCCTTTTCCTCGGTGGTTAAAGGCAGGCATTATTACGTATATTTACCAGTACGTCGCGCAGTGTCTTAGGGGATTCGCGGGTAGATCTACCCCATAAAACTAAGAAAGATAAAAATCCCTAAAGAAAAGAACAAGAGGCAAGAAAAAAAAAAACTACCCTCAACATAATTTTCTATTTTTTAACCTTAATTAAAGTATTTAATTTGTATAAAGCGTCAAGACATCTTTCGGGGGTTTGCTTCTTGTCTAAAAGTGGTTTTCTCGGGTTGACCTTACCTCGTGTTGGTTTTAGGGGTTGCAGGGCCAGAGTTCCTCGCGTGGCTATAACTTGAAAACAAACAACCTACACCCATGCGCTTGAAAGACGAGATATATACTATAACAAGGAAGTTCGTGGCCGAAGATGTTGAGGGCGGGTTTTAGCCGTGGACAGGTCGTGGTGCGGCGTGACAACCCCCAAGAAACAAGGTGAAGGGATGCTGCAAAGACAGAGAGAAGGAGACAGGGGTAGATGTAGAGGGAGAGAAAGTACTAGCCGTAGTAGTAGTCGCGTATAGTCAGCCAGCAGCTCCTCTGCTACCACGACGCCCGTCTCCCTGGCACGCTGTAATAATACGTAATATCTTTACTGTTTTAGGCAGCCGCGCGCATTATTCGGATGCCAAGCGTGCCTTGGAAATTTAATTTCGAATCGTATTATATCCGCGCCCGCTCGCGGAACACACAGAGAGATGGCGAGAGGATGGGGCCCAACTCTCTCTCTCTCTCTCTCTCTTTTACTCCCTCATCCTCCTACTACTTCGTGTTCACTCAGGGCGAGGCAAGGCAAGACCGTTGCAAACGGGGTGGCTGGCTATACGATGAACCGAGAAGGAAAGGGGATGCAGGGCCGAGGAAGGAAGAGAATTCGCGGATGCAAAGAGAGAGAGAGAGAGAGGGGTGAGTAGGGGTTGGTTTTCACAGGGAAGCCGCAAAGCAGAGGTTCTCAATATTCAATTCATTTACAAATGGTAACACAGAACAACGTAAAAGGGTTTTGCTTCGATTTTTAAGTCGCTAAAGTTGCTAAATCTGTGACGTAAATTGGATACGTCATTCTCTGCATTTACAAGATTTGATTTAGTAATCTAAAGGACGAACTCACTTTGTAACAATTTACCACTCCGGAGCTCCGTACCCTACGAGACTTACATTAAGCTCCAGAGATTTCGAGCTAATTGGCCCGAGGCTGAAAATATTTGTGATCTTACTCCGCCTAAACTTTACGTCTCTTTTTTTTCTATAATTATTTCCAAAAAATTTCGAAAATAATTTCGAGACTGTATATATTTCTTTTCTTCTGATTCTCTAAAAGCTCCGGGAATCTTTAACGGCTTGTTTACACCGTGTATAGTTAACGTTTTATTAACTCTACTTTGTCGGAGGCGACACCCATTAAGCCTAAAAGATCTTTGTGGGCCTCTGTCCTTGCTGCAGCCAACGAGAGATCCTTCCGAGGGCTGACAAATGGTTTCTAGAGACTGTAGAGAAAGAAGACCCTGGAGGAGTTTCTTTTAGAATTATATACTACCGTATTATATATACCTATATACAGGTATAAAATAAGTGGGTGAAATTTTTTCATATTAAAGTCCTGAACAGATTTCCTCTCAGACAGGTATATGTAGGGATATACATATACACTCAATTTTCTTCGACACTATTCTACTCTTATAGAATAAGAGAGAGAGAGAGAGAGAGAGAGAGAGGGAGAGGAAAGGGTCTCTAATTTACATACATTTCTGGTAATATACGATATGGTCGTCAATCCTGCCAATTAGCTGAGCTTTCCAATCTACAGAATTTCCTTACGCCCTCGACTCTTCAGTGACTCGAGAGATTTGGCTTAATTGATTTTCACTGCCTAATAACGTAGCCCCTCTTCGTCACCTCGATCCCTCGACACTTGCCTGCCCCTTCCGCAGGCTTGACTTGAATGAATATCTTTTTCGGTATACGATGTAAAAATTTGCCCAACTATTATATAACCACATAAATTTCTTGAATTAAAATTCAGGAATGTATCTATGGGGTATAACTTTCTTCTTCTTCTTCCCTTTTTTTCCCCTTTACTTCGCTTTTAATTTCTCTCCGATAAGTGCAGGCTAGGAGTGTGTGTCTTTTGGGTCGAAACACCGCGTGTTTCAGTCGTGGAGATTCATGGTACTTGGACACGATACGGTGCGGCGGCGCGTTAACCGGAAGTTGGTTAAGTGTAGTTTCCTGAACCATTACCGGGCTCATCTCAAGTACCGCGTAACTCTTTCCTGCGGGGTACCATACTTTATGCCTTATATACCTACACCGATCTCTTCTCTTATTTCCGATCGGATTCCGCTTCCCCTAAATCCTGAATCCCAAATCCTTTTATTCCCTAAAATTTTGTCTCTTTTTTTTTCTTACCATTTCTATTCTGCTTCCTATTTTCTTCCGCGCAATCAATCGTATAACTTAAAATCTTCTTCACGGTCTAGGTACAACACCCGATGGTCGGGTATTACCCCGGACTATCCTGTAATAATCTTTTGTACAAAATTGAGCTGCAGGGTGCGGCTATAGTCACGCCCAAATATCGGTGAGTGAGGTAGCTGTACGAGAGTTTGCAAAACAGGGTAAGGTAAGGGGAGAGGAATGAAAAAGCTGAGGGTTGGTATAATTCGCGTAGCGTCGAAAGACAGCTTGCAGTCTTTGCAAGGGCTCGTCGATTAGACGGATGAACCTAAACGCCGTGGGGTTTGGTCGGGAAGGTATATATGTATAGGTATATAGGTGTTTCGGTTGAAACAACAAATAACACCGTTTCTACCGTCGCCTTTTTTTTTTCGCCCTTGTATAACACCGAGCATGAACTTTCTTTCTCTTTATTCTCTTTTCTTCTCACTGAGTTTATGTATATATAGGTATAGGTATATAGGTATATATTCAGTATATATACCTACCCACCGACTTCCCCGCTTCCTGCTTTTACCACTTATCTTATTCACTGCACGTAGCTCAATTTTATTTCAAGTCTCTCTAATAAAAGCAACCCGCTTGCGTTCTAATTGTGTTTGAAGCTACTCATTCAACGGGCCCCACTTCATTAACCCACCAATCACCTCGGTTTGCATAAGCGACGTGAACTCGTCAGACATATACTTCAAGTTTTGGGAGGAACAAAAAAATACCAAAATACATGTATGGAATATCATTTCCCGTTATTTTTCATTTTTCGTTTTTCTTACATAAGAATTTCGATCTGATTTTTTTTTTTTTCGCCATATCGTAACTTATCTGCATCCAACTTCGATGAGTATTCGAGTAAAGTTGTACTTGAAAAATCAACGTGTTCTGAGAAAAAAGAAACTTTGAATTTGTCGAGCTTGACCAGTTTTCGATTTTTAAACAGAGGCATAAATTTCTTTAATTTTTATATCTTATTAATTTAACTATAATAAGTTTAGTCAAAAGTTACTAACTCGGTAAACCTCGTGACTTAATATACTTGTAAGTGTATTTAACTAGGAGTTAGTACCCTCAACCGTGGCGCAGGGATTTGGTTATGAAAAAAGTCCTGTTAAGGGAAAGCGAAAAAAAAAAAAGAAGAAAAAGAAACTTGTACAACCATCGTTATTTGCATGTTTAAATGTAACTTGCTAATCCCGTAAGTACTTGTATTCCCTTTACTGAGGTAGAAATCCGCTATCCAAACCTTTATGCTTCCATATACCTACCTATACGCGGAGACTGAAAATGGATAGCAAAAGGTAAGAGCAGCAGCAGTAGCAGCAGAGAGAGTGAAGCCTGGTATCTCCATGTTTGATGTGTATACGGGAAGATGATAGAGAGTGGCGTTATAGTCTTCGTATATACTTCTGACTGTCTATATTTCTGTGTTTGCATATATCGTGTATATAATACGAATTTGTGTGTATATATGATCGTATCCGTGTCTAGCTGCGTACGTAGGTATATATGTGCACATATATATATAAATATGGCAGAAGCATGTAAGCGGTTATGAGTTCGTTCGGCCTCGAGGCGAACCCCGAGTGCCTTGGCACTTCAAAGTTCCGGTTCCACTGCCCTCCGACAGGGTAAAACCCATTAGCTGTAATATATGTATGCAGGTTTACTCCTACATGAAGATGAAAGTGTCTCTGTACCCGCGTCTTCGTCAAATAACTCCTATACAAGTATAAATACGTTTGTATATAGATATATATATATATATATATATATATATCTGTAAGTATATTTATATTTATATTTATATTCGTAGATGAAAGGTCTTCTTCCTCGTATTATGGGTGTGTATACGAAAATCTAGATACTCGATAGTACATACATACATACATATATACATATACCCTCGCGAACTTGTTTTGACACGTTGCGAATATTCCCCCTTCCGATAAGTATTGGATTTTAAATGAAATTTTCACCCTTATACCACCCCGCAACCTCCAACGTCGACGTTTCCTTTGAACCCTGCAGACAGACGAAGGGGGTTCGAAAAAATTGCGGCTATAGATAGAGAGACAGACAAACCCGTTTTTCCTTGTAAATCTATTCGTATGTATACAAATGATAACTATGTTAGTTTAAACAATTTATGTATACATATATGTATCCGTCTAGGGCATATACCCGAGGCTTATATCCCTATGAACTCTGGAAGCAATACTTGTCTCCTTTTTTCTTTTTTTTTTTTAACTTTTCTTTCCCTTTTTCTGCTGGTCTTCTTTTCTTTTTGTTTCTTTTCTTTTCTCTTCTTTGCTTACAACTCGCGGGTTGAATCGATACTTGAGAATTTTAACAAGCGAAATGCTAAACTCCTTGTCTTAGCAGCTTAAACTACACTCAACGCAAGCTGATGTGAGCCGAAGCCAAAGCGAGGCTGAAACTGGGAGGTGCCGAAGGAAAATAAGGGTAAACTTTTATCCTGCTTTTCGTGGCATCGCTTATTTGTCACTACCACAAAACCTCTCAACAACCAGACTAGTGTCTCGTGTATTTTAAGCACGCGATTCTTACATATACTTTATATTATGTATGTACATTATTATAACAGGCATTTTATTTTATCTATTTACAGATTATCGAGATAAACTATGTTATATGAAATCCTCGAGGATTTTCTGTAAGTGCAAAGTTGAAAAATCGTAAGAAAATTGAAAAACGAAAAACAACCCATGAGAACGAACATTTATATTTTTTTTTCTCCACAATCAAAACGCATTTTCACTTTCATTTTGGAACCTCGACCTTCACGATTCGTAAAAGAAATTCTTATATCCTCCGTTATTCCTCAGCAGTATTTTAAGGTATAATTGTACTTTCCCCGTTTCACCGAAGTCAATTTATTCTCGAGTTCCACCCATTAGGCTATAGCTGAAGTGTATATATATGGTAAATATTAATTATCCGCTGTTCTTTACCGACGTGTCTAAGTCAGACTCGTCGGCTTAATTACTTAGGTGATCACTGAATAACACATGTAGAAACGTTATACAAGTCCGCAACCCCTTTTACTCCAGACTCTTAACCACACCCTAGTTTGTACAGCGGGATCTTAATTATTTATCACTATTGACATAACAAACAGTTTAACATACCTACATCGTCGTTTCTTCATTAAGTATCATTACACGCGTATGTAGTACGTACAATTGAATGGGGAAAGTTTGTTCAATCTAATAACTCAATAAGTATTATAAACGATTCAATTATTCGGATTATAATTTTACCAGATTATTTCATCTGTTTAAACTATTCCGATTACATTTAGGTATGCGTTACATTCAAGGATACTCTCTTTGTACGCCCACCCTGCAGCATCCCTTGTGTACCAATTTCCGGTTCGTTCATAATTATTTCAAGAACCGCAAGTCCCTCGGTTTTCGTCTAAAGAGAATTAAATCAACCCATCATAGGCAGAGGATCATATCCTCTATCATCAAATATCATATTAATTATTTGGTTTTACTAAACCGTATATTGGATCATCATTTCACCGCGGCAAATAGACTTTTCGACGTAGGGTTTAATCACTTAGGAAAATTACGTTACACCAATCGACTTCGAGAATCGAAGAAATATTTTATGTGAAATTTCGTTGTAGGGGGTGCGTGAAATTTTATGTGCAGGACTTGATCATGGGATTTTATGAGATTTTATCAAATTTCATAAGAGTTTAGAGATTTTCTAAGACTTCGGAATTAGAGACTTCGCGCTTTTTAATACGCGAGATTTTTATTTCAACTTATTTATGACGTACGATAATTGTTATTTTAAGTACAGGTAGCTGTGAGAATGAACTGGTAAGGGATGATCGTTTCCCGGTACTGTTAGCAGAGGGTAGGAGGTGCAGGAGCGAGAAGAGTTATTAAACATCTCGGGCATTACAAATTGCGGTCCATTGTGTAAACCACTCACGGGGCGTTACATAACGATCGTTCGTAAAGTTAGCTAGCATCTCGCCTCGCCTCACCTCGCGCTGGTTCTTCGCCGGCGTCGCGGTGGTGGTGCTGGTGCTGGTGCCTCAGGGCAGGCCAAGTTGTGTGCCTCTTTTGTGCCGGTCGTGTTTTCTCTCATTTCCTCTCGTCATGGTACCATAGTAGATCCTCTCCTTTTCCTTCGCACTCAAGACTCCCTCAGCCCTCTTCTCGAAGCATTTCACCTTATACCTTATACCTTATACCTTATACCTTATACCTTATACCTACCCCGCAAGCGTGGTGTGGCGCCGGGCACGGCCGCGGCGTGCCACGTTTGCCGGAAAGTATATCGCCTCTCTGAGAAGTTGCCAAAGGCGCAAAAATGGGGGAAAAAAAAGTGAGGGGAAATATAGGGGTGAGTGAGAAAACGCGAGCGTGCCGGAGGACGATAACGTTTCTTAACCGTGAAAAAGGGGCGTATGTCTCGATCAACGACTCGAACGAGCTAGACAGAGGAAAAAAAAAATTAGTCGCGATTAGATATAGCAAATTTTTATCATATCTTTTCAAAGAATATTTTCACACTTTTAATTAGAATATTAGAGAAATAATAGAATATGAAAGATGTAAGTACGCGTATGTGTATTCTGCAGATACCGCGAAGAGTTTTTTGATAAATAAAGTCACCGTGCTTGCAGTGTCCAGAAAAAAAAAACAAAAAAAAAAAAATTCGATCTCTATAAAAATAAAATTGGAGTCCACATATATATTTCACCGCTATAAATCCTTTCAGCTATTAAAAATGAATAGATACAGATCGCGTTTCACGAGTAAATACATTCGTAAATAGATACAGAAAATAGAAGAGATATATTTACACATTTATCACGCGTATAGGTATATACCGATACTACGGAAACTCTTCATATAAGTTGTTTCAAATAGATAAATTTTTTATTACATTTACTTCATATACATTTACAAGAAAAACAAAAAAAATGTTTTCCAGCGACGCGTGAAAAGTATAATTTGAAAATAAATTACATGTTACATACGTGTAGGTATATTTTAAATTACGAGACATTTTTTCTTGTTTTTTCTTTTTTTTTGTTTTCATATGTTTTTCGTTCCGAGTTTCATAATGAGCAAGAACGTGTTTGTGTAATGTAATTATAAAACGGACTGTTCGTGGCGTTGTCACATTTTCAAGATTAAAGGATTATCTACCTGTGTCTAATTTTTATTTTTATTACATTTTATCTCATTCACATATATGTATGTATATACCATATATCTAGGTATATATTATGCACCGTGTACACATCTATATTGTACATATCAGCTGGCCCTTGCATATACACAAATCTATACATAATATAGAATATATATAGGTGTGCATATACCATATATAACTGTCGGAGCTCTTAGCGATGAAAGCATTCTGCGTTTAGCGTGGTAGAGTTGGGGTTCACGAGGGAAATGGTATTCCCCTCTCTCAATTGGTAGCTGCAGGAAGTGTAAGTCACGAATTTAAGTCCAGGCGAAAGAACCTTTTCTAAAATCCTCCCCTCACGGTATACGAGCCTTATATTTATACATATATACCTGTATTATATGTAGGATATATATAGAAGCTAAATCGTTTCGTACCCACTGTACGTATAACTGGATATATAGATATATACCTATATACAGTTGCAGCTAGTAGAGAAATGGTCACATTATCGCAGTTAAAACAGTTAATAAAGTAAGCAATAACTATGCAGCTGGGATTACGGAGATATACGACGTCGGGAGGTTTATAATACCACCAGAGCGTTGCGTCGAGGCACCGCGCCGGGACGCCGAACACCGTGCCTATATTATATATTATCCCCTATAAATGACTGTGTGTATAAATTTATCGTGAATTAGGTACAGGTCTTTTTTTTATTTATTATTAATTATATTTTGGCTCAAAAGCTAACCAGCTGTATCTTGAAATCAGTTCGAATCTAATGCAATTTTTTTTTTTTTTGCAATCACTCATTTAATTCGAATTTTTGGAACCAGTAAACTAAATCGAATTGTTCGGCTTGACTCTCACAGATAAAAAGAATTGATCTCCAATAGACTATTGATAACTAGAAGAATAATTTTCATTCATTTAGTTATTTATTTATTTATTTGTTAATTGTTAGTCAGCGAACCAGTAAGAAAATCAATAATTATACTTCTAATAAAACCGCTTAAATAATACAAATCAATAAATCGACAGGTAAATTTGTAAGAATTTACAAGAATTGACAAATATGTGTTCATAATACATGTTTCAGTCTAAAGTTCACTTATACAAAGATAATAATGGGATTAACAATTGTCTTGTTCAGATATCGAAAAGTCTTAAAAAGTCATCTTCCTTCCGCGATTTGAAATCGCTTCATTAAGTTGTCGTGAGTGTCGCTAACTACCGACTCTTGCCTACGGAAGCCCGGTCGAGTAAACCATAGACAGACTATGTCGGTCGATAATGTACCAGCATTTATATAGACATACACTGTCGATAAATTAACTAATGCAGACATACACCGTCGATAAAATCAGCATTTACAGGCATACACTGTCTGTAAAATACCTACGTAAAGTTAGCCCGTGACTTTATTATTTTTCAATTTCTTATGTACCAAACTTAATTGTTCCACTAATTTCGTTAATTGCCAAAGTTCCACGTTTTTTTTTTTTATTTTTTAAATTTTGTTGAAATTGATAAACAAGAAAGTCAAAAAACATTCATCTATGATTCTGGAATAGCTGATCCCGCCAGAATTTAAACTGAGCGATGACGTCATACGGACTTTTAACATGGCGGTCCGCGCATGCGCGAGGTCTGATTTGCGCGAGCATGCACTTGCCCATGGCGACCGGGCCTACCGTTATTGTTTTCTAGGTTCGATCGACAGTTGTCATTTCATTAAAGTATCCTGTATTTAATGATGTTTTGATCCATTATTAGGACCGTGAGTTCGATTTACGGTATGTCAATCAATTAACCATCAAACTCTATTCATATTCTGAATGTAATCAATTGTATATTCGATCTAACCTCAATCAGCTGACATCAGAGAAAATTGACAAACAAACAAAAACCGAGAAAGCATTATTCCGTGAATAAAATATAAACTGAATTATTATTTAGAGCCTAAAATGTTGACTGGAATAGAGAAGAGTAATGAAGTTTTAAAAGCCGATTGGCCTAGAGCAAAAGCTGCCGTAATATATCGTCCGAAAAAAATTTTGAATCTTGGTCTCGTCGGTGATGTATACAGATCGAAAATTCGTGACGAAAAAATAGCCAACATGAATAATAATACAGGCTTTGATAATCTTGACGAAAAAATTCTTTCTATTATATTTACATATTTTAATGAAAAAGAGTTATTCTCTAATATATGCGGAGTTTCTCGTCATTGGTACAACGTAGCTCGTAATCCAAAATTGTGGAAGGAATTGGAATTCAAAGGCAATACTATGTTTAAACACATAAAAAATAATTCTGCATACGCATATTTGTATTCAATTTTTTACCAGGCACAAAATGCATGAAATATATTTGAACGTAAGCCTTTTGAAATCGATTAACAAATTCAATTTATCGATAAATTTTAAGCTGAAAAAACAGACACAGCAACGAAGTGTAATTTTCTTTGGAAAAGTCCAAAGTTAGAAAGATTATCGTTGAACGATATGGAAAATCCTTTAACTGTGATAAGACAGATGTGCAGATGCAATCGTTTTCTAAAACATTTAAAGATCAAAAATTGTCGGGGTGGACAGAGCGAGAGAATCCCTGAGTCTGTCTTGCGGAACATTTTACATTCTTGCAGGAAATTAGAATCGTTGGATTTAAACGGAACTCAATTCTCCGGGACAAGGTGCCCGAGTTTATTCCACAAAAAATAATCTTAATCCTATGGTCAATGAACAATGATACTTTCTCTCAGGTTTTATCACGAGCTTGCGAATCTACCCAATCTCAGAAAATTGAATTTAAATAACAGCAAATATCTTCTTGCTAAAGATCTGGTCACTATAGCTTTGAATTGTCGTAATCTAGAAGATATATCCATTACCAGAGCAGAAGACAGTTTGAGATCAATTAATTCACTTCAGATTAGTGATCAAGATGCAGTTTTCTTCTTCAAAAATTTATCCCACTCTTTGAAACGCGTTGAATTTGATACCACCGGACTCACCGGTCCGTCATTTGAGGTACTTATCAATTTATCTGTTATTTAAACAGTTTGAAATCCATTCCCTAATGTTTTACAGGCAATACTGAGCTGTCGTTATTTAGAAAGGCTGAGTCTTCGACACGCTCTTTTTCTTAGTAGTGAAATATTTTGTTATCATTTATCGAAGCTGCGCGGATTGAAACAGCTGCGTTTAACTCGAGCCTGCCAATTGGTGTCCGAAGATTTAATATTCCTAAGCGAAAAACGAGTCTTTGATCACCTAAATCTTTTAGATCTTTCCGGATCTGGGAGAATCACAGATATTGGTCTGAGAAGTTTGTTACAATGTTGTAAAGACCGGCTTACTTACCTGAACTTAAAGTCATGCAAATCCATTAAGGACGTGAATTTTATAATCAACAACTGCACAAAATTACAATACCTAAACATCGCTCATTCCCTTAGCCTGGACCCTTCTCACACCAAAAATTTAGCTTCTAATATTCAAAAATTAGGCAAGCTCGTTATTGATGACAAAACTATGCCCAATAGCGACTTTAAGACACTCCTCTCCCGCGCACCTAAATTAAAATTGATACGTTCAATGTCTGAATTTCACAAGGATGAGTCGCCGGTCTGTTTGAAAGAAGCCAGGGATGTACTTTGAAAACCGTGCCTGTAGAGAGTTGCAATAAATGATTTATCATACAAGAATCTTGAAACAGACTCAATTTAATATTCTCTTGCAGTCTTTCAGGTTCTTTTCTTCAATTCGAAAAACCTGTTTTACTTTCAGTTCTGCAAAATGGTTATAGAATATGGCTGAGCTACATATAATTGGCCAGATAAAGTCCGCTAAAGATTTTCAACCTCCTCATCTTTTCTGTAAATGGAGTTTTCACATCGGTAAGATAGATTACGTTTTTCTTTAAACTTTTGAACCTTCATTTTATATTCGAACCAATTCCTTTCTTCAAAAACTCGACAGGCGGGGGCTGGAAGCTGATAGATGGCAACGCAGAAGGCCAGACTCAAGAATGTTGTGATTTCTATACAAATATGCCCATCTGGGATCACCCGATAGATTTACACTATACAACGCAGACTCTCCAAGGCTCTCCAAAGCTGCTCCTACAAGTATTTTGTAGAGACGAACACGGCAGGGTATTATTCGTCGCCTACGGCGTTAGTTCTATTCCGCTAACTCCCGGAGCTCACAGCATTACTTGTCATACTTGGAAACCTATCGGTAAATCTCGTCTTTCGATATATTTAAAGAATATGTATATTGATCAAATGAATTTTTATTATGAATGCGAATATATGATCACAGGTGATTGGCAAGACAGATTAAGGGACAAATTTCTTGGTATGAGTTTACAACTGAAATCGCCAAATGCTTTGGCCAATACAGAAGACAGATTTGAACTGGTTACTCAAACAATGGGTTCTGTGAATATCGACTTACATATACTGGCGCGTAATTTTGAAAAATTTGGGTGCAGATTGTAGTCGATTTTTGCTAAAATAGGAAAGACTTCTAAAGTGCCTTTGGAGACTGAGTGCCTGATAAAACGTTCAACGAATGATTAAATTCCAGACTAATAATATAATTATAATTGTCTTGATATCCCCAGAATTTGGGATAACTCTATAAGCGTTAATATTCTGAAAACAAAATGTTCACCAAAATAATCTATTTATTGTATACCATTAGTGTAATAATTAACGTCCAAAGCACAGAACCAAATATAGATAAAAACCTGACGATATGTTCTAACGATACTGACTGCGACTTATCAGAAAGTACAAATTACTCAGTTGCCACAATTCCTTCACAAACCGTTTCCGGAGATATTAACAGGACCAAAAATTCATCTGTTAATGTAACGGCGGTATCATCACAAAGTACAACTCCTTCAATCATCGTAACATCAACACCAAAATCAACTATCAATACGCCTGGTAATCGGGAAGGAATTTGTGGCTGCGATTTAACGGTGATAGTTCTCTTTTCTCTGCAGTTTTTAATATGGTTATTTAATCTATTCAAATTTATTCAATAAATTGATTAAAAATCAATTTTTCAGGTGTCTTCGTGTGACGTGAATTGTTGCTGCGATATTGATTGCAAGGAATTAGATGTAAAGGATATTTTTAATTGTAAAAATGATCACCCTAAGATATACGACGCTAGATATTGTTACGAGAATAATTATATCCAACACAACAACAGCCGTTACTTGTTAGAAAAACTGAGAGATAATTTATTCTGTATAGTTGTTGATAATCTTCCACCAGTTTACAGTATCGATTATGATCCAGTGAGTTTTAATTTCTATTGTGTGTAAATTTTGTGTTTATATAGAAAAGAAGCATTGTTGATAAAGTAATATCGAGAGAACTAACGAAAACTACTTGATTTCTCTTTTGCAGATTATTTCAAACAGAAGTATCCTCTACGAAATTGTTAACAATAATAAAAAAAGTAGATTCAAATCGGAACAAAGTAAAACGTATGTCACAGCGCCGTTTAATTCGGACAAACCTTATCGATACGGAGACGTTATTTGGAAGATGCAAAATAGTTACATTAAAAAATTGGGTAATAGATCGAAATTTCTTTGACTCTAAT
Source organism: Macrophya alboannulata (assembly GCA_949628255.1). Classification (NCBI taxonomy): domain Eukaryota; kingdom Metazoa; phylum Arthropoda; class Insecta; order Hymenoptera; family Tenthredinidae; genus Macrophya; species Macrophya alboannulata. The sequence goes on along the minus strand of OX451211.1, from coordinate 15,713,419 downwards.
GCATCATTGGCAAAGAAAATAGGCGCGTGATTTGATTCCTATTTTATTTTTGTTTCAGAACTACCTCAGACTGGATTTACAGGAATCTGTACCTTCAAAAAAGCTTTAAAATATCTTGAAGATTGGAAACATTCCTGTATGCAAATTAGATTAGAGAATACGAACCCCCAGTTATTTACAAAAGCATTTACAAACTTCACTATCATAGCTTCGCCAGTATTATACAACGACTCGAATTTTACCTCTGATAATCAGGTAATATATTTCACATGTTGAAGAATCAAAATGCAATGAATTTACTTTGAAATCAAATTGAAATTTCTTATTAAATGTTTTTCAGAGTTGTCCAAAAGCTATTTGCGTCCCTATTAAATCCCATTACTGTTCTGTTTCCTGGAGTTTATGTAAAAACGAAAGCAGTCTAAATGAAAACTGCGAGAATGGAACATGCAACAACATCGTCAGAGGCGTGAGATTCGTAATAACACATAGCGGATTGAACGGGATTGACAGAATAGACGTCTACCTCATAATAGGAGATGCTTCTAAAAATTTCTATCAGGATTTTGAAGTGGAATATAAATGGCTAAGGGATGACGAATCCAAGGTGTTTCATCTGAGCGGAAACCCCGGTTATATTCCAGGAAAGCCGATAATCATAGGAAATTTGATAACTAACAAAACCAACGCAGCAGACTACAGCTTCGTTAGCATAAACAAAGAGGAATACTACCTTTCCTTACCTGTTGGAAAAATTGATGGTCAATGTAGCGAGGATAGTCGATATGTAGTTACCTTTGAAGAGGATTTGAAACTAAGTTGTAAAATCGAATTGATCACTAGTAACTTTACAATAAACTCATGCATGGATTTACAAAAACGAATTATCCAAGCCTTGGTAAAAAACGTACTATTTAACGTTACGGAAGTTGATCAGCATTCGATTTACGTTGCTAAATGGAACCACCTTGATAATAACGGAACAAGTAATTGGGTAAAAATTTTATTCGATAGAATACCGCAGAATGTTGTTACTGGCCAGGTGATAGACGATCAATTAATGTGTTCCGGGCTGGTTACTTCTTTAAGAATCGATGTAGTTCATCGCCATTTGACCGAGCCTGGCATAGTCGATAATTACAAGATCTTAGGTGTAGCTATAACGTTTTCAGAAGACTCTGATATTTACTGGGAAAAATGTGAGACTGAAAATTGTACGGATATATTATCTGTAGATGTTATAAGCTACGTTACGTTTCATGACGTCTCCAAACCGTCTAAATATTTCTTTGCCGATGGATCTAACTTGGATATTAGTTTACCGCACGATTTCTTTTATCCATTTATCAATAATTCACCTCCAATTCGTGTCGAATCTCATTTAGCAATTGTGTGCACTTGCTTTGGTTTGATTTTAGGTAAAATTTTATCATAAATTTCATCTTTCAAGTATTTTTAGTCTATAAGCTTAGATATTTTAATTAAAAGACCAAAGATCTTAAATGAAATTAATCTTTAAGTTATAATTAAGAGAAAAATTGTAAGAATTGAAAAGTTTTCAATACAATTAGTTTAAAATTTATACCGTTGTTCATTATCTATATCATATTTAAGATATAATGGTAATAAATATAAAACAAAAAGGCATTGACAATGCATTTGATGGTTTTTTCTTTCTTATTAATTCGTCAAATTTAAATTTCAAAAGAAAAATCCATAAAGAAAATTTGAAATAGGTGTAAAATAGGTAATATTACAGTATTAATAATTAGGTATGGTAATTGTTTATTTATTTACATGAATGGAAAATCATATAGACACTATTCAAACACCGCTTTAAGTAATCTACAATATATCTACGATCTATCTTAATAACTTAATACCACATGGTACTCGAGTTTTCGAATTATTGAATTACATCGCTGTTATGAACTTGGTAAATTTTGGTGGAATGTTACGGATGAAGTAGAACGAATTCAAATTTATAGATGCACACGAAATAGTATATAGTACAATAAGAATAAAACAGTAACATTTTTGTATATATAGTACCAAGTTAATTTCCCCAGAACTGAGGCAACATTAATAATTATACATTTCTTCAGGAGATTGAACATCGACAACTTCTCATTTTTTTATTGGCAAATAAATAATGCTCTATTAAATGTCGGTATATTATATACGAAACGAAAGAAAAAATAGAAACTAAACAGAGTTTAAATTGAACGAAGGAAGCAGCCAACTGGAGGTTGAACTCAATTCATTTTTAGTCCCTTCTAAAAAAATGCTAGATTTTTATTTTTCTTATATTTTTACTGCATTTTGGGTCGGAACTGCTTTAATTATGCCTGAACATTGTTCATTCGGATTAATCCTTTTTATACACTAAGAGAGGATCTAGAATTTAAGTAAAATTGATGACCAGAGAATAGGAAGGTCAGTACATAGATGCAGGCGGCGATCCAACAGTTATAGGCATTTTGTGTATAGCCTCTGTCTACTTGTGTATAAAAATCATCGGCATCCTTAAACTCGATTTCTTCAATAGGTAGATCTTCTATTAGAGCTACGCTCTTGACATAAAAAAATACTCCCATCAGTAGCTACGGAATGAAAAGAATTATTTTACCATACAGTTTATTACAGTTTTAACTTTTAAATATTGATATAAATTGAAAATGGAGATTGAAAGTTAAAGACGTACAGTTAACGTCTCCGGTTGATTAATGAAGTCATTAAAAAGCTATTCTTAAATCGTGTATACCGTAAAAATATAATAATCGCTAATCGAGATACTGGAGTGATTTTTTTTTTTTTTTTTCGGATCGTAAAGTTTGACTTTTCTTTGCGAGGATTATTCATTTAATTTTTTTTTTCCGAGCATAAGACTTTGAAATATCTATGATTCTAATCCGAAATACGTAAGATGTGTAATATAGAAATAGAGAAAAGAGAGATAGACACGAGTAAGATGATGTATTAAAACGTGGAATAATATCTTACCAGCTGTATGATACCCCAAACAGAAATAACCAAACCGCAAAGGGCGTATTTAGGTCCGCAAACTTTAAACATTTTCTTGTATTTGACAGAGGTATATTCTCTCGAAATATCCTCTGAGTGGAAACAAAAAAAAAACTCGGAATAACCCAACACCAACAAGTTTGGTCACAACCAACGTCGAGCACTCCAAGTTACGCCCATCAAGTCATATGATTATAATCGATTCTGGTTTATATCGCAACTACGAAAGTTAAAAGGATGATTGTATTCAAATTCAATTTTAGGAGATACATTAAAGAGAAAGGAAATTCTTAGAAAAAAAACAGTATTTCGAAATATCGTAATTTTTATTATTAATAAAAATAAATCTACAACATTTTTACGCTCATTTACATCACAAGCAATCTATTATCTTGAAGCTGTATAAAATCAGACGTAACAAATTCGAATCATCATCATGTGTATGTATGTGTATAAAAATGGATATAAATAAATAATTAGTCAGTTGATAATTCCAAGAAATAGTATTCATTTATTTTTATTCCTTATGTATGTATATAAACTATGTATATTATAAAACTTGTTATATTTCGCAAATCTTTTCAGTGTGACTACGCTGTTCAAAATTCGCTCGATTCTGAAGCCCACATACATGTTGCTATTAACGTATATCGAAGCGTGTAAAGTGTCGTATTTTTCGTTAATAAGAAGAATTTAAATACGGAAATAATAATACTGATAACAGTTTACGACATCAACTAATAGAGTTTGACTATATTGTCGACTTTGGATTCATTCATTTCGATTAAATTAAATGACTGTCAATGGTTTGAAAGTGATTCATGTTTCGAGTGTTTCCTGCTGTTGTTAGCCCTGATTCATAGTAGTAGGGCCATGGTTGACCGACTTGGTTAGTTGATTATTTTCTCAATTTTTTATTTATTCAACTAATTTAATAACCGATCGTAGAGTTATCCGAGTCTATATTAAACCGTAAAACTATTATATCTTAAACAGAAAACAACGTTAATTAAAATCATCTCAATAACTCGCAAATTTAATCATAAAAAAAAAACTAATTTATTATCTCGTTACAAAAGTGGGCAGTGTACGACTAACACATTTGACAGCTGACATTGTCCGCGACAAATATAACAGCTAAACTAATACGGAATATTATCATATTCATATCACTGGTCATAATTATTTATTCGACACCCTAACTTGGCGGTTTCATTAATTTATTCATTTATTTACAGTAAACAGTGAAGCCAATGCCAGGCGTATCGCGATGGTGGAAAGCTGCTTTGGCAGCTCAGGCCAGGTGAGATATAACGTTAGTTTATTTAAAGATTACACTTTGGATAAATAAGGTCGTATTTTTAACCTCATAATGTGAATATATTTAAAATCTGAATAACTTTAGTGTTAACTGTTGTATGTTCAGAATATGATTATTGGTTAGAAAGTAACGCAGAGACCCCAATTTGCTTCCCAAGTATATGTATGTATATAATTTATACATTTTCATGACTTTTCAATTCTCGTTAAACTAACTCACTCTGTGTGTAGAAAAAAAAAAAAAAATAATAAAAAATAAGCAACCAACAAATATCTAAAAATAATTTTTAGATCAAAATTTTCACGTAATTGGACCAAAATAAATATAAAATATGATTCAGATGACCCTGTTTAAGTTTTTGGACTCATTATCGATATTTTGTTGATATTTGAACGGTTCTTGAGAAGATATTCTTGATGAAAGGAAAACAAATAAATAAAATAGGATGTAAATATTGTATATAATATATATTTTGTACAAATGTTTAGCCACTTGCGGTACCTGGGAGAGTATTGGTGGGAGAAGGTGTCCTGACAAAGATGTGTAGAAAAAAGCCAAAACCGAGACAATTTTTTTTATTCAATGATATACTGGTCTACGGGAATATTGTAATAAATAAAAAAAAGGTGAGTTTGTAATAATCATTTCGTTTATTTACTATATCGGCATGTAAATAAACATTTAACAATCATTGTTCTCTACTTTCTATTCCACACAGTACAACAAACAACATATTATACCATTAGAAGAAGTAAAACTTGAATCGTTGGCCGACGATGGACGTGAGTAACAAATTAAATACAGATCAATTTTTATGAATATTTTAGTCTACACGATATACATATATGCATATTCTATTTTAATCCTTATTTTTTCAAAGATACACTCATACGCTACAAATTTTTCTTGGAAGTTTATGAATTCATATAGAATATAAAAAACAACAAAACTTCCTCTTCTTTTTTTCCTTGTTTTTCATCATAAATAAACTAACGTAGGCATAATTATTCCTGCGCTATAAATCAGAATTAAAATTTATCTTTGTATGTACTTGATAAGATAATGTCTTGTGGATCCTACTCAGTCCTGACCGTAGTCTCTGTAGAAATAATATGCATATATGTATATGTATACTATTTCTTTTTATATATGGACATTTTTAAAAGGGCATGACAATGATTTTGACTGATAGTATAATTTTCGTTAAAATAATAAACTTTACTCACAGTCACCCTGTCTTTAACAATTAAGTAAATTTTCTTTCCAATCTTATAAATTCTACAATCAATCGTTCTTTGATTTTTTTTTTTTTTATTTTCTCAAATTCTGAATTTATCTAACATTAATATTAATATTCTTTTCTAGAATACCGCAATGGTTGGCTTATAAAAACTGTAATGAAGTCATTTGCTGTTTACGCTGCTACTGCGACAGAGAAACAAGAATGGATGGCCCATATAACAAAATGTATCGAAGATCTTTTGAGAAAAAGTGAGTTAATTAATTGCTTGAAAAAAATTCATAATCAACAATACTATATTATTTTGTACAATTTTTTAAATTCTATGTTTTTTTTTTTATTTTCACGTTTATAGGTGGTAAAAAGCCTGTTGAGGTTCACGCAGCTGTTTGGGTGCCTGATAACGAAGCAAATATCTGTATGCATTGCAATAAAACACAATTCACAGTCTTGAACAGAAGGGTAAATGATTATTAAAGCATTATTAAAATAATATTTCCTGAACTTGAAATGTATTATTCAATACTCGTTAATTGCTTGTTTTTTATTCCTTTAGCATCACTGCAGACAATGTGGAGCCGTTGTATGTGGCCCCTGCAGTAACAAAAAGCTACTTTTACCGGGCCAAGGGGGAGGAAAAGCAGTCAGAGTATGTCTACAGTGTTACGATGCAGCTAGTAAAGTCAAAATTGCACCTCCCATTGCTGACGGTCTCGACAACAAGGATCAAACACGTATTTCAGCTGATAGCTCCGGCGACGATAGTTCGGGAGATGAGGATGAGAGTAATAAAGAAGCAAATCACGATGAGGTGAGCTGGGATATATTTATTTATATTAATTGACGATCCTTTGAATGAATTGACATTTTTTTTCAGCTTTCAAACTTGAAAAAAAAAAATAATGTTTGGTATCATTTAATAAAAATTTGTACGTTTTTCATTGCAGCCTAAATTTTACGGCACAGTAAATTCATCGGATGAGAAATAAGCGCACGAAGAAAAGGAGAAGGTGGAACATCAGAAGTTATAAATATTGTTCAGTTGAATATTTTTAAAGTAATACCTAATTGGATTTTTTGTATAGCTCGATGGTTAAAGGTGGAAATTTATTTATACGTACATGCATTTCAGTAATCTTTATATTAATACGATTCCGATATACATATGGGTATAATATACCTGTATATATACAAATTAAAAACTTACAGTGTAGCTTGTTCGGATCTAAAAAAGAAAAAAAAAGAAAGAAAAAAAAACAAACAATTCATTTTCGTACCTGGAAATCAGTTAAATACTTTTTCACTATTAATTTACAAAGTTGCATTGATTGCGATTGAGTTTTCAATGAATAATAAACAACAATTAATTAATATGTATCATTTAACACGATTTAATACGGAAAGAAAAGTCTGGGCAGTTATATATATACATAGTTTGTTTATAGTGAATGAGAAATAATATTACCAATATTTCTTAACTATTATTAATAATTTTTATTGCCTAATTTTCTCTGTAAAATTAAGGAGAAAGCTCATATCTGGTGGATATAAGAAACAGAAAAAAAGGAAAACAAAAAGAAAGAAAAAAATACATAAATAATAATACTTGAAAGTATGACTATTCTAGATAGACGAATTTTTAGAAATATTTCAAAATTTGTGCCTTCTTAAACGTAATGAAACGTTCAATTTTGTAAGAATTTTATTCAATCCTCAAATTCAAGGAGCAAAATAGGTACACAGAATGTGTAAATTTTTTTCAACCGTATGAAAGTGAATTTAAACTTGATGATTTAATTGTTTGAACAAAAAAGAAAACGCCTTTTGAACGAATATATTATTCCGTTATTAGACGAGGATTGAAAACTGATAATAATTTATTTTCGTACAGTCGTGTATGATCAGGATTGGAAACTGGCATCGATTGACCTGTGCTTATATCTGTATTCTTTAACTAATATACAAAAAAAAAAAAGAAATCATTGTAATGATTTAACTAAAATGCGAAACTGTGTCACAATTATCAGATCGTAATAAATATGGACTTGAAATTGTTAATTACATCAGAGTATATATTTTCTTTACATTATATTGTTTGAAGAGATCAGATATTGTGACATAATAAGCAATATATAAAGAATTGATAGCAGATAATAACTTGAAAGTATAATAAAAGAAGATATAAATAAAAAAAAATAAATAAATTGTAAAGTAGTGACACACATATTGGAAATATTCTACGACGTTTGTATTAATCCTGAGGAGAGAAAAACCTCGTTGGTTTTTCCATTATTTCTACATCGATACAATGAATGAACCCATCATTTGTACACATACATACGTAACTTAATTATCAATTTATCTACCAGTGTCACTACCTACAATAATTATTAATGCTGTGGTCTGAATGTTGAGAGAAAAGGATATAGTTTTCTAATGCGATATACATATACATTAAATGATATGAGGTATTAAAAAAGAAAGTATGTAAACAAATATCGGCCATAGATTAAGTCATAGAATTTTTGCCAACGATGGATGAGAACTTAAAACGTTAAAATCTCCAAGTAGAAGAATTTTTCTTTACTTGTTTTAATTTTTACTTTGAATAAAGTAAGAATGTTATTAATGTAAATTTTTAATTATAAAATACTCAAACTTGTCAGAGATCTAGAACTATTAATGGGTATCAAACATCGGTGGCAAAAATTCTATATCTACATATACATAATTATAATAACTTGTGATTTATTATGGCCTTTTTTGTTTTTAATAAATCTTGACCACCATACCTACAAATTATTCAAAAGTGTTCTAAAGTTACACTATAAATAACACTAATGTGAACAACGTTAGGTGCTCAAAAAAAAAAAGAAAGAATTATTTTTTAGTAACATTATATTGCTAATTGTATGTATGTTCGCCAATTACATACATACGTATACATATATAAAAAAAAAAACAAACAACAAATAACAATGCCTATGAAATGCCTTCAATCACTCATTTTGTATGGTAGTAAAAAAAAAACCTTAATAACGTGTGAATTACAGATAATAATTAATAAATTACAAATATGTATAGCTATTTCTATACTTTGTTATTTAATCGTATGATATACATAAGCAGTACGTTGCCTATCCGACTTTAATAATATATATATGGTATATATATGTATATCTATATAACAAAGACAAAGTATGGATTAGTAACAATTACTTTCTATGAGATTAAAATCTAAATTTTAATCATAATAACATTTTGATACAGTAGATGATAATAATAATAATAATAATAATAATATCGACTGTTTCTTTTCTAATCTCAAGAAACACGTGTATGTAATTCATTTATTTAAAAAAAAATGTTTCAAAATTCTATAAAGAGCATGTTTTGAAGAGACATACTTATTATAAATCGATTAAATTAATAAAATTTTCTAACAGAAACAATTAATCGTTAAAATGAAACTGTCTATTATACATTAATATCTCTACTACGATCTTTGTATAATCATTTTAAACAATATGGTTTTATAAGTTTAAATATAATGGATTAACCGATTAAACAGTAATACATGAATAATTGATATCCTTTACGATTGATTATTTGAGTTTTCTAGTTATCATAGGTGATGACTGATTTTAAAAATTGAGAAAAAAAATAACCTGTTACATCAAATGCTGTATCTTTCATGTAATAAATTTCAATTTATTTAAGTATCAAGGTAACATGCGTATCTATACATATAAGTTGGAGTTTTACCCAGAATCATTCAATTCTCGTTTAATTTTATTATGATAATTATAGGATGGAGAATATTCAGGTTTCAGTAAAAAAAAAAATTGAAATAAATAAAGTTATAATATAAAAAATTTCATTTATTATATTGATAATTGTCATGAGTAAAATGACAATTTGTATACAATAATTCTTCCGAAAAAATCTGTACTCTTTCCAAACATAAGTTTAAACGTTTTTGCTTTTATTTTATTATTTAATTGAAATTTTTGTGATGAATTAATATCTTCGGGATAAAATGGCTCTATTGACTCAAGGCTTCGGTAATCTGGTCCAGCTTCTATACGGCAATCTCCACCGGCAAATCCACCTTGAAATTGAATTTCAAATGAACCCAACTCGATTTCAGTTTCAAATTCTACCATTATCCATTGGGGAGAACCCTGGAAATTTTTTTTATTGATTTATTAGTCAACGTTAATCATAAGTATTGTTGTTTATTAACGTAAACATTATATTTTAGAGACCTGATCGGAATTCCAGCATGTTTCCTCACAGTCATCGAATAGATACTTCTTTCCATAAGTCTTTACGTCTTTGTTCAATACGGAACTGACCCTGGAATTAAAGGGTTACAGAATTATTGTGAATTCGCTTTGGTCATTAGTGTGAGAAGTTTTTGTTGATTGGGGTTCGGAACGAACTTAACCTATTTAAATGAAATGAATGTAAAACATGTAGTTGGTTTTATGGACGTACCGAGAATTCCATTTATACTGTTTGAAGATACAGGTCATGATTATACTCGTGATAACAAATTCCTTATGTACATAGTAAATATCACAAATATCAACCCTCACAACATAACCCACAATTATTCTGTGGTACCGTTTGACTTGAGATCAAAAATCACATAATTGATAAATGGAGCGACAAGTGGTATCGCCATCTCGCGGCCGGCCACGAATTTGTCCCTGGCGTCGTAACGACCGACGTCAGTCGGAATCAGGCAGCGGGACGGAGCGGGTCGGGGTGTCGCTTGTGGCTCCGTAAGTTAATTATTTTCTTCGTCAAAAGCTCAGAGGACATGAACAATAAGAAAAAGAAGAAGGAAGTTATTTTTCTGTGCCGGAACCGACGCCGGGGGTGAAAAAATAATTGACAAGTGAATTGCAAGTGACGCTACAAAGCCGGTGTATAATTTGAATCAAAATTTTCTCGAAAAAGTTTGCAGTGAAGTTTTTTAAATCAAATTTTCTCATAAAAACTGGTACAAACTTTTCTAACCTAAAATCCAAATATTTTTTCACTGAAACAAAGTTTTAAAACAAAAATCAGAACTTTCTCCAAAAGGTTATGTTCTTTGGCCTGAAAACCTCCGCTGACGTGTGAAAAAAAAGTAAGAGTAGTTTAATCATGGTACTGCACGACCCATACGTAATTTTTTGGATAGTAAGTTTTTATGTATGTGAAAACATCGGCAGCCCTGGAAAACAATCACAGGCCAAGGCGTTTTGATTTTTCGGTGAAAAATTTCATTTTTTACGGTAGAAAAATCTTTTTTTTGGTCGCATCGAGTTGTGCTTCGTCTGCCATATATAATTTCGCATTAAAAAATTACGAACTTTGCGGTAGATTATTTAGTCGCCAAATGATTCGTTCGATTGTTATTAATTTTTTAAATTATTATTAAATTGGCAGGTCGTAGGTAAGGGTGACTTCCGACAAGTCGGTCTCGATGAATATTTTTTTGGGTGTTCAGGGGAATTTCAGAAATCATTTGCATCTGGTCCGGTCGTCGCCAAATGATCGGTCCGATTGTTATTAATTTTTTAATTATTATTTAATCGGAGGGTAGTGGGTAAGGGTGAATTCCGACGAGTCGGTTTTGATGAATATTTTTTCGGGTGTTCAGGGGAATTTCAGAAATTATTTGCATCTGGTCCGGTCGTCGCCAAATGATTCTTTCGATTGTTATTAATTTTTTATTCATGTTTTAAGAGGAGGGTCGTAGGTAAGGGTGACTTCCGACGAGTCGGTTTTGATGAATATTTTTTCGGGTGTTCAGGGGAATTTCAGAAATTATTTGCATCCGTTCCGGTCGTCGCCAAATGATTCAGTGGATTGTTATTAATTTTTTAATTATTTATTGAGAGGGGGTGGGTAAAGGTGACTTCCAAAGAGTCGGTTTTGATAAATATTTTTTCGGCTGTTCAGGGGAATTTCAGAAATTATTTGCATCCAGTCCGGTCGTCGCCAAATGATTCAGTGGATTGTTATTAATTTTTGATTTATTTATTGAGAGGGGATGGGTAAGGGTGACTTCCGACGAGTCGGTCTTGATGAATATTTTTTCAGGTGTTCAGAGGAATATCAGCTATTATTTGCATCCGGTCTGGTCGTCGCCAAATGATTCTTTCGATTGTTAATAATTTTACAATTATTATTTATTAGAAGGGTAAATTGTAAATATACATTGCTATTCAAACAATCGAAGTTGACCTTGGTTTGACCTTGAAAGCCTCCACTAAATAAAAAAAATATTGCCAAGGGATTGGGCCCTTCGAATGAAAAACCTTTGGTTTGAATCATTTTGTTCGGCAGACCTTATTTTTCGAGTTATTCACGATTGTCAGGTTAAAAAAAAACACCCTGTATACCTATAAAGTTGGCCCTTGAGTTTATTATTTTTCAATTTTTTAGATTCCAAACCATTATTGCACTTAATTGATCCACTAATTTCGTTAATTACTGAATTCCAGTTTTTGAGAACAAAGCAAAAAACGAAATAGGGATTTTCTATGGCAGAATAGCGGCCAAATTAAAATCTCCCCGATTTTTTATTTTCAAAAATTTTGTTGAAATTGACATCAAGTTCTTACGTAATTTCATGCGATAAACAATAGAGTCAAAAAATATTCATCTATGATTCTAGAATAGCTGATCCCGCCAGAATTTAAACCGACCGCTGGTGACGTCATGCGAACTTTCAACATGGCGGCTCGCGCAGGCACGAACTTGTCCGTGGCGTCGTGGCGACCGGCGTCAGTCCGGTCAGTCGGCGTCAGGCAGCGGGACGGAGCGGGTCGGGGTGTCGCTTGTGGCTCCGTAAGTTAATTATTTTCTTCGTCAAAAGCTCAGAGGACATGAACAATTGAGAAAAAGAAAAAGAAAGTTATTTTTCTGTGCCGGAACCGACGCCGGGATAAAAAAATGATTGACAAGTGAATTGCAAGTCACGCTACGAAGCCGGCGTATAATTTTGATCAAAATTTTCTCAAAAAAGTTGGCAGTGAAGAAGTTTTCTAAATCAAATTTTCATATCCGAACCCGTATAAACTTTTATAACCTAAAATTTAAAAATTTTTCACCAAAAAAAGTCTTGCAACAAAAATCAAAACTTTCTCGAAGAGGTTATGTCCTTGTACCTGAAAACCGTCGCTGACGTGTGAAAAAAAGGTAAAAGTAGTTTAATCTTGGTACCGCACGACCGTTAGAAACAAAATTCAAGTCCGAGCATGTAATTTATCCCTGCAAAACCATTTTATAAAAAAAACATACGTTTCCGAGACGGAACTTTTTCACTCGCTGCGCCGTCGAGTGTTTTTGACAGTTCATATGAATATTGAGCCAGCGTCTAATTTTCTCGATTGAATTTATGTTTATCGTCCAAAAAACCGTAGTTGGCGTGTGAAAACAGACGAGAGTAGTTTAATCTTGGTATTGCACGACCATTAGAAGTAAAATTTAAGTCTGAGCATGTAATTTAGTTCCGCGCTAAACCCTTTTACAAAAATATACATTTACGAGACAAAATGTTTTACTCGTTACGCCGCCGATTGTTTTCAGCAGTTGCCTTCGAACATTATTTTTACTCGCAGGTAGATAACAATTGTGTATCTTCTGACAAAATTATTATAAGATTTGTTTAGATTCAATAGTACCGTGGGATTGTTGATCTCCGTATAATAATTATATACAACGTACAAAAAGTCTTAACGAGAAAGATATAAGGTAAAGACAAGCGAGCGGGTCGCACAGCCGAATGTAGTTTACATTTAGACCAGATTCGAGAATAATCAGACAACCGTTATTCACTTGTATTGACAATTTGACTGAAATTATAATGTACCGCCAACCTTTATTGACGAAAAAATGTTTTTGATTACAGAGACAGACTGCAGCAGGTCATGAATGCAGCTCTCAGGCAATTTGAACAGATCAAATATCGCCGATGAAACGAGAAAAGGTAAGGCGGTAATCGTAACGTTAGTTCTAGCTATTTTCTGTCACTTTTGTTCGACGAATTTTTAAATCAATAGATTAAATTTTAATGTATTCATTTATTCATTAAAATAACACAGAATAAATGTTCGGCTTTTCTGTTTTATAACGAAAATATCGCAACAGCGATTGTACGAGTATTTGATTGATAAATCTTGTCCATTTTTTTCTGTTGCAGTGAAATGAGTGTCGCCAACATCTGCCAATTACATTCCCGTGGGATCAAAGGCAGACCGAATACTAAAACTAAAATTGATTGTACAGCGCTTTGGAGCAGGTAAAATGCAATAATTGGATTGATAATCTTTTCAAGAAATATATGGACTAATAATCAGTATAATATAATCACGGCCCTAAATTTCGATTGACTAATTGAAGCATTGTCCTCACATATAAACTCCTTTGAATATATGACTGCTTTCTACATGTATTCAAAATCAAATTTATATGACGTTTATTTCTAATTTTACTCATTTCTCTTCTGATTTTACAGAATATCGTGTCAGCAGGCCAATCCTGGCAATGGGAGCGATTGAGAGGATCGGAAGATGACTTGGCTTCAAAGATGGGACGGGAAAAAAGAAATGATATGGCAACGTTTCTTAGGTAATTTTTCTCTTAATAACGACTGAAAAGTGTGCATCATATGTTTCAAATGCGAAAATATAATAAACGTAAACGAATTTGTCGAAGTTAGGTAATAATGCCTTTCCTTGAAATCAATGGAAAATTATCGCATATTATAATGCATGTATTATTTTATTGTATTATAGTATCGATATACATAATTATTAGATATACATATATAGGTATAATATCTAGCAGTTTGAGGTACCGTTCCCCCCCCCCCCATTCCCTTTACTACTTTACTCTCTTGATTCTCAATTTGGATCTTATTACCGCAATCCTTTAAATCGTTCATTTCTCTTATCAGGTGGAGGAGGAAAGATAGCTGAAAGAAAACATGAAAGAACGGAGGCCAATGAGACATGAAAAAAACTGACCACATTTGTATCTGACTGAGAATTATGGTTTGCTCTTGAGATGCCATGGACACTCGAATTCGCAAATTGAATGGAGTTTCAAAGGCTGCTTATGGAAATTCAATCTCACCGATAAATTTAATATAAGGTGAATAGTATTTTCAATTGTGTCTTCTTTTTTCCCCCAAGTTTAGTCATTCTGTCCATTCATTATTAATATCCATCAACGAGTTTTCTTCGTACGAAAATATCTCTGTTAACAATTACGATAATTACGATTATTTTATAATCATCATTATGTAGAGGGCAGATTTGCCCGTTGATCCTTCAATAAATGAATAAATAAATAAATAATAGGTGTTCAATTATAATTCTTTATATTTCTGTTACAGTGTAATAGATGAAACGTGGACAAAATATGATAAGGTTACAGGAGCCGAGATCCTAATCATATATGCAGCAATCATGTGAAGGTAAGATCAGATATCATGGAAAACAATATTTTTATCAAATTATTTCAATTGAAAAGTTGAAAAGTTATCGAAACCAAGAAGTTTTCCCTTAATTTATGTACTTCATTTCCTATGCAAAATCAAATTTATCTGCCATTCAGTTTTCTATATTGCTGCCATGTTGTCAGAATGATCATATACTGATGGAAGAAGGTAAAACAAGGACTCTATTCGTGTGAGAAACCAGAGAAGGTAAGCTTACAGATGTCTTGAATAAACATTTCACAGAATTGTGAATCAGTGAATCTATAGAGGAATTGTAAACTCTGGAATTTGTAAGTTTATTTTTACAATCTAACTTGAATTTGTCCGCTAGGTGATCAATTTGTCTTCAATCAGACGAGTACGTGATCAGATGGTGCACCACTATGGGTATGCAGAGATTGCGAAGGTTCGGAAGGAAAGAAAGCTGCAGTACAAGGAATGCACGGAATACTGAATCTTTGAACTTCGTATTTTATTTAAGAAATTAGAGAGATACATAGATAAGATTAGATTAGGATCATAAGCATGAACATAGCGTACAAATACATTACACGTACTATCAATCGTGTATTTGTATTTGTATTTTATTTTAGAATTTAGAGAGATACATAGATAGAGATTGAATTGTTAATACTTGTATTTTTCTATAATATCATTAATTGTCGCGGTAATTCGATTGGAATTTTATGTAAATCAAATCTGTCGAGGTCTGGGCCCAAGGGGACCGTCAATCGGACCTTCCGAGGACGGGTCTCGTCAGATATTTTATTGAAGTTATAATTATGAATAATTATGTATGAAGTTAATAGAAATATTAACATCAATATAATTATGAGAAGTTATAATTATCAATAATAATTCAATTCTTACTCGATCTTGAAAACTTAACTTTTGAATTGGATATATTTTATATCGTTAAAAGTAGAGATATTAACTTCCTTTGTTACTTTTTATAAAAAATACTTGTATTAGGAGATTTAATTTCAAATCGATTCGTCTCTCTAGTTTTAAAAGATTAGATTAGATTATTATTATTACTATTATTATTATAAGCATAAAAATAGCGTACAGGTACATTACACGTACTATCGATCGTGTATTTGTATTTGTATTTTATTTTAAAATTTAGAGAGATACATAGATAGAGATCGAATTGTTAATACTTGTATTTTTCTATAATATCATTAATTGTCGCGGTAATTCGATTGGAATTTTATGTAAATCAAATCTGTCGAGGTCTGGGCCCAAGGGGACCGTCAATCGGACCTTCCGAGGACGGGTCTCGTCAGATATTTTATTGAAGTTATAATTATGAATAATTATGTATGAAGTTAATAGAAATATTAACATCAATATAATTATGAGAAGTTATAATTATCAATAATAATTCAATTCTTACTCGATCTTGAAAACTTAACTTTTGAATTGGATATATTTTATATCGTTAAAAGTAGAGATATTTACTTCCATTGTTACTTTTTATAGAAAATACTTGTATTAGGAGATTTAATTTCAAATCGATTCGTCTCTCTAGTTTTAAAAGATTAGATTAGATTATTATTATTACTATTATTATTATAAGCATAAAAATAGCGTACAGGTACATTACACGTACTATCGATCGTGTATTTGTATTTGTATTTTATTTTAAAATTTAGAGAGATACATAGATAGAGATCGAATTGTTAATACTTGTATTTTTCTATAATATCATTAATTGTCGCGGTAATTCGATTGGAATTTTATGTAAATCAAATCTGTCGAGGTCTGGGCCCAAGGGGACCGTCAATCGGACCTTCCGAGGACGGGTCTCGTCAGATATTTTGTTGAAGTTATAATTATGAATAATTATGTATGAAGTTAATAGAAATATTAACATCAATATAATTATGAGAAGTTATAATTATCAATAATAATTCAATTCTTACTCGATCTTGAAAACTTAACTTTTGAATTGGATATATTTTATATCGTTAAAAGTAGAGATATTAACTTCCTTTGTTACTTTTTATAGAAAATACTTGTATTAGGAGATTTAATTTCAAATCGATTCGTCTCTCTAGCTTTAGAAGATTAGATTAGATTATTATTATTACTATTATTATTATAAGCATAAAAATAGCGTACAGGTACATTACACGTACTATCGATCGTGTATTTGTATTTGTATTTTATTTTAAAATTTAGAGAGATACATAGATAGAGATCGAATTGTTAATACTTGTATTTTTCTATAATATCATTAATTGTCGCGGTAATTCGATTGGAATTTTATGTAAATCAAATCTGTCGAGGTCTGGGCCCAAGGGGACCGTCAATCGGACCTTCCGAGGACGGGTCTCGTCAGATATTTTGTTGAAGTTATAATTATGAATAATTATGTATGAAGTTAATAGAAATATTAACATCAATATAATTATGAGAAGTTATAATTATCAATAATAATTCAATTCTTACTCGATCTTGAAAACTTAACTTTTGAATTGGATATATTTTATATCGTTAAAAGTAGAGATATTAACTTCCTTTGTTACTTTTTATAGAAAATACTTGTATTAGGAGATTTAATTTCAAATCGATTCGTCTCTCTAGTTTTAGAAGATTAGATTAGATTATTATCATTACTATTATTATTATAAGCATAAAAATAGCGTACAGGTACATTACACGTACTATCGATCGTGTATTTGTATTTGTATTTTATTTTAAAATTTAGAGAGATACATAGATAGAGATCGAATTGTTAATACTTGTATTTTTCTATAATATCATTAATTGTCGCGGTAATTCGATTGGAATTTTATGTAAATCAAATCTGTCGAGGTCTGGGCCCAAGGGGACCGTCAATCGGACCTTCCGAGGACGGGTCTCGTCAGATATTTTATTGAAGTTATAATTATGAATAATTATGTATGAAGTTAATAGAAATATTAACATCAATATAATTATGAGAAGTTATAATTATCAATAATAATTCAATTCTTACTCGATCTTGAAAACTTAACTTTTGAATTGGATATATTTTATATCGTTAAAAGTAGAGATATTTACTTCCATTGTTACTTTTTATAGAAAATACTTGTATTAGGAGATTTAATTTCAAATCGATTCGTCTCTCTAGTTTTAAAAGATTAGATTAGATTATTATTATTACTATTATTATTATAAGCATAAAAATAGCGTACAGGTACATTACACGTACTATCGATCGTGTATTTGTATTTGTATTTTATTTTAAAATTTAGAGAGATACATAGATAGAGATCGAATTGTTAATACTTGTATTTTTCTATAATATCATTAATTGTCGCGGTAATTCGATTGGAATTTTATGTAAATCAAATCTGTCGAGGTCTGGGCCCAAGGGGACCGTCAATCGGACCTTCCGAGGACGGGTCTCGTCAGATATTTTGTTGAAGTTATAATTATGAATAATTATGTATGAAGTTAATAGAAATATTAACATCAATATAATTATGAGAAGTTATAATTATCAATAATAATTCAATTCTTACTCGATCTTGAAAACTTAACTTTTGAATTGGATATATTTTATATCGTTAAAAGTAGAGATATTAACTTCCTTTGTTACTTTTTATAGAAAATACTTGTATTAGGAGATTTAATTTCAAATCGATTCGTCTCTCTAGTTTTAGAAGATTAGATTAGATTATTATTATTACTATTATTATTATAAGCATAAAAATAGCGTACAGGTACATTACACGTACTATCGATCGTGTATTTGTATTTGTATTTTATTTTAAAATTTAGAGAGATACATAGATAGAGATCGAATTGTTAATACTTGTATTTTTCTATAATATCATTAATTGTCGCGGTAATTCGATTGGAATTTTATGTAAATCAAATCTGTCGAGGTCTGGGCCCAAGGGGACCGTCAATCGGACCTTCCGAGGACGGGTCTCGTCAGATATTTTGTTGAAGTTATAATTATGAATAATTATGTATGAAGTTAATAGAAATATTAACATCAATATAATTATGAGAAGTTATAATTATCAATAATAATTCAATTCTTACTCGATCTTGAAAACTTAACTTTTGAATTGGATATATTTTATATCGTTAAAAGTAGAGATATTAACTTCCTTTGTTACTTTTTATAGAAAATACTTGTATTAGGAGATTTAATTTCAAATCGATTCGTCTCTCTAGCTTTAGAAGATTAGATTAGATTATTATTATTACTATTATTATTATAAGCATAAAAATAGCGTACAGGTACATTACACGTACTATCGATCGTGTATTTGTATTTGTATTTTATTTTAAAATTTAGAGAGATACATAGATAGAGATCGAATTGTTAATACTTGTATTTTTCTATAATATCATTAATTGT
The DNA here is from genome assembly GCA_949628255.1 of Macrophya alboannulata. NCBI lineage: Eukaryota > Metazoa > Arthropoda > Insecta > Hymenoptera > Tenthredinidae > Macrophya > Macrophya alboannulata. The sequence continues at coordinate 15,693,963 of OX451211.1, read as the reverse complement.
CGCGGTAATTCGATTGGAATTTTATGTAAATCAAATCTGTCGAGGTCTGGGCCCAAGGGGACCGTCAATCGGACCTTCCGAGGACGGGTCTCGTCAGATATTTTGTTGAAGTTATAATTATGAATAATTATGTATGAAGTTAATAGAAATATTAACATCAATATAATTATGAGAAGTTATAATTATCAATAATAATTCAATTCTTACTCGATCTTGAAAACTTAACTTTTGAATTGGATATATTTTATATCGTTAAAAGTAGAGATATTAACTTCCTTTGTTACTTTTTATAGAAAATACTTGTATTAGGAGATTTAATTTCAAATCGATTCGTCTCTCTAGTTTTAGAAGATTAGATTAGATTATTATCATTACTATTATTATTATAAGCATAAAAATAGCGTACAGGTACATTACACGTACTATCGATCGTGTATTTGTATTTGTATTTTATTTTAAAATTTAGAGAGATACATAGATAGAGATCGAATTGTTAATACTTGTATTTTTCTATAATATCATTAATTGTCGCGGTAATTCGATTGGAATTTTATGTAAATCAAATCTGTCGAGGTCTGGGCCCAAGGGGACCGTCAATCGGACCTTCCGAGGACGGGTCTCGTCAGATATTTTGTTGAAGTTATAATTATGAATAATTATGTATGAAGTTAATAGAAATATTAACATCAATATAATTATGAGAAGTTATAATTATCAATAATAATTCAATTCTTACTCGATCTTGAAAACTTAACTTTTGAATTGGATATATTTTATATCGTTAAAAGTAGAGATATTAACTTCCTTTGTTACTTTTTATAGAAAATACTTGTATTAGGAGATTTAATTTCAAATCGATTCGTCTCTCTAGCTTTAGAAGATTAGATTAGATTATTATTATTACTATTATTATTATAAGCATAAAAATAGCGTACAGGTACATTACACGTACTATCGATCGTGTATTTGTATTTGTATTTTATTTTAAAATTTAGAGAGATACATAGATAGAGATCGAATTGTTAATACTTGTATTTTTCTATAATATCATTAATTGTCGCGGTAATTCGATTGGAATTTTATGTAAATCAAATCTGTCGAGGTCTGGGCCCAAGGGGACCGTCAATCGGACCTTCCGAGGACGGGTCTCGTCAGATATTTTGTTGAAGTTATAATTATGAATAATTATGTATGAAGTTAATAGAAATATTAACATCAATATAATTATGAGAAGTTATAATTATCAATAATAATTCAATTCTTACTCGATCTTGAAAACTTAACTTTTGAATTGGATATATTTTATATCGTTAAAAGTAGAGATATTAACTTCCTTTGTTACTTTTTATAGAAAATACTTGTATTAGGAGATTTAATTTCAAATCGATTCGTCTCTCTAGTTTTAGAAGATTAGATTAGATTATTATCATAAGCATAAACATAGCGTACAGTTACATTACATGTACTGTCGATCAATCACGAATATAAAATCGATTTACGCGCACTTTTGTTTATATTTGTCGCAAAATAATTTCTTTTTGGACATCGATCGTGCACTTGTATTTGTATTCGTATTTTATTTTAGAAATTAGTTTGTATACAATGTTGATATTCTAAAAATGCCGAATGTTACATGATTGTATTACCATCGCACCTCAAGCTATTTAAAATGAAATAATCATGTATTACAATTGTTGATCTAATGAACACGCATCATGATAGTAAACCGTATTAGTATTCTTTCTTAGATATCCTATTTACTTCAAGTATGTTTTAGTCATAAACCAATAATATTTGTAAAAGGTGTTTGGGCAATTTTTTTTTAAATACACCTACGATTATTGACTTGTTTATTTTCCACTCTCCCCCTTCTGCCACTTTTCATTTCAGTTATCAAATCAGCGGTGGGTGAATTTTTTACATTGGCTTATTATTGTTAGAAAAATCTGGCAATGTAATCAATCACTCGTCTGCTACACATAATTTTAAAAAATAATCCGGACGTCGTGTCTGGTCCGTTTGCCGTCAGTCAGTCAGTATAATTATGATTTACAATTCGTTGACAATCGGATATTTGCAGCAGTTCGTTTCTAAGTTATTTACAGGATAATAAAGGCTTCGGGTGTTCGGCTTCAGCAAGCAGAGTTCGGTTTATCCCATTTGAGCGAAAACAAATATTATCAGGACTGCAGTAAAGGACGAGGAAATATAAGGAACATATTTTTTTTTTATTTCGTTTATTCATATTTTATATACACAGACTATCCATATTTTCTATTTTTGGACAACCTCTCTACTTTCGAAGAATTTTTGTCGAGATGCCTATGACATCACGACTGTTGTATCTCATTAACGGTACCCCCATACGAACTCTTTGGCGGCACGGGGGCCACCGACCCCGCGAGAGCAGGTGCCGCTATTTAAACTCAAGGTCGCTGCCTTCCCCGCCAACGGGGTCTGAAATCGTCTCGCTATCTCGCGGTCGAGTTACGAACTACTTTTGCCGTAAATATTAGTGTACGTCTTAGTTCGCCCGTCGACCGCGAGATGGCCATACCATTTCACACCCCGTTGGCAAGGAAGAGCACTGACCTTGAACGTGAGTAGCTGCACCTGCAGTCGCGGGGTCAGTGACCCTCTTGGCGTTAAAGAGTTCGCATGGGGGTTCAGTTGCTTTAACGAAATTCAATATGAACACTCCGAACTGATTTTTATTGATTAACAATAGAACCATAGATATGTATAAAGGTATATGGTATTTATATATTTTTAATTAACAAGATGAATAATTAGTGCAAATTTACGCATATAAATGTAAATGCCTCACTCTTATCGTATCAGCTAACTGTTGAACCCCGCGGAAGCACATATCTGTGCTTGGTACATCCATACTCACAACTTCTGGATATCAACGGCGTCAGAAGTATTATCTGAAATTCGAGTTCTGGAAATAAGTTTTGTTATAACCGTTGGCGAAATCCATACGTATGTATACATGTATCAATTATAGAGACAAATATTATTATAATATTGATGTCGATTGAGTGGAATGGATAAAACGATTTAGAATCATTTCTAATTGGCTCAACTTACATTTTTTTTTTCAACAGTCTTTAGATTTGAGTTCAGAGAGTATTGGATTTTGAGTATACCTGAATGTACGCGGATATATTTTGGAACAGTTTATACCTATAAAATTATTGTACTCTGGTTTTCGAAGAATGTTGATGATTAAAAAATAAGAAATCTTCATCTTTGTGAAATCCAGTTGCATATTATACCTGTTTAACTCTAATTTATATGATTTCGTAATAACCCTGTTTCAGTAATATGGAACTTGGACTCGTGCTCTGCACACTATGACTCAATCTTCGGCTTTTGTTGTTCACCTTATGACGGTGGTCAGCATCTGCGGGATCAGTTATGCCAGCGTAATGAACAGGCCCCCATACATCCAGTACTAACTCGGAATGTTCGCCAGGATATTGTTGTACAATTGGTAAGACACTGATGATTTTTATTTCAGTACAGGAGGTTCGGGAAACTAATTAACCCATCCGTTCATTTAGACAGCAATTAGATATCCCTCTTTATTAATTATTATACACCATACTGCACTTGGGTAGGTAAAATATGTATAATTTCGTGTATTCGTATATTAATATAGCTGCTGCAATTAATATTGACACGTACACTAAAAGGGATAGAATAAATTCAGCATCCTACAGTGCAAGCCATTCGAGGATGACGGCAGAGTCTTTGCAGGGACGAGAGTGAACAATTAGGTTTCAACAGTTTGACAGGAGAATCGAATTATCCGGATGATTAATCAGCAGATAAATAATGAACGTCAATAAATGTATAATGTATAAACGCGTATCAACTGCAATATTTAATGTAATTAGAAACTAAGAAGACTAATCAAAACCAGCTTTCAGCAGATAATTATTGCCAATATACGAACATTGATATTTTTTTTTTTAATCTGAATTATCGATATTAAACTCAGTTTATTATACGGCATATCAAAATAGCTGCATGCATCGAAGAGTTCGCACAGGGGCTGCGTCAACGAGATACAACTGTCGAGATGTCACCGGTACAGATGTCACTCGATAGAAGAACTCCGAAAGCAGAGAGGTTGTCCGAAAATATAAAATGGGCATAATCTATGTATAATAGTATATTTATAGGACACCGCAAACAATGTTTTTTGTAATTTGTACTATTTTTAGGTTAGGATTAAGTATCCGGACTGCGTACAGATGCGGTGCATCTCTGCAGAATACAGTATTATATTGTATTGTTACTATGTAACCTGGTTTATATAAATAAAGAAATACATAAATAAATATCAGTTCGGAGTATTCATATTGAATCTCGTTAACATAACCCCTATGCAAACCCTCTGACGCCTCGAAGGCTACTGACCCCACAACAGGTGGTCTTGCCTTAGGTCAGTGTTCCTCTTTGATCTACTTTTGCCACATACATTGGTGCGTCTTATTACATGCAACCCGCATAACATGGTGGCGACAACTATTTCGTGGGTTGCATATAATACGGCGCATCGAGAACAACTATCGTAAACAGCGGGCGGCAATAAAATATGTATATGATTTCTTTGTATAGTCGGATTTGTTATTTATGACTGCATAAGAATTATTTATTGATACTTTAAGGTGTTTAAAACATCGAGGCGCACTTCCAAATTAGCGTAATAATTAAATGAATATTTTGAACACACGATCACTGCTTTTAAACACCTCAAGGACTCGAAAATAACGATTTAGAACTGCACGAGTGGTACAAGAAAAGGGTGGGAAATGAATTTTATATAATTATGAAATTGAATAAGTATCAATAAAGTATACCATTAATGAAAATCATTGTTTAATGAATATATATTCGTCATAATATATAAATATACATATTTACAACCTAACAAGACATTAATCGTACGGATAAAGACGATTATTATATCGATCATAAACACGAAGACACATTATTATTATTTTTTTATCCCTTCTTTTCTCTCACATTACTGGCGTGTACACAAAAAAGATATATATATATATACCTATATATCTCATATTATATTCATTTACATAATTTGTGTTTTAGTAAAACATTAGTTTACATATTATGGAATAAAAATCTATACAAATTCTATACTTTGTATGTATATATAATATACCTATGTATACATGCTTAACTAATGTAAGTGACTAGTTTTATGTTAAAAAACATTCATTTAATGTTTATCCAATATATAGGTAGATATTATGCACAGTTATTTTTATTTGGGTCCAATTACAACGATAACGTGGCCCCACAAATTTCAAGAATTTCTTTAAGAAAAAGAAAAGTTAAACAATCGACGAAATATACAATCATTTTGTATAACAGAATTTAATATTTATGTATAACAGAATGAATCTAATAATCATCATCTAGGCACATCTTTTTTTTTTGTTTCTTTTTCTTCATTATAACGTTTTATAATTTGTCCAAGAGAATGATTCGGTATTTTATGCATTTAATTTATAGAATATTATTTCTGTATATACCTATATGTATATTTCGAGCTTGAAATCAGAACTGTCTGTGATTATTATCATTATTATTAGTCATGTTAATCACGATTTAAACACTTTCATTAAACAGTAGTTGGTACAATATAAACTATAAATGAGGTACATTCACTAATAGCTAAAGGTTTCATATACAATAATTACTATTAGCATATCTTATATTTATATTATTAAAATCGTGTATGATATATCTGTGTGTTAGTGTTTGTGTAGATGTGTATGTCTTATGTATTTTGCAATGTAAATATATGTATGAGTATATATGTATATACATTTATATATGTATAATCGTGCGTATAGGGTATAATGCGTTTTATGATTTAAAGTTAAAAATGGCATTTGGTCCAAGTATATACCTATATAAAACTTTTCACATACATATCTCTATAACTTTTTCATATAATATTATGTGATATATATTTTCATCATATACCTATATAGATATATATATTTATTCAGTTTATTCATTTGTAATATTAAAAAATCAACTCCTCTATCGAAAAAAAAACCAATTTCTTCCTCATATTCATAACTTTTATTCTCTCTCTCTCTCTTTCTCTCTCTTATCACTTTATACAACTTAAAATTAATCCACTCATTTTTTCTTCATCTTAAAAAAAGAAAAAAAACAAACAAAAAGAACATGACTTACACAAAAGATCCAGATATAGGATGAGATAGATTTAATAAATACTAAATCTTTCAACGATATTATAATATATTCGAGTATTTCTGAAACAGTCGATTTCTGAAATATTTATAAAACTTGGAAAGATTCATAGCCACGATTCCTCTCACATTACATAACATTACAATCCATAATAATAATAATAAACCCAACTTCGGAGATTGTATCCAATTCATATATTGTCGCTTAAAATCTAGTATTCATAATACTATGTATTGTTATGCACTTTTCTTCCCTTTTTTTTTCTTCTTATTCTTCTTCTTCTTTCTCACACTATTACCGACCAAAACAAAGACTGCTTCCTATCATTATTCCTCGTCAATAGCTGGTTGTACTCTTCTTAAATCCATAAGAACTCTACGTTCCTTATGATGATCTCGATGATCTAGTTGATTACCGTGCAACAATCCATGTCGCACGGTAGCCTCATCTCAGACTTTGCTCTCAGGACCATCCGCAGTGTGTTTGAAAGAGTTGCGAATCTTGCTGAGGTGTAAAGCACTTATGTGACCGTAACTTTTGTTGTACCAATCCGGTGTACGCCCCCTTGAAAAGAAAAAACAAACGAAATAAATAATACAGATAAATAAAGATCAGTTATTCTATTTTAAATATAAATTATTTCGCTAATACAACAAAATCGATAAAACTCAGAAGTCAACTCACTTTGTGTCCACTCTGGACAGATGCATTATGCGTGATTTTCCGCTACCACATGGCTCTATGAGATAACGGGAGGCTAACACAATCCCACGAGTCCCACCAAGCATAACCGGTGCATCTGGATGCTCTACCGAAGTTTCTACAATAACGCAGGCACCTTTGGGAAGATCGTTTCTCCAGGATCTGTAAAGAGGATAGAAGAATGGTAAAATTAGATGAGAAACAATATGCGACATAAATCCGAATTCAATTATGAAGACTGAAGATTTTAAGCTCACCTCAAAACGCAGTAATCCCTCGCCGGAAGTGGGCTCATATTTCCAGTCGCGTATTGAAATACTTCAACGTTAGGGTCCAGCTTGTTTACCAGTCTGTATTTCAACAGCTGGGGATCCCAGACATGTCTTTCCCTCAAAACACGATGCAGTAATTCATTGGGTGGTGCTTCGACCTCTGTTGAAGTTCGCCATAGACGAAGCGGATGTCCGTCTCCAACTTTTTTGTAAGCAACATCGACGCCAGGATCAGCTGGATTGTTGATGCTCACCCATCCTCGGCTTCTGTTAATTGGTGATAAGAAGAAAACAATTTATAATCAAATAATCATCAAACATTTGGGTGTAAATTTTATTAAGACAAAAAAAAAATTAGGAAATGAAGAAAAAAAAACTCACTTTTCACGAGCTTCTTTCAACAGAGCAGTTGTACAAGCGTAGAGATAGCCTCGCCAATCTTGTTTAAATTCTGAACCAAGTTCTTCCAAACCAACCGGAACACTCTCTTCCATGTAGTTGAAATGGCATTGAGTTAACATATCCGAAGAAACCTGAAGAGTGGAAATGAGAATAACATTTTATACAACCATTTGAAATTTACATTGTGTAAAATAAAAAAAAAAGGAAATCAGGGTTTTCTTCTCACCATGAATAGTTCACGATGTGTTTTGATCAAGTAGAGAAGACAGTCATTGGCAGCTTTGTTTTCCGACAATTCTCTTTGGTCAGGAATACCGACGGTTTTTCTTCTCCTTGGTGAAACGCTGTTGGATCTATTAGTAACGCTTGTTGTTGTATGATTGAAGTGAAACAGACTTGGCGCAAGACATACGGCTAAATTTGAGGCAGTCATTTGGTTGTAAAGTGAATTATTAGCTACGTGATTCAAGAAATCCAAAAGCGCTTCTAAAGCTTCACGATGTTCATCGGGCAGCAGTAACAACACACATTGAACAGCTTCTGGTCTGATTTCCGCCGGAACGTCTGTAACAGAAACAAAAAAAAACAACAGTTATAATCTACTCTCAAATACTCAGGCTAATAATTGTGGTCAATGTCTTTAAACTCACGTTGGAATATGGCGATGAAAGTTTCAGACAGCTTGTTCGTTAACAATGACTCCGGTAATTCCCTGAAATACTGTTTCACCAAATCGGCAACATCGAAGGCCTGTTGTCCATCGAAGTTAATACTGTCTCCCTGAGTCTCGGTCATGACTTTAAGAGTTTGAATTCTAGACCGTAGTCCACTTTTCCTGAATATCCCAGTCTGATCTAGTGCATTAGCTCTAAGCCACCTCAAAGCTACTTGAATACACTTTGGCAAAGCCTGTCCAGTCCTTTGAAGTGAAAGTAAAAGCGGTACGCCAAATACAGTCTTGTCCTTATAATCTGGAGTCTTTATTTTTCTTATAAATTTTGGAAGTTCCCAATTCCATCCGGTCCTGTGCGTAGGACAGTACTTCTCCATACACGCAGTGAGCTTCAAGAGCGCCAATTTTCTCAGGACTAATAACTGACCACAGGACATGGAAGCCATAGCTCTAGGACAAAGTGGGTCCGATTGTTCTGGGTAAAGAGAACCCCTCTGAAAACTGTGCCACCTTACAACAGTGCCTTTGTGTCTTGGCGACTCTTCTTCTTGGTCAGAGTCTCTGCTCGCAACAGTAGAGCTGCTTTCCTGGCTACCGGCAAGCTCTGAGCTTCTAGACCTGGACTTTTCTCTGTAAATAGTAACGTCTTTGGTCAAGGGAGTTTCCTCGCTGTAAAGATCCTCTCTACCCCGTCTAAAACTCTTGTAAAGTCTCTCGTCCCGTTTGTTAATACTTGGCTTATCATCTTTGTATCTATTTTCCTGGCTCAGATTGAACTTGTCTCGATACCTCTGAGACTCTTTACCAAGATTAAGACTGCCCCCTCGATTGCTGATGGGAATTGGCTTAGAAGCCGATTCCTTGGGGCTTTGTGGATGAGTGTTAACATACTCAAGTACTTTTGTATGGTTGCTATTTGCGTCTTTGAAATATCTGTGTCTCCAGCTGGTGGGCTGACACTCGGAGTCGCTTAGGGCCCCTTGATCCTCTCTTCCACCACGATGAAGGAATCTCCGTGGTCTGTTCATCTTCGTTCTAGTCGGTGCAGGGACTGGACCACCGCCCTGTGAACCGTCTGAACAATAACTAGACGAATCGTCGCCAAATGGACTCGGATTATTCGCAAGTGGTGATGCAGGTAGATGAAACGGTGAAGACGGTAATGTTAGAGGAGAAGGGGGAAGATGAAGCGGAGAAGCCGGAAGAAGGTCGTTAAACGAGACCGGGGCTGGTCCAGTCGGCGATACATCGACGCAATTAAGATCCTTCATTTTTTGCTGCATAGAAATAACGTCGAGGACTTGAGGACCGCTGATAACTACTCCTTCTCTATTCTGCCTCTTCCTTCGTCGGGATTTCAGCGATTCCACTCTCCTCAAAAATGCCTTAGCGCTGTCCTTCAGACGCTCTGAACCAGTCCTTCGAAATCTTGGGCTAAGATCATCCGCCAATGGTCCCGGGGGAAGACTCCCGTATTTTAATGTATCAAGCATAGTATCGTCAGCTTCTTCGGCTTCTAAACGATCCTCTAATGAATCGTCCTCGTCTTCTGGTCTCGCGTTTTCGTCGGCGATTGCCTGAAGTTTTTCGACCGTGGATTGTGTCACGTCACCCACTCTTGACCACCTTCTTGTCTTCTTTTCAAATGTCCAGTTCTCACTCAAAGCGCACTGATTGTCTTCATCGGAATCGTCGCCACCCTGAAACAAGGGAAATCGAAATTAAAGTAAATTTTGAACCATGTGGAAATCGCTAATTAAAAGAAATTTTTACTCGAAAGTATGTCTGGTCGATCTATTTTTTAAGGATTATAATACAGATGCCATTGGGAAGGGGGAAGGTGACCTGATCCTTGAGTAGAATAGAGATCGAACTCGCGGAGGTCAATCCGAAACGGTAAATTGAGTATATATAAGAAGAGTGGGAATCTTTTAGTACAAGTTTGTGGTTTCGGTTGAGAAATTGACTGTCATGAACGAGAATAAGGTAGCTGAGCGAAGTAAGTGGGACATTTAAATATAGTTTTTCGTGGCGGAAACTGCATCAGTGGCAATGAGTCGGACCATTAAGGAGAGACGCATAACGTATAGATATAAGAAATCCGGTATTAAAGAACCGGGCGAGATGCACAATCCGTGAGAAGAATCTGCATCTGTGTAACATTCGAAAATAGCACCTACTATTCTGATAATATATGTATATAAATAGTTATTTAAAATTATAACATTCGGCAAGAACTCGATTACTTAACATACTAAAAGAGCCGGGTGTGTTTCGTTGACGCTCAATTTATAAACCCGAGGTCTCGAAAAGTACCTGTATACCTATATATATCCCGAAAAAGAATCCCTCAGCTTCTCTACCTACGTCACTGGGGTAACCATTTCCGAAAAAACTTTTCCAGGTCAACCGTATCAATTTATTTGTTTTATTACTCCAGTTCGTTTATAATTTCTTCTCTTTTCTTTTCATTTTTTTTTTCTTTTTTTTTCTTTTCAACTATAAGAGATCGGTGATCTCGATTCTCTAAGGCTTCGATATGTGTTTAGATTTCATAACGGATATAACAAGCATCTTTTCTTTTTATATTATGCAGATCTCTTCTTCCCCATCTTCTTATTTTTTCTTTAGTAAGCGTTAAAATTTATCCCACTTAGATACAAAAGCGATATATATATAACTTTCGGATATTGCTCAACGAAGCTTACAGCAGATAGATGATGATGATGATTTTTTTTTTAAACGTTCACAATCGGATATATATCTGTCTAACAAACAAAAGAACTAGTCCATATATATATAACCTACGTCACTTCCGTTCGTTCAACTCCAGTAAACATTAAACTTCGTACTTATGTGGTACTACTATATATATATACCTATATTTATGTATACGTTTATAAAGTATATAATTGTCAATGGCAAATTGCACCCACCCACGCCTTTATACGTATCCTATACCACGACAATAATTCATGACGCGAATCGATCATCGATTACAAAATGAGAATAATACGAAATCTTTTCCTTAAAAGATTATCGGTGGATGGTTTGATCGTATATCCGCGTAGATGAAACCGACGAATCGAGATAGTTGTGGTTTTTATATTTTCAGTTTCTATCTGCGGTAACCCAAGCCAGACCCCATTTAAGTGGTTTGTGCAGTCTCCGAATTTAACTGTTCATAGAATAGGAGTTTTTCTTAAGTATCTGTCGGTTACGATGGAGACCAACGCGTCCTTTGAACTGTTGCACTAAAGTATTTTTAGTATAACCGAAACACGAATACTGCACACGGACACTTTTCAACAGTGCTTATTCTTCACCACCACCACCACCACCTTATCCGATCTTCACACTGTACCCTTTTTTGCTTTTTTCCTCTATCTCTATCTCGTTTTATTTTTTTCTCTTTTTATATTCCTCTCTCGTTTAGTTTGAGATGATCCTATTTCGGTATGGATCACAAGCCCCCAGCGTTGGGTTCTCGCTGTGATGCGGGTCAAGCAACTTCAGCTGCCTTCGAAGACCTTTTAACCGTGACAACCCACACCACACATCCCACATACATACACAATCAAAGAGAAGAAGAGACACTCTCTTCGTCTCGTTAGTAACTCTGACGTAATCTATATATATATACATATATGTATATCTATATGTACTAAGATTCGATTCTGTGTACTGGAGCACTGAAGTGTTGCAGTAGAGACATACATACGTATGTGTGTTTGTACATACATACACGATATCATTTAATTGTGTGATCGGAGGGCAGCAGCATCAGAGAGAAGAATATATGGGTATGTTATATACCAACTCTGGCAACGGGAAGTGTTGGGAAGTAAACGAGAGCCAGACGACGACAAGAACGATAAGCTGCACTTATTAGCAAACCATGGAATGAGATTACTCTACTTGCAAATGCAGTTCTAACAAGTACCGTTATAACGATCGCTATATACCCATTCTACAAACTCTATACATACTATATATAGATATATATTCCCGGATTATATTACGTGTCTATATACGTATGAAAAAATAATTTATTATATCACGTATATAACGTTTAGCTTCAAAATGAAATTTCATCGTTAATTTATGTCTCAATAGTTATACCTTCGTACGACATACTTATGTGCGGAATTTTTTCTACGACTGCAGGCAATACACGAGATAACAATTTTCTAACTCGTTTATCTATATTTTATTTTATTTATTTTATTTTTTTTCCGAGAAATGGGAAACTAGTTCAGCTTCATAGAAAAGTAGTGAATTTTATTTTCAAACGATCTATTTCAGTTATATTTTTGCAAAAGATTTTACTACTCGTTCCTTCTGTCTGTTTTTTTTTTTTTTTTTTTTGAGATGGGATGGTTTCTGGTAATGATTAAACAGAAATATGTCGCAGAAGGTATAAAGATATATAGCCGCTGATCATAGATCGCAATGTGAAATCTAGAGATCTTGGAAATTCCTTTATGACCGTTAGAATATTGAATAAATATGATCGGTATCCGCGTTCTAACTAGAACTAACATACCTCTATTTTATACCGACAAGACGATGACGAGATATTGAATACCGGACTCGCCAGACTGCTTGGCACAGGCTTTAATTAAAAAAAAATAATAATAAATAAATAAATAAAATAAAAATAAGAAAAACCTAAGATTCGAAATCGAGAAATCTCCCCGGGACTAGCGAGATCGTTAACGAGAATCAGTTTTAAAACCGGCTGTAAGGACTCCACGGTAACTATAAACCTAATTGGAAGGAAATAATTTACAACAAAAAAAAATCGATTTTTCTGTATTCAAATAAAAATGTATATAATGTATGTATGTATGTACGTAGGTATGTACATACGTGTGTATAGTATCGAGTCTTGAAAAATTATATAGCGATAAGATACGTGGTATATATGTATATAAATAACTGATAAGAATGAAAATAAGAGCGATTCAAATTGTTTCACAATTGTTCGTTATAAATAATGATCTTCAATCGTGCAATCCTTTTAATTCTTTTGACTGGGATAAATTTTCTTCGAATATATATATATATGTATACAACTATATATCCAATGGCGGGAAACCGCTGTTTCAACATACCGATATACCGGTATTTCTGCTTACAATATTAGCCAACTTTTTCCCCTAGTACGGAACCTGTTAACCTCAGATAGTCTTGTCTCTGGTTACGACTTCAAACTATATTGAGAAATTCACGAGACTTGCAAAGCTATCAGACTCCTTAATTTAAAAAAAAAAAAAGAAAAAAATCATCGCAAATCGTTGTTCGGTTTAAAAGAAACCGAAAAATCAAACCGGCGATCTACCGATTACCGTTTTTATCATAAACGTTGATCCATTATCACCGTTTTTTATTTTATTTTTTCAAACTTACTGGTCTCTTTCTAAAATTTTTGTTTTTTTTACAAAGAATTTCGTAAAGTTATTTCTTGATGGTGTTCGAGTTCCTTTTTTTTCTCTCAATTATTTTGGTTTTAAATTGAAGTCACAAGCGCACCTTGATCTGACGTAAATACAGGTGCTGGCAGCGGCATGGCATGGCATACCGCGAGCCGCGCTGTCTGCCGCTCCTGTCACACAGGGCAATTCAACCTGTTGGTAGTTTTACGTGCGTCTGCGAGATGCGTAATTACGAGGTTTGACGTAAAAGAGCCGATGCTGGTACCGGCGCGTGACGAATGGGTTGAAAAAGTAAATCTAGCCTTATACATATTTCTCCTTGTGTATTAGGTAGAGAGAGAGGAAGGAGGTTCACCGAAGGAAATCGACATTCAAGTATCTATAGTCGGTAGGCATAGACTAGATAAACCGAGAAAAATATATATCAAGAAATTTCTGCAACGGGCTATAACAGATCGCTTCGATGTACGTATAAAAATTTGCGAATAATAAGAAGAAAGTTTTAATAAGGTATAAAAATTTCAGCCTAAAACCGCGCGAAATCGCGAATGGAATGAAATTCGCGATTCGTTATAATCGAATAGTAAAAGTAAAAGATAATAGAGAAATTTTTGTACAGACGAATAATTTTTCATTTCCGGTATGTTTCGTATACATTGTGATGTAAAGGGGTGAGGGAGAGAGACAGACAAGACCGTATGCGAAGCTGTCTGCTGATGCATTTAACTTTAAAATACACACGTCAAAACCTTTTACGGGCATGAAAGTTGGAGAAGAAGAAGAAGAAGGTCCCCCCGATCACGATATGATACATACATAAAAGTAATCGTTACTGATTCAACAAAATTATTTTCTGCAATCATTCCGAATTTAGCCAGAGGCTATTTTCTACATTGAGAAAGCTCGACGATTGAATAACAAATATAATTGACGCTGTACAGTAGAGAATATAAAAAAAAAAAAAAAATCATATAAAGTAGATCGATCGAACGTCTGTTCGATCACTATTCAACGGTACGAGATATACACACGTACGCGATAGGAAAAAAAAAAGAAATCTTTCAACTTCCGCGTTTTAGGCAAAAAAAAAAAAAATTGATAATAATAATAATTCGCGCCAAAAACCTCATTTTTTTTTTTGCGTCTCACTTTATTACGCCCGATTCCGGATTGAAAAATGAACATAATCAGCACTAGACTATCCCGATCACGTGATAAAAGTTTGATTGTTATTCCATGAGTGGCTTCCAGAAGTCTCCTCTTCATAAGAATAGCGAAAGACGTATACGTAGCTGCTGCTTTCACCGAGTGAATAACAATGATCATGTTTTTTAAACGTGTCATAAGACCCTTTACTCGATTGAATACCAATTAGTATTAGAATGCAGTAAGAAAGGAACGTTACACACGTTGCACACGAACTGTGACTTGAAGAAAAAGAATAAAAAATGAAACTTTTCTTGTACTGAATGCAACAAAAATTTTTTTTTCCTCTCTTTTCTTTTCCTTTTTCTTCGTCCTGAACCTTTTAGGGCTACAGGATATACGAATCCATCGCGATTACCCCGACTACTACTACAAGGCCCTGGAGATCCTTCGAGGCTTAGGAAGCAAATTCCTTGAAATTTTTCGACCGAACCTTTACCACCACTGCAGTTACCTTTTGTCGTACTCAAGTTCAGGATTCTTTCCCATGTTGTAGCGCGGGTATATCTATTTGAGAAAAATTTTTACGGAAAAAAAAATCCTCTCTAAATACTTTTTTGGCATAACTGCGTCAAGTTTTCACTTCTTTATTATCCACGGTATACAACGATTTCGACGATAGAAAGAAAACGGTATAAGAAATTTGTAATTAGACTGGTACACGGATACCGGGGAGAAATTTAACGAAGCAAGAAAGAAAAAAAAAGAAAAAAAATATTCGTTGTGGTTTATTCGAGGATTTGATACTTTTACCAAACTTTCAAATCCTTTTTTGCCATTAGAATTTCGTCGATTTATCATTATTCCTGTACACATTCTAATTCTTCAAGTTTTTGTTAATTGGGGAAAATTGACAACGTTCTAGGAACTGTTTTTCGATTAGTCATAGACACGAAAGTTTCTACAATAGTTATTTCAAGGTTTAATTACAAATTTCTTTACTCACCGGTTTACTGTGGCTTGTCGTATGATGATGATGATGATGCGAATGATGGGTGTCCAGCTTCATGTTAGCGCAGCGATTCAACGCGTGCAACCTTCGGAAAAGACTTTGAAGAGAATCTGCATCGAGGAAAGGGTGATCCTTGGCTACTCCAGAAACCTCGATCGGAAACTGGTAATCTGTAACGATAAAAAGCAAAAAGAGTAAGTAAAGATAAAAATTTACCGATTAAATTCGTTTCTTCGATGCATTGTACTTCATCATTATCTCAAATTCATATTCCCCCCCATTACGTATGTATATAAACCTACATTCGGCTACAGGGCTTTGTTATAAATTATATTTGAAAAGACAACGTCATCTCCGATTACGGATGTGATCTTCGAGAGCCTGGCTAACTGACTAGACAAGGAACGATCTTTTGTCGACTTGCGCAACGCGCTCCTACGACCCAGATCTTGTGATCCAGATCTTGATCTATGATCTTGGTGGGCGAAGCGTCGTGATCGAACTTCCATAGATCGGATCGTGGCTGAATTTGAATCTTTCATTTCCGCTTGTTCATAAATCGAAATGGAGAAGAAAAAAAACGAATGGAAGAAAAAAAAAAAATTGACAGAAGAACGATTCAAAAGGCCCTGCTAGATAATTACCCGCAATATATAATGTGCACATTACTCGATCTAAGCTCGATCCTAAGTAATAACTGTGCCCTAATCACATCAGGTTGATTGTCAATCTCCTTCGGACGTATTAGCCAATACGAGAATGTACGAGCTGCTATTAAAGCTTTGCTTTCTCGACATTCTAATTAGGTTTCAGGTATACGAGGTAGCTTTACTTCCTAGTCCGAGAGACTCGACGAATCAATTAGCACAGTCATTAAGAGTAGTATATCGTACATTGAGAGAGCCTGAAGTGGTCGACGTGAGAAAAGACTCGATAAGGGATTTCCTCGGAGCAATAAGCAATAACAATAAAAAGAAATTTTAATTACGTCAGAGAAGATAGTTTCTGATAATAAAATAATAAAAAAGCAGAACGATCGTAGATCTGCAGAGACGATTCGAACAGGTATACATGTAAGTATGTACGTCAAAGAGAACCCCAATGAAAATTTTTTCAACAAAGCAAATCGATAAATCTTCGGTTCTTTGATCTAGTATTTAGTGCCTGTAGACTTACGTATGTACAAGAGTTGGTAATACATACGTTTACGTATTTATACACATATACTGGATGATAGACGTCCCTAGTATCGTATTTATATCAAGCCTTGTGGTGGGCGATCCCTCCCCGCAGGTTCAACTAGGTCAATTGGTTACTATTCATAGGATCGGTTCGATTATGTGCTTGACTTATGACTGGCAATTAAGCGTGTGATAAAACCGACTTTGAGTACGTATATTAATTTCTAACTGAAGAATTGTATCAAAAATTTTCAATCATTCTGTAAAAATCAAGAAAAGTAATATGTCAAACTTTGGATACATAAAACTTTGGACATCTACATCCAGACCAACTCGACACTTGACCCTCGGAGATAAATGGAACCGTGTATTAAAATATATCTACGTATTATCTGACGACTGACATTAGTACAGCCCCCTTTTATCTCGCGCTGAGATACTGGAATCTACGAAAAACAATTCTGGACTCGAAAAAGCGAAAAAATAACTCCGAAATAAAGAAATCGTCAATAATTCATAACTGCATCCAAAGCAGGCATCATCATCCCGAGTTTATTATAGAGTAGCTAGTATTGAGCTGCCGTAAGGATGATATTACATATCCCGATATGGTCTGCAGCCGATTTCGTCAATCGATACCCCGTACTCGATGAAAAATCGAACATGTTCGAAGAAGATTCGAATTCGTTGATTCTTTTTTTTTTGCTATTCAAAACTTCAGTAGATATATATTTACCTCTCATTGTAACAACGCCTTGACACCTTCGGCACATTCGTGTCTCTATTTTCGAAAACAGTATGCAGATATCGTTAACAGTTGTTTAATTTCAAAATCATAATTTTACGAATTATCTTTTAGGTAAAATATGTATCGGTGTTTACTGATTATTTGGTTTTCATAATGATAAAACCGCGCGTAGATTATCATTCGACATTATATACGTATATTATACACGCGATCGACTGTACGAGCGTGTGTACGTGACCGCAGGTAATCGTTAAACAAACTCAGCTATCTAAACCGTAAACGTCAAGCTCTCGTCAGTTAGAATGAAATGAGAATAGATGATCCTTGGATATAGGTAAACGAACTTGTTAGATAACTCGATAATACGTTTGAGGTTTAAAATCGTGGAATATTCCACTCGGTTTTATACGTATATATGTATATATCTTCGTTTAACGGGTTTTCGATCTAATCTTCGTAAATAATTATTCACACTGTCTACAGGTAAACAGATTTACAATTTTATGGAGTAATGACAGCTCTTTGTTCCCAGCTATACTCCAACGAATGATGAAACGATTAAATCGATAATATAATGTAACGTAATTTGGATTATTCAATTGATTTCTCTTTTTTTTTTTTTAGTATTTCGATGAGTATAACCGATCACTTTAAAATCGTTATCTATATCTGTTAATAACTCTCTGTCTCATTTCACACGAATTTAATTGAATCGATTAAGAAATCGTTATATATGTTATTTTATTTTATTTTTCTTTCTTCTTCCACTTTTTAGCACAAATCACACTGCAGCTATTAGCGTTTATAAAGTCTGCGAATAATTTGTCTAGTGTTCTTCTTCTTCTTTTTCTTAATTATGTTCTGTAATAAAATCTTATTTTTTGAAACAACGATCAATCGATTTGTCGATTATTCATCATTAATTAATTTATGATTTATTTTCAATGTATTATTTGTATTTTTATTTATTTTTTTCTTCAAGTCTTTCGAAGATACTTCTTCGACGGGTAAAGTTCATGCTTTAACAGTTTGCTTCGAACTAGCGATCGCCAGCTTGAGCGAGCGTAAATGAGGACTTTGTGAAACCGACTGAAAACTGGTGGGGGAAATAACCAGCTAAGTCCGTTGGGTAGTGGGAGGAAAGTAAAGGCGAATCCCAATACGTGTCTGCACGTTACTTATACATATATATATATATAGCACACATGTGCAAGTATAAGTATATATACCAAGTTACAAAGAATGAGAGAATTTAAAAATCGAATTAAGATGCATTTTTGTTTTTCGTTTTTTTTTTTTACGATAATTTTCTCCCTATTGAACAAATTTCATTCGTCGTATTTCCGAAAACTAATACCTGTAAAATTTCCGAGGCACTAATTTTCAGATAAGAGAGAACCTCGAGCCTAGCGAAGTATCGTTATATCTAAAAAAATATATATATCTCAGGGATAAAGATGGGAATTTCCAGTTTTATTTTCCGGGTTTTTACGAAAAATTGAAAATAAAATTACGATTAAAAATCTATTCCATTTTCTTTGAATTTTCGTGTAAGAGAATTATCGTGTATTTTGAGATTTCGTGTTAGTTCATACGGGTTTGAATCTAGATATATAATCCTTTCCGAGATCCCAGTTCGTCTGTCCCTCTGTCTGTCCGTATGTATGTCTGTCTGTCTGTTCGGTACGTAACTATAATACGTACCTATATCTACTCTACCTACCCTACCTACCACTGTTATTGGCAGAATACCAACAGATGTGTCAAAGACCTTTTTATTCTGTTTTGGTCTTGTAAGATGCATGGCGGTGCAGTAGTGGATACGCGGTTATTTGGACAGAGTCCAAATAATCCATAGAGGGTTTACAATACTGTACCTATACCATAGTTGCAATTATTTTCGATCAATCAAACGTACCGTAATTTTGTCAGATGTGTAAAATCTCAACTACACAGGTATATATGTATTTAATATATAGTCTACCAGTGCAATTTGGTACTTTGCCCAATTTTAATCCATCTAGGAGTAGGTAGGTATAGGCAGGTAGGTAGTTCTATATTTATAGATTTTATCTCGTAGAGTTTCGGTTTTCAAAATAATAAGTTCGTTCATATATATATACCTACACGTTCGACAAGGACGATACATTTATTTATAAATCGTTATCGTATACGTTAAGGTATATATGTATGGGAGACAAGTTGCAGCATATTATATATATATACCTATCTATATATCCATCCCACGCAATATTACTACTACCGTTCCATAAAATAACCTCTTTTTTATTTATTTTTTTGTTAATTTATTTATGGAAGACTAAACAAACGTTGCACTATACGACCAGTCGCCGACTCGTATATGTATATATAGTTTCTAATTTTCCAAATATTATTTATAGACATTTCTTCGGTTATAGAAAGCCGGGTCTCTCTGCTGATTACCGGACCTATAATGGCCCCAAATTTACTCTTTCACATCGTATACATGCAGCAGTACAAGCCTGACCCACAAAACTCGTACTGCTAATTATCCACCGAATAATTATTTATGACTGCAGTGATATAATTAGCGAAAGGAAACGCATTCGTTTTGATATTATTTCGAATTTAATTTTTTTTATTTTTTTCTGGTAATTTGACGTATTACCGAATCGATTGTCAACGAGCGGACAGGTTTCCAAATAAGTTAACATTATTACGAACAATTAATAATTATAGAGCGCAATAATTCATCACAGGTTAGACATAGAAATTAGTCATTTAGTCATCGGTCGACAGACGTGTCTCGTCTTGTCCTCCCAGTATATTTAAACCGTTGGGGGGGGTCGTTTTTCTTTTTTTTTTCTTTTGATTTTTTTGTCTTCTGTTCGGTTTTTTTTTTTTTTTTGTTTCTTAACGCTCAATGTCAGTGCTTTAAATAAACAGCAAAGTGTACAGTCGGAGCTTTCTCAGCTACCGTAATTTCCAGACTTTAAGAACGAACACAGAATCTCTCACTATCATCTTACAGAGTCCTTTGTCTTTCGGAGTTTACCAGGAACTTGGAAAATTTCACTAACTGCTACAACAACGTACATATATAGTATATGTATATATTAGATGACAAAATGATTTATCGCATCTATTAAAAATGTAAATTTTCACCACTACCTACTGTGCGAAAATTTTCACCATTCTTAGTCAGGGTGCCAAATTCACTGTACATACGCGTCGGTATGTTACCTACGTATGCGTACATGCCTAAATCGCTTCGTCGTTTTCTTCTTCTGCTTCTTCTTCTTCTTCTTATACTTATTCTTCTTATTTTTGCTATATCTACGTACCAAGAGATGAAAATTATTCTCGTCGAGCCTAAATTAATAGTAGAAATTTCTCGGGAATCCTCTTCTTCTTCTTCTTCTTCTTCTTCTTCTTCGTCTTCTATTTCGTATGCGATGATGCGTCACAATTATTAAGACTTCAAAGTTTGACTTAAATAAATCTCCTTCTGCAGGGGGTTAAGTTTTAACGAAAGTTCTTCGTTTTTTTTCTTCTGTTTTTTTTTTTAAATACAATGAAACTTTTGACCATTTTTCGTAAAAGGAAACGAACAAAAAAAATTTTTTAAAAAAGTTAAAAAATTGAATCCCTTGTGTGTTTCGATGATTATGAGTAAGACACTTTAAATTTTAGTCTAGGATCTTGAGTCTAGACTTTAGACGCCCTTAAATACCTACGTAGTGGTTGGCTGCGGTATAACGACCACACGTGAACCCTGCAGTATACCTACTTAAGTAAGTCATGGATATATACGTTTCCCCACGCAAGCGAGGACTTGAAAATATACTTGACCTCGGTATAAGTCTGAACGTAGAGTACAGTACAGTAAAGTAACGTACAGTACATATACATATACATACACGTATACATATATAGATACGTGTGACGTCGAGACTATAATATATCTAGAGGGATTTTAGCATCGGTATAGAATTGACGCCAAGGATTTTCTTATTCGTCTTAACTATATAGACACATACGATAGTCGCGTAATTTGTTTTGCCTCGAGAGAACATCAAAAGGAAAAATCGTATTCTGGAGTTCAAAAAATTGATTTCACAATTCCTAAATTTAAGTGGATGAGAAAAAAAGAGTAAAGTAAAATAAGATAAAATACAAAATTAAAATAAGTATAAAAAATATGTTTTTTCGACTCGAGATTCCAGATGCAGGGCTTGCAAATACAAAAAAAAAAATTTAGGAATAGGATTTTTACATTATAGTTCAAAATCTTCCAGCTCATCGTAGAAAAATCGGAAAATTTTAATTAAGATAAAACTAACTAACGAGATTATTTTATTTTATAATTCAATATAAATTTTGGCTTTTTTCCCACGAATATAAGCAAAAAAAAATTAACGAAAAAAAAACTGTTTTTCTCGGTCCCTACGTAAGCGGCGTCAAACCGTCTGCGACAACGACAACCGGATGGAAGAAACGTTCTCTGTAATAAATTAACAAGACGGGTAAAGGAGTCGTATCTTTTTATATTATTATTATTATTATTATTATTTCTTTTCCTCTTATTTTTTAGTGGTTTTTCAGAGTCAGTAAATATCTCCCTGGCGAATAAATCTTCGAAGAGAGAATAATAAAAAATAAAAAAAGAAAGAAACTCTAACCAATGACCTGGCGAGTGTACGTAAGTATAATGCAGAACTTTGAGAAAGATGTTTTATTTATTTGACAGATTATTATTCAGTTTTTTTTATTTTTTCTTAGCCCACCAACTAACTCCGAAACGTTGTTTATATATTTTCCAAAAATTATAACACCAGGTGTTGAGTGTATGAAAAAACTGTAAAAAAAGAAAATCAAAATCGTATTTCTCCAATTATTTATTCACCGAATGACGCATCGAAAAGAATAATCCTATATAAATGCAGAGAAATTGTTGGTTTGATTTTTTCATCGGTATTATATGCGGAAAGTATTTTTCAAAATTAGAAGAAATCCATCAAGAATAATTTCACTGTCATTGATTATTACGAAACAAGTTTCTTTCTTTTTTTTTTATTTATACTACTATTTCGATGAATTTTCAAATTTCTCAGACGTGGTCGTTGTCGTTGGCTGTTATAAATTCGAGAAAATTTCTCGTTGACAAATAAATTGACACGTCTGCAGAGTCCGTAATGTGTATATTTATAAATAAATATATGTGAAACGGTTTCAGTTTCTTAGAAAAGAAAAAGAAAAAATCTCGATCTCGATTCAAGTTAAATTTTGATAAAAAAAAATGAAAAAAAAAAAAAAAATACATGTATTCGTACATATATACTCGTCGATTATTTTCAATCTCCAACGTCACTATTATAGTGGGGTTACACATCTGTTGGCAGTTTATACAATTTGACAAACTCGCTGGCGGCCATGGCCTATTATCCAAGATCGTACAGGGCGGTTGAGTCGAAGTTAGCCAAAAACTGTCCACAATAAGAGTAGCTGAGAAACCGAATAACGAATAATAAAAAAAAAAAAAAAAAAAAAAAAAAATCGACGTTCCGGAAAGAGACTCGACTCGACTCGACTTGAACTTGAGGTAATATATTTAGAACTAAACTGCCAATGAAATTGAAAGTCGTCTCTTAATAGTTAACGCGTCGCGAAAGGTCTCTCCCTCCAGATATTTGCACTAAATATTATTATAATAAAGTTTGCAGTACAAATTTTTTACGCAGTTACGACTCGACTCTCCTACTCACCGAGGATATCTTCCGTTTACTTTAAATTAAAAAAGATGAATTGGCCATAGCTGCAAGTAGCGAGAAAACGGTGCCAAAGAAAAAAAGAAAAAAGAAAAATAATAATTCCGAGTAATCACCGCATATTTATTGCCCCCTTATTTTCAAATTATTCATTTATATATATATATATACATATATACATAATGTGTCTATGTACAGCGTATTTTTTCGACCAAAATAATTCCAGACGAATCGGAATGACGGATTCCCCCGAATTAGTATTTTTGAAAAATTTTTTATCGATATAAAAATACTCTGAATTAGCCGATCTCAAAACCGATCAGATATAGATATATTGCCATGCTTATCTCGAAATGTAACGACTAAAAAAAATTATAAATATTATCTTATCGCACGATCTACGCGAGACTCATTATATGATAAATCGTAAATAGTAAGTTAATAAGAATGAATGCAACGAGGAACAGTCATCGATTTAGAAATAATAGTGATTACGATTTCCGGAAATGCGGATGCAAAATGATAAAAAAAATTATCACTACGTATATATAGGAGAACGATATTGATTGACGTGTCTATCTTCTTTTCCTTTATTGATTGAGGTAAAAATTGAGGGGCAAAAAATCGGAACAGAAGAAGAACAAAATGAGTTAAAATCGTTGTACGCAAATTTTGATTTTTGTTTTTCTCCTTATGATTAATTGACGTGACTTTGAGTTGATGAAATCCAACCGTATAATGATAATAAAAACTTGATCCGAGGTCTTCCGAAAATAGGGTTTCAGGTATATACGTGCCCAACAGATTATAAGACCAGTAATAGATATAGGTATATGTATTTCCGGAAATCTCTGTTGCAGGGACCAACCTTAACCCAAATAAATGACGAAACTAAACTATATTGCGGATGTGATTACCTCGATTCCTAAAGATATAAACGGAGCTTTTAGAGAACAGCTCGGTTCGGTTCGGTTCGGTTCGGTTTCGATTCGATTTCGCAATCTTTTAGAATAACTATAAATTTGCAATTTACGACATACGTACGTGGGGGGCGCAGTGTATAACGTTCACATTCGTCTAAAATCCGTCTGTATTTAAACAAATAGATGAATAAATAAATATACGAATAAATTTTGTTTCCAGGTTTCACCTTACATCATCTCGTTGACACAAGACAAGGAAAATAGGTACATACTGGCTTCGGTCGAAAAATGACTTTTTCGCGGTTCAACGAATCTCCACGTTCTCGGACTCCTAGTATCCGGAAATCATATTTTATAAAAGTTTTTCCTGCTGTCCGGATGAATAATAGAAGAAAAAAAAAAATGACCTCAATAATTGACAGGATTTTACAATCGATGATGACGAGCATGGAAAATAAATTTCCACGTCTCTCTATCTTTTCGATTTGAAAATTTGATTTCCCGATAAAGACAAAAAATACAAAAAAATTGGACTTTTGATTCCACACTGACACCTTGATAAATATACCTATATGATTTAATTCTGTTTCCCGTAATCGAAAGTTGATAAAAAGTGTCGTGAAAGATCCCGTTTTATTTATTTATTCATTTATTTATTGTTTTTAGGTTTCATTTTACCTAGAAATTCGAATAATTCTTCAGTGTAGATACGATTTGTACATACATACATGCCACCAGCTAGACGATAAAATATTCTATCCACCGCATCGACAAACGCCAATAGATATACCTTCTCCGTCACATATAACGTATATATATAAGACTACGGATCATTTGTTAAAAAAATCCCTCTTTCTCTCTCTCTCTCTCTCTCTCTCTGTTTGTCCCTTGGCAATGTTCCCGGTACAAATTGCGCCCTGAAGGTATATATATACGGGATGTACGTGTCAAAGAGACTCGTGATACGTCAATTGCCAATCGTAGATACGTGTCATTCAGACATACTGCAGACAGACAGACGGACAGACAGACGGACGTGAGGTTTCGTCAACAACAATGGCGGTCATTTCATTGGTTATAATATAATTTTAGCAAAGATTTTAGTATATATTTTTCGGAAAAAAAATTTTTTTTTTTTGTTTCAAGATTTTCATCCACTTTTTTTTGTTTTCTAATCGTCGTTACGTTCGAACAAAGCACCGATATTAAAATTCAAAATAATGATAATGTTATATAGGGGAGGTTGCAGGGGTGCAAATATAACGAAATATAACGATTTTGACGCCTCTCGATACCATTCCCCGTACACAGGCACTACTTTAACGTTATAGTATCAAAAACTATAATTCTTCACGTTTGAATTATAGTGACAAACTTTCACTATAATATAGATACATGTATACATATGTATGCTATGTATTTAGTATATAGCTATACATATAATAATATATTCTTGTCACGTAAATTGTTTGATATACATAGACTGACTGCCGCACTGCAGTCGTTAAGATATTGCAAAATAAACGGCGTGGCTTGCTATATAGCTGATAGATTATAGGTACATATGTGTATAAATATGTATATATATATAATATACGTGTATGGGATAGGATATATCGTGGATTTTGAGGAATAACTTATGATAAGCCCCGTTTAATTTTTATGGCGTTAATAAATAACATAAAAAAGGAAAAAAAAAAAGAAACTGAAAATTGAAAAGAGAAAAGAGAAGAGAGAGAGAGTGAGAGAGGAAATATAAAAAAAACTGGTTTAATTGACGGTATCGAAGATCTAAACTGGCGAGTTAATATCGGGATAAACGAAGCGCGAGTTGACACGGTGTGACGCAAATAATGTAACATATTTTTTTCTGGTGTCCGCGACAGTTCAACGACGCAAAATAATATGACTCACGTGTATTACTTATATCTTACGAGTCCGTAATTCAATTTTTTTCTTTTCTTTCTTCTTTTTTTTTTCGTTTAACAATTTTTATTTATTCCAATTTCTGGCTATAATATCGTATTCCCATTCAAATTTCATACGATGAGAAATCCTCCATTATATGACCTTTTAACGTAGATCTGTGATACGGTATATGATAGTTTTTTTTTTTTTTTTACGAAGATTGATCAAAAAAAAAAAAAATGTGATAACTATTATTCTCAAGAAGACGAAACAAAAAAAAAATTGAGTATATATGTATCGAAAATTAT
Source organism: Macrophya alboannulata (assembly GCA_949628255.1). Lineage (NCBI taxonomy): Eukaryota > Metazoa > Arthropoda > Insecta > Hymenoptera > Tenthredinidae > Macrophya > Macrophya alboannulata. The sequence goes on along the minus strand of OX451211.1, from coordinate 15,667,236 downwards.
ATAAAATTGACTGAAATAATCCAACAAATATTCTTTTTTTTTTTTGTTTTCAACGAATATGGTATATATATGAGGTACGAGATAATTTAGAACGACCGTGAAATACGATAAGATGCTAAATAATTAAAAAATTCCAGGTACATATGTGCATGTAATATAGGTTGTTAACGCCTTTGGATATAATTAGGTATACACACATATACGTATATATACTATATGTAATATATTTACTGACTGTCAATTTACCTTCGTACATCTGAGCGTACTGCGGGAAACCAGCTGCTCTCAACCATTTGCAAGCCTCCTGAGCTTCGATTTCTGCAACAAGAAAAAGAAACAAATATAAAATAAAAAAATTCGAAAAAATGACTAAACAATTACATGAACAAATAAGAAGAAACAAAGCTATCAGAATTATACGATTTTTTTTATTATAGCTTTTTTTTTTTTTAGAGGGAAATGCAAAAATTTTCGCAGAATTATATATTTCGTATATGATCTAGACTCAGCACTTGAATTTTATCTTATAGAAAAATCGTTGATCCAGAATCGCAAGAAAATTCATTTATAAATATATAAAATTATATCTTTCCGATAGATATTTCCACAGCTCTTTTAGGTGCAGCAACTACACACGTGCATATATTTAGATATATACGCAGGTAACGTTATAGGTATATCGAACGTGTTGCAGCGGGGTCGTTGCAGTATATCTATTCTTAGAGTAAGACTGCTGATTCTGACTAGATATCATGTAAGTCTGTACAAGTATATAGCATATGTATAGGCATAGGTATATACGTGTGTATAAACGTACAAGTGTAAAGAGAGATGTACATCGAATTAATCTTCATTAGGCAAAACAGCGGTATAGAAAGTGTTTCAATTTTTTTTGGATTTTTTTTTTGTTTTTTTATCATTCGTATTAGAAACTTATAATAGTTATGTCGTGTACATACATAGTTCCTGTGCACACATGTATACGATATAATATCGACGCCTGGGCGGAAGAAGATCGTATCTCGGAAAACCCGTGAAGAAGATCGTAACTCGGAAAACCGGTGAAGAAGATCGTATCTCGGAAAACCCTTGAAGAAGATCGTAACTCGGAAAACCGGTGAAGAAGATCGTAACTCGATCAACCCTTGAAGAAGATCGTAACTCGGAAAACCCGTACGGGGTTTTCCGAGATACGATCTTCTTCACCGGTTTTCCGAGTTACGATCTTCTTCACGGGTTTTCCGAGACACGATCTTCTTCCGCCCAGGCGTCGATATAGTCTTCAAAATCAAAGAAAACAAAAATTGTAAGACAATTATTGGATGAAACAAAAATTTATTCTATCTACTGAAATGAGAGTAGTTCCGATTTTTTTTTTTCTACGTTTTTTGGAATTTTTGTTTTCCGAATCCGTAAATTGGAAGACCTGTGTCTGCGTAGAAGAGGGGGAAAAATAATTAACAAATAGAATGGAAAAACGAGAAAATAAATGGTAAAAAAAAAAAAAAAATATTTTAAATACAAAATTCGATCAGATATCCTTTAACGAATCCTCTTGAACATCGCGTTCTAGTTGACGTTCTCCTTTTGTCTCGCCTCCATACCTCTAACCATACCTAATTCTATTCTCATGCTCTGCATGAGAATAACATGATGTGGAAAATGATAATGAGCCGATTCTCACGCGGTTTATCTGACTTTAAGACTAGTCTTAATTTATTATATATACCCTACTGAAAAAGATCCGGACCTTTTGACCTTCTGGCCCACAATCCCCTGTGCACTACCACCAAACTCTGATGAATAAAAGAATCGACTCCGGAAAAAGCCAGAAGCTTAATTTTGAGAACAAAAAAAAAAAATTCACTGTCCTTCATTTTTCGTTTTTTTGTTTTCATTTTCATTCTTTATCATTTCAGTAAAATTTTGCAGATTATTCCAAGATTAATGATGTACTCGATAAATGAAAGTGTGTCGGAAAATGAAGGGCGAATATCAGATCTGAGAATCTCCTCCTCTCGTAACGTACAGCATTTTAAATATAATAATTACGTTAAAGATTATTAATTATGATTCAGGAATTGAAAAACGAAGTAGAAAAAAAAAAAAATTGAATACAATAAGCTGCAGGTTTTAAATAAGAATATTATCTAAAATCTCAAGACGATCGTATATCGTCGTATCGTATATAGGCAGGTATACATAATATACTTTCGCTCAAAGTTCATCCTTTCTTCTATAATATCTAAATTATAAACACTATGTGTCGTCAGCTGCGAGGTTTCTAAGATAATAATGATTGCCTTGCGGTAGGTCGAGGTCTCTTGCTATACTGTACTGTACATCCATGTCTTCACTTTTACTATTAAAGGTCTTATTGTAAAGTTAATATATTATACTTGATTTAAATATACATGGATTATATTATATACACGGTCCGAGATTTTGAGGAGGGTTAATTATGGGCTAAGAATGAAAAAAAGAAGAGAAAAAAAAAAAAGAAAATTGCCCTGTTCAAAAAATAAGAAATAAAATAGCCTGCGTATTTCGGACGCGTATAATAGAGCCGTTCGTACAATTACAATAATCCATGACCTACTCAACCGGAATGCAATAATAATTCTCGCCATCTTTAGAGGCCGAAATAATATTGTTATATAATCAAAGTCGTCGGTGCGTGAAATATTGTAAACTTACGCGAATTATATGTTGGGCAGTAAAAGTATAATGTCAAATATAAACGCGCAGAGAGAAAGAGGGTAATTTTGGAAATTTCGTGAAACTGTAGAGTCAAAATCGTTTTTTTTTTTTTTTCATTTTTTTTTTGAGGGGTGTCTTTTTGGATGATTGGATAAACGCCGGAACAAAAATGACGGAAAGTGTGCAAACAATAGAAATTTTTCTTCATCATATGCGTATACGTATAGTATATAGGTGTATGTACGGCTCAACGCCTACGCCATTTCCCTGTAATACGGCCTATACTAAAATTTGAATATTTAAATATACTCCGAGTCAAGGGCCTAAAAATTGATATGCAGATTGGCGAGATAGGACCCCATGGTTTCGACGCTATGTAAATCAAGCTTTGGCCCTTAAGTGCCTGAAATTAGGCTCCGATTCCTTCTCGCTACGGCGAACTCGAGAATAATAAAAATAACAAAAAAATAGAAAAAAAAAAAAAAAAACCAATAAAAATTGAAGACAAAGACTTTATAGGCGTGAAAATCGATGTCCAAATTTTTCTTTTTGTGGATTTTTTTTTTCTACTATAGAGTCTGATGAAAAAAAAAAAAAGAAACTATAGTCTATTTTTTATTTTTTTATATCGTTTCTTAGATTTATATCCGAAGTACTCTTCACGTATATAATAGGACATAAAAGTGATTACCGCGAGCGTTTGAGCTATACGGTTATTTTCTTCGGGCGCGCGGGTGTACCTGATAGTTCTGTATCGTAATGAGATAAAATATCCTTATACGGATTTTATCTGCGGTAATAAAACCAGCTCTCCGAACAGCTGACTTGATCCCGACAATCACTTATAGGTATATATACGTGTATACCATAGGGATGTAATTTAATGTAATGTAACGTGTTGTACTGTACTGTACCTCGCGCACAGGGTAAATATACAGAAGAACAAAAAAATTGAAAAAAAAAAAAAAATTATCTAGATGCAACAGCCCTCCAGGTATAAAAGGTTTTAACTGCATTCCTATGCACTGTGGCTTCGCTTTTACCTCCGAGAACCTATACATATGCAACGCGATAATATCCGCTAGACTCTGCGGCTATTGTTTTCACTTATTTTCCCTTTTTTTTTATCTATTTTTTGCTATGCATACAATTTTATTGAATTTTTTTTTTTTTTCTTCGATCGTCGAAACTTCGGTGGAAAAAAAGAAAATCGTCAAATATTTTCACAGTTTTCTATTTCAGTTATATAGATCTTTTTTTCTGATCCACGACTCACACTAGTCTCCACCCTGAACAGAATCCTACTTTCTTTATTTTTTATTGAACGTATATGTATAGAAAAATAAATAAATAAATAAAATTAATAAATAGTCTCGGACATATATGTATTTATCTACACGGAAAACTATCCGTGGAATCTTCGTTTATCAATGTATCTATCTATCTATTTATCTACCTTGTTATCCTAAATCCTAGACAAGTCCCATAGACCGAGTCGATAAGACAAACAAAATAAAAGAACAAAAAAATATTTTTTAGGTAAAAATTTCAGCTTATGATGTGTATCTGTATTCTAATAAGCAAAATATAGGTATATAACTATATATATTTATATATGTATATATTACAAAAAAAAATGAATGTTCGTCGTGTATAACGATGGTTAAAATCGTATTGAAAAATCGTTGAGAAAATTTTTTTTTTTTTTTTTTTTAATATATAATAGGTATATACATATAATTTCTTTTTCTTCTGTATTCTTTATTCTCAAATACACAATAAGGGGAGGACAGGTAGGTAGGTAGGTATAGAACCTGTGAGCCTGTCAACTACAGACAGAAGGGTCATCCTCCTCTTCCATCTCTTCTTCTTTTTCTTCATCATCATCATCATCATCATCTTTTTAGGCGCAAGAAAAGATACCGCGCCCACATCTTTCTGAGATGTGAGAACCTGATTTATAATTTTAGGAAGAGGTAGGTATATCATCTATCCATCTATCCCGAAGTGAGCTACGGCGAGGTGAAGTGAATTGAGAAGAGAAAAAAAAAATTTATTCCCAATTTTATTTTTGTTTTTCCAACAAAAATTGGATCCAAAATTTTACTCAAAAAAAAAAAAAAAAAAAGTCAGAGTCAGAGATATAAAGTATAGATATATATATATATATATATATATATATATATATATATATATATATATGTATGTATATAAATCATATGTAAATACACATATAAACGTAATAAGACGAAAAAAAAAAAAAAATAATTCTGACCACCTTGGAGAGTGGAATTAAAACCCTCGTCAATTGACACACATATATATGTATATATATATATATATAGGTATATGTATATAGGTATATATGCAGTGTTCAAAAGCAACCCTATACGACGAGCAAGGCCTCGTATGAGCATGGGCTCGCGTGTGTACTATAAGGATGGTGTAATATTACAGAGGTATAAGGAAGCGCACGTGCGCTGACCTTCTGCTATGTGGAAAAAAGAAAAATTGATCCGTTGGAAAAATGATGAGCAAACACACAAAAATGAAGAAAAAATTAAAAAAATATAACACTTGCAGAGAAGAATTTCCCAAGATCAATTATTTTCTCCTAATTTTCAAATTTCGTACTATGTATACATATAAGGTATATATAACAGATTTCAGGCAATGAACGCGTTTCTAACAAAGTCTTTATTTGGCAATGGAAATAAAAATAAAAAGAGAAAGAAAAATAAATAATAATGATAATAATAATAATGGTAAAATCTCTGGTTTGATCTTCAATGCCAAAGCCACAGCTCGACGGGGAGCCATGAGCAAAATTGTCGTCTCATGCTGTGACCGGCTATTCAATCTGTGCAATTTTAACCATAGGCGTGTCGTTTGTCAACGTTATATTCGCTCGCTCGCTCGCTTGGGCTTTGGCCTCGGCTGACTTTGGTGCATGGGGGGATGCTGCTGAATATTTAGAAGCTAGGAACCGTGGTACACAGGGATCAACGACGCATCTCCCAACAAAACGAGTTTCTAATAATATTACCTGCGGTTGTATATACATATAGCTAATATTTGTCAGGAAGAAAAGTTCTGTCCCATTTTCATTTTCATTTTTTGGGAGGGATTTTTTTTTTGTGACTAAAAAAAATTCAAGAATTTCGACGATTCGTAAGGAAAAAAAATAGTGGCTGAAACGAGACAATAAAAATGTCCAAAGAAAAAGATGGGAAAGTCATCAATTTTTAATTTTTACTTATTTAATTTTATTTCTCGTTTGATAGGAAAATGAGACGATAATAAAATGATTAAATAAGAGAGTTGATATATGTATATAGATATATATTGCTCTCCGTGTAAGGTACAGGCATTATAGGGTAGGGGTAGGGTGGAATTTGTCGGGTTATAAAACCGTTATGAAGTAATAATCTCGTTGGTCAGAAGATATAATCTAGGCTATATACCGATCAATTAAATGAAAAATAAAATAAAATAATATAAATGAATAAGTAAATGAAAAATAAAAAAAACAATAATAATTAACTTCATGTCGGCACGCAATGGTAGGTAACATACGTACATACGTATACACGCAACTCGTTTCGCATTCCACTGCATTCGTTGCAACTATATACGATAGGAATAAAATGTAAAATAAAAAAAAAAAGTAATAAAAAACTGAATACACAGAAGAAGAAGAAGAAGAAGAAGAAGAAGAAGAAGAAGAAGAAGAGGAAGAAGCGGAAATGTAGCTATAAGTATCATACCTATACTATATCTCTTAGAGAAATATTGATGAGCTATAATATCAGGATCATTTGAAAAAGTATAAGAAAATTAATTATAGACGAACAGAGCGAGGAGAGAGAGAAGAATAATTAAATAAATAAATAAATAATCATCGTGAATTATTATTTTTTTTCTGCTTTATTATCGTGTTTTATCATTCGACTGTTGCAGTTATTCGCCCTGGAATAATTCTAATCCCGGAGCCAAATTTATTTATTTTTTTTGGCATTCATTTTCCCCTTTTTTTTGCAAATTTCGGAAATTTTGTGATACTCGAATTACAAAGAGAAGAACGATAATCGCATGAAGCTGTGCGAGTAGACCTCCAAAATTTGAAAATAATAATAGTAATGAATTAAAAAAAAAAAAATTTTTTTACGTGAATTTCGGCCGAATATACAAGAATTTTTTTTTTCAAATTTCATTCTATTCTAATACATCATGTATACATATGTATACAGTATACACATACCCTTAGTCTTTGACTATTGAAAATTTATAATCTACATAACAATAATGAAACCCTTTGACGTTAATTCGATATCAAAATTATCTCACCCTCGTTGGTGTATATGTATAGTATAAAGGCAGAGGGTTTGATATTTGCGAAACTCCCACGCACAGTATCGGATTAACTATATCATAGTAAATTCAATCATCGAGAAATCGGGCGCGGGAAATGCAGTAACCCAATATACCCGAGGAAGTGTACATCATCATACATTAAATTGAAAGGGTTCGTTAACGCGATTCAACGAACTTGATATAATTTTCTAAAAATCCACAAAAATTCCGGAAAACAGAAAAAAAAAAAAAAAAAATAAGAAGTTACAGGCAACAAAATTTTTGTCACTTCTTCATCTATTGATTTTCTCACCGCTAATATATATCACGTTATATAGGTATAGATGCAGTAGCGGTGCAAACGACGTATTCATTTATAATTGACCGATTAACAAGTCCGATAAAATAAATCCACACCCGTTCGTTCGTTTATTTATTTATTTATTTATTTATTTATTCATTTATTTATTTATTCATTTATTTATTTATTCATTTATTTATTTATTTATGGATCGAACTAGATATACGATGTACATAGAGAGATGAGATTAAATCAATGACAGTGAAGAAAGAAAGAAAGAAAGAAATAAAGAAAGAAAAGAAAGAGAAGAGAAAAAAAAAGGTGTCGATGCAAATACCAACCGCGTTGAATAAATTATAAGTAATTAAGTTCATTAGCAGACCAACCAACATCTTACATGACTACCTCTACTACCGGGTTCTTAGTTAGTTGCGTGCTCTACGCGTATTCAAATGAGATTCTCTATCCTCTCAGTTCTAGATCAGCTCGGTTGTATACATACACGTATAGGTATTATAGAAGAGCGAAGAGTTATATATGCGATGATTCCAGTTGTAGATCGAAAAAAAAAGTAAAATAAAAAATAAAGAAAGAAGAAAAAAAAAATCTGTATGTAATAAATCGATTCGTGATCGTCAATTCTGCAAAACGTCCCGAAACATATATAATGCGAAATATATAGACGAAAAGTAGAAGAAGGGAGAAAAATAAATTTGAGAAAAAAAAAAAAAAAAAAACGTATGTGTGTGACGTAAGAGATTTTTTTTTTTTTGTTTTTTGATTTGATTTTTTTATTTCTTTCCGTGCTTTTAGTTCAAATTTTTTTGGCAGTCAGAAACGACTTTGGTGTTGTTAAAAATCAAAAAAAAAAAAAAAAAATCAAAAAATCAAAAAAAGAACAGTTATATTATTTGAACAAAGAAAAGTTGCAGATAACGTAACGTAACGATTGTGTTTATTGACGTAACACGTATAGTGTTATACCTCACTTTGAACAAATTCTAAAGTTTAGTTTCACCGACTCCGTTCGTCTACACTTTGCTCTATAATACCTACATCGTCAAAAACCTAATATTCTCTCGATTATTAAACTCTGAGGCAACCGATCGCGCCTACGGACGTTCCGTCACGTAGGCATGATTTTTTTTACCCCACTTTTTCACGGTGGATTTGAAAATCAAATCCGGATAACTCTAGTTCTAAAATCAGCCTGGCCAGTGAAGGAAACCCACAAATTTTGAAGAAAAAAAAACAAAAAAAAAAAACAGAAAAACGAATTTTTCGATTAGTTTCTCTTTTCTTCTGCAGCTACATAATTTATACACAGCCCGTATGCATAACGACCACGATACTTCGCAACCGGGTTGCCCTGATCCGATTAAAATATAGGGCATATATCCTGTATACATATCCACACTATATACAATAAATAAATATAATACAAGTTATTATATAAATATGTATAGTTGTATAGTATAGTTGTTGTTTTTTTTTCCCTCCGGCTATCCCAATAAACGTCGTTGACCTAAAATCCATTAAAGACAAGCGAGCTTAGCGGGCTGCCAGCTAACGGAAGGGAAGGAAAAGTTTATAGCTACCTATATACGTTCCTAAGTATATAAAAGCTATAATATAGATAAAGAAATGGATTCTATGACGTAGATATATAAGAGTATAATTTTTCGGCTATTTTCCTTTTCCCCGTAGATATAATATTATATATACGGCATATGCTGACCGGATCATACGCGGAAAAATAATTCGAAAACTTGAATACATACGTATTTAGGTATAGTATATATATAAGTCGACCATTTGGATCTCGAACGTAATCAAAAGTGGTCAAAAACTTGAGTGATCAGAAAATAAGTATATATGTATGTATATACAGGTTTTTATTGGAAAAATTGTTATTTTTGTGGTCGTTCAGGGTAATTGAAAAAACATTACACGAGCTATACAGGGGGGTGGGGGGGGGGGGGGGCTGGCTGGCTTATTCATTAAAACTACATCAATTAATTAGAAACTTGATATTTTGCCACAACACGATGTATATATATGTACATGAATACATACGTATGGACATACATTACATGGGGTGTTGATTATAGAATAAACAATTAAGCAGAGATGGAAGGAAAAATAGAGAGAGCAAACAAAAAAATAACGAAAATTATGAAAAAAAAAAAAAAAAAAATGTTATATCGGTATATAGGTCCGTATAAAATATATAAAGAAGAGTCGGATGGTGCAGATCATATACTTCCAGGTACCTAGCCATATAATAACTTTATATACCCGTACGTATAACGTATATACGTACCTGTTCGAAGACTAAGATTTTTATCTCGCGGAATGACAATGATTAATTATTTTACGAAAGTTAGAAAGTTGTAATTATCGCGATAGATGGTAAAGTGTTAGACGGAAGTATGGATTTTGTTTTTTTTTTTCTTTGTTAACTGATCATTGTCAGCGAAATTGTTTGCGGGGCTGGGTTCAAGTTCCGAATTTTCAAAGTTCCGAACAGTTCAAAAAAAATTATGAATTCATTTAAAATGTTCAAAAACGTTTAAGTTCGGAATATTAAAGTTACACTCTTTACAAAATCTGTGATTCGGTGATATCAAAAATTCGGAATTTATACCTTTCGGAACTTTTGAAAATTCGGAACCCGTCAAGCCAGCCCTTTTACAAAATTTCATCCCCTTATAGAATTAATAGCCCAGAAATTTTCCAACATCTCAATTACATTTTGAATCCAAAGTTTCAAAGATCTCTATGTATAACTTTTTGAAAAGTTGAGTAAAATAACCTTTAGTTGCGTTATAAAAACTGCAGGGAGCGAAAATTATAAGAAGAAAAAATAAATAAATAAATAAATGAAAACCTCGTTAGAAATAAAAATAATAAGTATAATAATAATGTCGAGCATTTTGACTCCGTAAAAAACAAAAAAAAAAAAAAAAAACGGGAAAGAAAACTTTACTTTAAAAACAAAATTTTAATTGTCCTGCGGTTGTATACTTATATGTATACATACATATAGGTATATATATATAACAGTACAGTGAGTGAGATCTCTTTGTCCCAACGGAAGCTGCTGCAGTGTATATGCCTTATATACATATAGTATATACATACATATGTATACATATATGTCGATTAAAATTTAAACGAGTTTAATGTATTAAATTTCATACGTGCGCAGTCAACGATGCGTCAAATTTAATCAGGCTACAAATATACTGGCTATAAGGTACTACATAATGTATATATATCTATACTATAACACATATACCTACGTATATATATGTACCTATGTACCTAGATATATTATTACTAAAGAACTTATTATTTAGACCACCCGCAGAATATATAAACCGCACCCATTTAATTGTTCCTAATATATGTATGTAATCGTTGATATAATAATTATTCTATGTACATACGTATGTATGTACACATGTGTACATAGGTATATGTATATGTGGGGCATTCCACCCCAAAGTGGTAAGCCTCCGACCCTCACCATTTTTGATTCGACTCGAAATTTTTTATGTTGTTCACCCACATGGGTAGAGACTACCATATTTTTTTCAGAATTTTTTTCCATCTCGTTCTGGAGTGACAATTTTTTGAAAAAATCGATCAAACCCAATTCAGTCAACGATATCTTCTAATTAAAAAACGCTATCGGAAAACTTCACCAGGTCAAATTTGTCGTCTTGAAGTCTACTCTTTTATACATTTTTTTAACAAATTTTCCAATTTTTTTTTTCCATCAAAAAATCAAAAAATCGATTTTTCGAACTGAGTCCCATTTTTAATTTTTTTTCAAAAAATCACAAAAAAAGTACATGTAAAAACAAAATTTTTGAGCCCTGTCTCATCGTGGGCAGATTTTTTTTTGTATTTTTTCCAGCCATTTGAAGTTTATTAGTGTGATGTGTAATGTTGCGTCAGGCATCCCTCGGAATAAAACAAAGAGAAAAAATCATCGGAAAAATATATCCGTCGAGGTGAAATCAAGAGGGCTCAAGAGAATCATCTAACATTGAGCTGCGCGAACTTATTTAAACAATGATAATAGTATATTGAGTACCAAGGGCGTAAAGTGGGCTTTTTTAGACCGAGTGTGGAGTTTGCAGTACGAGTCGGAGCAATGATGATTTCATTATTGCACGCTTTTTCAATAAGCTTTTTCAATAAGCGTGCAATAATGAAATCATTATTGCTCCGACTCGTACTGCAAACTCCACACTCGGTCTAAAAAAGCCCACTTTACGCCCTTGGTACTCAATATACTATTATCATTGTTTAAATAAGTTCGCGCAGCTCAATGTTAGATGATTCTCTTGAGCCCTCTTGATTTCACCTCGACGGATATATTTTTCCGATGATTTTTTCTCTTTGTTTTATTCCGAGGGATGCCTGACGCAACATTACACATCACACTAATAAACTTCAAATGGCTGAAAAAAATACAAAAAAAAATCTGCCCACGATGAGACAGGGCTCAAAAATTTTGTTTTTACATGTACTTTTTTTGTGATTTTTTGAAAAAAAATTAAAAATGGGACTCAGTTCGAAAAATCGATTTGTTGATTTTTTGATAGAAAAAAAAAATTGGAAAATTTGTTAAAAAAATGTATAAAAAAGTAGACTTCAAGACGACAAATTTGACCTGATGAAGTTTTCCGATAGCGTTTTTTAATTAGAAGATATCGTTGATTGAATTGGGTTTGATCGATTTTTTCAGAAAATTGTCACTCCAGAACGAGATGGAAAAAAATTCTGAAAAAAATATGGTAGTCTCTACCCATGTGGGTGAACAACATAAAAAATTTCGAGTCGAATCAAAAATGGTGAGGGTCGGAGGCTTACCAACTTGGGGTGGAATGCCCCATGTATATTTACACCTATGACGAAGCAAAAAATCGTTTCTTCTTCTTTCTAATCAATGAGATAAAATGAAAATGTATAACAGGTACGATACTTTGACTTATTATGTATGAGAAGATGGGGAGAATTGAGATGGCTGTTAAAGGGTTAAGAATAACCACGGATCTCAGGCACCTTCTGATCCGGGTTTCTATATTTGTTTCTTCGGAGCACACACTTTACGATCACGGTTCACCACGTTATACGGTATATAGGGATGTAAGAATAAAAGTAGGAATACCTATTATCTAGATATATGTATATCTATAAATGTACATATATACCTATATTATGTGTGCAACACTGCAGCAACGAACCAGAGATTCGACTTAACGAGAGTCTGTAAGTTCTCCTTCTGATCTTTCAAAGCGTTTTGAAGAATTTTTTTTTTCTTTTTTCTTTTTCAACTCGAAAGAAAATATTATTCAGATATATAGAAACGTTTATTCATTTACGAGTGAAAAATTTAGCTATCAATATTTACATAGTATTGGTGTACATATATACATACCTATATGCATATACGTGTATATATTTTTTTTTATTTCATCTAGATCGTTGCATAATTTTTGTATAAAAATTTTATCTTTCGAGATTAGAGAATCTGAATTAAACTAATTACATTGATTAGGTATTTTCTTTTTTTTTTTCTCTCTTTTTTCTTAATTTAATTGAACATATGTAGAAAAAATCGAAGGAAAAATTAGAATTTGAAATACGTGTGATATTTCTATATACCAGCACCCCCACGAGGCAAGATAAATAAAAAGGGTGTTCATTTATTTAAATGTTTCGAAATTGATGTATTTTTATTTATTTATCATTATTATTATTATTATTATTATTATTATCATTATTATTATTATTTTTATGTTACATATATATTTATATCTATGTGGCCTGTGATAAACGTTGCGTAAAACTTTCAAAGGGATGAATAATGTCCGCTTCGTTGAGGGTTCGTGTATATATATATATATATTACCTATAATATATACCTATATATAAATTTTCAATTATTTTCATTTTTATTTTCAATGTTTTTTTTTTGTTTTTTCAAATTTTATAAAAAATTTCACCGAGATTTGATAAAAAAAAAAAAAATAAATAAATAAAACATAATCATTGAATGAATGAATGAATGAATAAACGAGTATATAGAATGAAATAAATAAAGAAAGAAGAAAAAAAAGAATAAATTAAAAAAAAAAAAAAAAACACTAAAAAACTAGATGTGTACACATGCAGTTAGAAAATTGTTTCCCCATTTCATTCTCCCATAACGAGAGTCGAGGGCATCCTTATACCCGATCAAAATAAAAAAGAGAAAATCAAAAAAAATCAAAAGAATCATCAAAAAAAAAAAAAAAACACCGAAAGAAAAATGGCGAAGGTTACGAAGGTAGAGGTAATACGGATTATAGTCATGGTCGAGCGAATCCCTGCTACAACACAACAACGCGCTTCGTTAACTTCATCTTCGGTTATTTAGCGATCGACCTATTGAAAATCAATCAAGCCTTCACCTCTACAACGTACAAAGTAACAGAAAGAGCAAGATCAATAGATACAGCAACGGCAATACCGACAGCAATATCAGCAGTAGCAGTATAAGCGATGGGGGTTTCTGGTCATCGTTACACACCTCATTGCACATCGGTATCTCTGGTAGCCTTTACCTACAGTATATATATATGGATAGCTGACTCTCGTTAGATACATACATATTATATATATATATATATATATATATATATATATATATATATATATATATATATATATATATATATATATATATATATATATATATATATATATATATATATATATATATATATATATATATATATATATATATATATATATATATATATATATATATATATATATATATATATATATATATATATATATATATATATATATATATATTCGGAATTTTCACCGAAGAAATTAATTACGCTGGTCTGATTAATCGGGGATGGAAGAAATAAGACTGGCGCCTGTGCGTGTGTACTCGTACCTATTATGTACCTCTACTTATAGCCGAGTATATAATTCTTATATGTTCAGGTATATACGAGGTATATGAAAGAAAATTCTATAAATAAATGAAATTTTGAAAGAGATAATCTAATTATATTTTATATATAAGTTTCATGTGCATAGGTATATGTACATATATACAAAAAATTAAAGAATTTTCACTTTATTTTGAAAAGTAGAAATAATTTTTTTTCTTTTGGTTCGTTTGGTTCGTTAAAAAGGGATATTTTTCGGCAAATAACGACGTGCCGATAGATCGACTGGAGCAACGGCTCGTAAACAGGGAACGAAGAATCAACAAACAATCAAAATTAACACAAAAAAAAAGAAAAGAAAAAAGTTTACTCTTTCGTGCGTCTTATATACGAAGTGATCCCGAGTACTGCATGCAGTCGATTTTTGTGTACACTATAAGTCGTATGTATATAGTTATATGGTGTGTAGTCAAAGAACGGATAATAAGCCAAAGAATTTGAGAAGTATAATTAAGGACCTTCGCGTACGTGTGTCAATATGTATACCTACACGGTATACAAAAAAAAAAAGAAAAAAAAAGAGAGATGTGCGAATTCCGAAATTTGTTCCTGCAGGATTTTTTACAAACAGGATTTTGTTTTTTTTTCGCTTTTTTTTTTTCATTTCGTTCTTTTTGTTTGCCCCACACGTGTATGTCGTCGCACTGTGTAAAATTCTCCGTATTTCGTGTATTCATTTTTTTGATAGATTCAAAGAAAATATCGCGTGACTAAAGCCAAAAAAGGGCGTATCCGCCAAAAAAACATTTTTTCCGGAATTTTCATGGATATACGCGTTTCCATCAATTTCAACGCGATTCCAATGGAAAACAAAAAAACAAAAAAATGGTGCTTACGCCCTTATGGCATTAGTCACGCGATATATTCCCTACGTTCAAATTTCTTGCATAATCTTTATAATTATTTTCTCTTTTTTTTTTTTTTTTGATATTTAAAATTTTCTCTACGCTACTCGAAACCAATGCTGTCGAAGACTGCAGACTACATCGGTATACCATCCGACTCCAAACCAAAAACATTCCACTTCCATTTTTGTTTTTGAAAATTATTTTTTTTCTTTCCACTTTGAATTTTTTTCTATCACCATATCAACTCTAAGATTGAAATCTATTTTTTTCGATCGATTTCTAACGAAATTAAACACTATATGTATACTATCGTTGCTTATATACATAATACATATAATATATGTGTATGTATATTTTATATATAAACGTCATTTCACAACTTGGATGAATTTTTTTTTTCTATTTCTCTTTCAACTTATATTTATGAATTTATTTTTCTGATTCCCAGTGAAAAAAAAAAAAAAAAAAAATTTGTTTTAAATAAATTAAAAAGAAAGAAAAACGAAATTTGAGTTTTAGGTGTAAGAGTGTTGTTTTTTTTTTTTTTTTTGCCTCTTTTTTTTCATCTTGTTTTCAGTTCACAATCGTTTTCACACGTCATTTGATCGTGAGTATTTCCAGCTAGTTTGTGAGAAATTTTGACTTGACGTTTCGACGAGTCTTCTGAGTTTTCGAGAGTTTATTTATACAAATATATTTTTTATATATATATATACCTATATATACATACTATACATGTATATATATTCGTGGGTATAATCGCAACGCGTACATCTCACATAACATATTTTAGTATACTATATACGAAAACGGTCTTTCTTTCTTTCTTTTTTTTTCCACCAAATGACATGTTTGCCTGGGTAATGGATGCCTCGACGTCTTTTTCTCGTACCTATATACCTACCTACATCTTTTTTTTTTTTTTTTTTTTTTTCTTTCAACAAACCATGGGAATTGATCTTTATTATCGTGTGAATTTTTTTTTTTCGTCGGTTTTCTCCCAATACCACCTATAATAATCGGTAGGTAGTTAGATGTTTACACGAAAATTTAACACCCGTCGAGAATAGTAGCAGGGCCTCAAAAATGAAGAAAAAAAAAATTACAAACTGTAAAAAAAAAAATATCAATCAGAAAATGAAAATAATTTTCAATAGATTTTTATCCAAATTTGTTTGATTAGAAAAAAAAAACAGTCTTTCGACATTTCGCGATCTCAAAATCGTTATTGGACGTTATTTAACGACGACGTGAATCGGTTCGTTGCATTATAAATATAGCAAAGTCCTCATCGATACGAACACATAAAAATTAATCTGCAAATTTTCATCGTTTTACTGCAGTTTTAGTATATATAAGATGCATAATGCGTATTTCCATGGTTGCAGGTGCGTAATTTGAGCAAGTAGGTATATAGCTTCCAAGTTTAAAATAGCGTCAGATGCATCAGGTCGTCGACCTAAGACTACGCGTCTGACGTCATTGTGACGCAGGATATGCATTCGATGTTCGACCTACGTCTCGTTACGTCGAATACGCAAAAATTATTTCGGCGTTTAAAAAAAATTGGGCGCAATTTGAAACAACGCGAAACAAAAATAAAAATCTAAATCAAAAAAAAATAATCATTTTTTCTTTTCTTTTGGATTTTGTCGAACTTCTTTTACAACTCACCAACGAGTCTTTCAGGTCCACCGTATAGATGCTTATGGTTATGAAAATGGTTCGCGGCAATAATTAGCACGCGATTAATTAGCAAAACGTCAAAGATAAGAAGGCGAGTCCAGATTCCTAGATAGATACTATCTATGACACCCACATCTCATATATCAAGCCTAGAAACCCGCCCTTATCACGAATCTAATTATTGATCCATTCGTTATTTAAATCTAATCCAGAAAAAAAAAAAAAAATCCGAAAGGATTGAAACCCATCTTGGCATACTATGCTATTGCAAACTCTCTATAAATTAATAAATCAATCAATTGAATCGCCAATACAATGATTTAGGGATAGTTTTTCAATACATTAGTTTATACAGCTGATAGGATTTTTCTTTTCATCACTTCTGCATAAATGATTCATGAAATTTGGTTTCTTTTTTTTTTTTTTTGATTTTTCGATTGAAAGAAGGAATTCGTTGATTAACAAAATTAATCGAATTGAAATTTTGATCAGATATATAGAAAATAAAAAAGAAGAATTTATCGTCAAAGATAAAACCCTCAATATTTTGTTATAATTCTTTCGTTACTCTTCGCTGTAACATTGCAAATACGTACATAGGTACAAAAAAAAAAAGAAAGAAACAGTAAGATGAACAAGCCAGCTAGTAACTGCAGGCGTAAGCCACGAGTTGGAAACGATCTTGGAATATGAATGCAATGATTTGTGCTCCTTGGGGTCGTCGCTTCAGGAATGAATACATACACGTGTGTAATATGTATATTGTATATATGTACTGTACATACATGTGTATGTAAATTAATATTTGTATAAAATAGCTAAGCGGGTTAGTATTTGTTATTAAAAAAACAAGAAAAAAAAAAAATACCAAAGAAAGTGGCCTATACGAGAGCCTAGGACAACTTCGAGTGTACGGTAGTATCCATATACTGCCCATACCAGCTATAGGCGGTATACCAACCTATACGAGATACAGAAAACATGAGCTGTTTATCAAATGGGGTGCGACAGCGTGAAGATATTTGTCGGGATCTTTGAGCCCCTCTTTTGAGGACCGACTAGAGCTGAACCTCTCACAATCAGTCTTTCAGGTCTTTCTTTGAGAAAAAAAAAAAAAAATAAATAAAAAAACCCGAGGGTATCCCTTCATCGTCTCTTTCCTATACCGTCCATAGACCACAACGACCTTGTCTGGTACGCAGGTAGAATGACCAGGAAAGATATATATTTATATACGTATATGTATATATTTTTCTTTTTTTCAGGGCTATTAAAATTCCTAGCTTCAATTTATGCGTCAACCTATCGCATCTTTCCTTTCTTCACTTCACTTCACTTCACTTCACATCCTCAGCTATCTACGTGTCTATGTACTTAGAAGCTGTAAAGCTATATAGGAATAAGATACTGGACAAGGACGATGATAATGTATATCGGCTAAATTCGTTCCCCAAATAATTCGCGACAGTTAATAACGATTAGGTTGTTTAAAAAAAAAAATTCCTCTTCTTCTATTTTCGTTATCTCGACGTTGTCCTCTTCAAACTATGAGCTCAGATAATTATTTATTATTGAGCCATAAAAAAAGAAAAATCGACACAGGGACCGCGGATTATACCTGTAACTATCGGAGACAAGAAAATCCAAAATCAATACAGGATTATGTCGAGAAAAATATAAATACCGAAAATTTTCGTTCATCGAAAGATGTGCAGTGCTTCGGATTCCGTGAAGATTTAGGGTTTTTTTTCTTTCTTTTATAACGTTGAGAAATCGATAGGTCATGGGTCGAATGTATCCTGGAGCAATGATCAACCGAGACTTATTGAAAACTTCAGACAGGGCTCGAATTCCCGTGTTAAGATGATACGGACTGAATGATGGGTGGATATAAAATCAAGAGGTTATATTTTTTTTCTTCTCATTTTGATTTACGAGAACCAAATTTTGTCGACAGTTAATTGTTTCGGGATAAGTTACACTCCAATTCGCGGTATACGAAGACGTTCAATTCCCAGTTTAATCTCGATTTTGGTCTGTTTTCATGATAAAAGTGTTTTAATACTTTGACGAAGTAGTTTTCATGGAAGAGGAATTAAGATGGATTTTTTTTTAGCTCAATGGGATCCTCGAGACCGCCTTCTTCATTGTGTGTATCTTGGTTAATACGGTGCTTAAAATTGTAGGCAGAAAACTAAGTTTGGAATTTCCCGTGCCTCTTGCGTCTCCTCTTGGTCAAACCGTGATGATCACACCAGGGCAGGGGTAAATTTCACTTCCGAGAACTCGGAAAGCTAAGGCCAGAGATAGAATTTAAACAGGCTGCACAGTTTGTGCCGGTCGGGTAACTGAACCCGACATAAAACCAGCAGTCGTACAACTGCGTGCAGAGTGCAGTACCGAATTTTCAATCTCTCCGAAGTTAGAGAGGCTATAATTTTTTTTTTTTTTTTTTGAGACCATAAATTGAAGTTCTAAATTAAAAAATTTCCTCCAGCTGCCTGGCCCCAATTTTCGGAAATAGAGAGATAGAGAGAAATATAGTAATTTGCAGAATCTTACCCATAGATCATGAAGAGTATAGCGTAAGATAATATTGTCTTGTCTTGTCTCGTAAGATAGAATCGGGTTGTTAACTATTATGCGTTGAATAACAAAGTATGTAACATATGAGAATATAGTACAATGCATTTCTATTCAGAAGTCAACTCACTTAACCCTTACTAACCAAAGTTCACCGCATCTCCTCTATACGGTATCTACAATGATTATGTAGGTACGGTATATGAACCTCATGGCACGACTCTTCATACTCGACAATATATTACAAATTCAATTATATACATGAGAGTTTTATTGGCTAGAGAAATTCTTCAGGATCTGTATATCCCATACGGACGTCGTATAAATTATGATTTGATAATAAACATCCGAAATAATTATCCTCATTTCAAATCCGGACGAGATTCGTATATACGTCTCGATAATTATTCAATCCGAATCCCTGCGATCACCCAGAGTCTATTGATTTTATTTAAATCCCGAATACCTTTAGCCTATCATGTGCGTCCCGGAATAATCGATTACTTTTAATATACAACTTATGCAAACTCACGCGCGAAGATCAGGGGCTGAAGATAATCGCTGTAAAATGAAACTAAAAAATGACACAAAGAACCAAAAAAAAAATATATCTAATTTTGTAAAGTGAAAAACTGTAATATAGTCGATTGCAAACTGACTCAGTTTACTCTAAGTAACACCCCAGAAAACTTCCTTCTTCTTAGGATCAAAGGTCGAGTAAAATATCAGCTCCAAGATCGCGTTCTGGGTTAGGATACGAGTTTCCCATGAGTTTCATAATGTATTCAAGTCTTATCATCACTCGGGCTGGTCACTACCCACGAATGCCTATCGTGTAACGAAGCTAAGAAAATTGATTCGGTTAAATATAACCGTAAAGGAAAATTTTTCAAAAATAAAATTTTAGAAAAAAGATCGAATGGATTCCGTCTAGTTTGGGACTATCGAAGCACAGAAATGAAAGTTTTTTTTCATTTTTTTTCTTAAACACAATCTACGACAAAGACGAGGCAAGGAGTTTCTCAGATCCATCATCCACGCCTATTTGTATCCTAGATGAAGATCATTTCTCATATTTTGATCACTGAGAGTGAATCGATTGACAGATCTGTGCGAGGATGAAGATTTTTTTCTTTTAAATAAATTATCGAGATTAAGGACGAAGGATATTCTCAGAATTCTATTTCAACAATATGGGTAGTTTGCATGATAGCTAAAGCCTGAATATTCTGCAGTGAAGATAAGTTAGTATGTGATAAATTATATGCATAACAAGTAAAAGGTATATACGAAAAGTTCACTTCCTCCTTTTGTAGTTTATACTGATCGCGGAGATTTCTATAGATGTAAGTAAGAAAGTAAGTATAAGTACGGTAAGAGTAGAGTAGACTAGTACAGTCATAGTATGTTATATTTATTTATGAACCGTATATATATTTATACCGATATACATAGAGTCTGAAGTGCAATGCATAATGTGCATAGAAAATTACTGCGTCTGCAGTTAGGTGCAGTATAGGGTATAGCCCGCATGTCACCCCGGGACAAGACGCCGTTAGTTGACACTGAACAGCACTGACATACATTTTCATTTGCCGAGTCATTCGAGGAAGATTATAATTTATGGATTGATCGTTAGGGCATATGCTCGCGTATACATATTTATACGGGTCAGTGTCAAACAAACGATTACACGTCTACAAATATACATATATATAGTTTTTTTTTTCCTATTTCATTTCAGGAGATATTATATAGGCACGGGAATGAAAATCTATATCAACTTATATAGTAACCTAAATATAATAAATTATACATATTTACGGAGATAAATATGCGTGTTCAAAAAATTGGTTGTACTCGTACTACACATCGAAGAGGAGGTACCCGGAGATGATCCTCTTCAATGACAGCGCGTTTTTTTTTTTTTTTTTTTTTTTGACCTTTAGCCTTGTCGAAAAAGAAAAATATTAGGAAAATTGTAGAAGAATACGTGAATTTTGAAATTTGAAAAATATAACAAAGAATTGAAGAAAAGTGAACTAAACTTCCTAATTCAAAATTTCGACAAAATTTTATTTTGGCTAATATTTTCGAAAGCAAATAATGATGGCGAAGGAATCGAGCTAACGAATATGTCTGTCTGTCTTTTATTTACTCGGTATAATTGGGGGTGGCCAACTCTGTTGACTTTGGTTCAGACGCCCTCGAGTACCTACTAGACTCGAGTGACAAGGTATATTAATATACCTAGATATAATAAAATAAATCATCGTCGCCGTTAGTTCAAACAACGTGAAAGAGTTTCTAGTTACTAATACGGGGTATGATAAGCAAGAAGTTCAAGATGACAAAAAATGAATGAAAATTTAATGAATTCGAAAATATTGCGGAATTTTTACGACATTTTTGAAAACGGTTAAAAATGAATTTTCGTCGATTCGAAAGTGATGAAAGAAGAAGAAGAAAAAAAAAAAATGATTCCATCATTGGAAAGATCTTAAAATAATCGACACAGAAAATAAAATTTTCTGAGAATTTTCAGAGAATTTGAAAAGAAAAAAGGTAGCTCTATAATAATGAAGTTTGAATATTCCTCACTCGAAGACGATGGTATTATATCTTATATCGAAACAAAGAAAATAAAAATAAAAAATGGGGTTAATCATTTAGAGTTGCTCCTGAAAGAGTTACAACCAAATTGAAAATGGTCAGGTTGTTAAAACCTGGTCAAATTGGCACGAAATTCACCATATATTGAAATTTATATTTTGTACAAATAGTATTAGCTTTCGAAGGCTATAAAATTAATTCATAACCGCGTGTATATATACACACTAAGGTAGTTTGTACCTCGTGAAGGGTATAAAATAATTTCGAATCACTCCCGCTTCTCATCCTTAAACCCTCCTGCTGTAGGTATACATATATCGATGTATCTATGTATATATAAGTATGTATATGTACGTATGCATGAAGACGCGAACAAACGTGCAATTAAGTTAAACATATAATCCGTCCGATTACCGTAATCTCTGGTCAAGACCTTCGACGGACCTTATACCATACTATAAGGTGAGATCGAACGAGATTTCCCAAGATTTAACTTCAGCTCCCCACTCTCGAGTGCTTGTTAAGGGTATTATAAGGATTAAATAAGCCACACCTTGAGAGATCGTTATTTTCACTTTAGGAAAATATATATATGCTCGGAGAAAATAAATTCTACCGCTTTTCGATCAAAAAAAATTGTTTTTTTTACTTTCGAAATTATTTCAAGATTATTTTCAAATTTGGAAAGATATAATCAACCGGTTTAAATTTTTTTTCTACTTATTTTCGAGTATAAGTTACAGATTTTTTTTTTTTTTTACTCTGCAGTTCTTTGAGATTTATATTCCGGAGATTTTGCCGAACCGATCAGAACGTCGATCTTTCCTTCGATTTATTTCTTCGGAAAATTATACAGATGTTCGAAACCGTGAAAATTGATAAAGATAATGAAAAATAATTTTTCCGCACCGAAGGCAATAAATTAATAAAAAAAAAAAATGATCAAAAATTTGTATAGATTGCAGGAGAAATATTTGAGGGTCGTTCAGGACCGGTGAAATTTTTTTTTTTTTTTTGCTCTCCCTATTCGCGTACAGTTTTCCTACCGCGCTAAAGACGAAGACAAAACCGTGATACTGATACGTTTACGGGTTTTCATTATGACTCATACCCCCCTAAGATTTAAAATAAATAAATAAACCGAAAATCCGGTAATAATAATATTTGGTAGATGACTAATTTGACTATAAAGGCTACGTATTGTTCGAAATAACGACCACACGTAGGACTATGCATGGTATACCGTATTATTTGAAACATAGAATTTTCGAAACTAGTCCTAATCGTACAAGCCGACTAGTATATAGATATAGTATTATATGTACACATGACTGTATACATATATACCTATATATGTATGTTCACTTGGTAACTACATTTTACGGGAGTTTATTCGAGTTCGTATCACAGGAAGCTGCTAAGTGGATGACGTTATGAGACTGGAAATTGTTTCTCGTTAAAAAATGAAGTAAAATAAAGTAAGAAAAAAAACATCGAAAAAAGAAAAAGAACAAGTCTGGTAATAACAGCCTTTGAAGATACGAACGCCACAGCTCTTCTCTGCAGCAGCAGGTAGGAACGTATACGAGCTTATGCATGTAGGAGGAGTCTATTATAATACCTACACCTAAACACCTATAGCTATGTACATATTATAGGTATATATATGATGTTTAACATTTTTACAAGTATATACACCAAGTCAAGTAGGTATATATATACCTATATACATATATACTGTACGTATATATATAATAATAGCGTACAAAAGTAGTTAACTTTCATTACCCATCACATATTTCAAATTCATTATTATATATACATATATGTATATAGGTAGGTGTACATATATGGGTATGTACGTATACTTATTTATTTCCCGATCGTAAAACGGTCCTGTATAGAAATAAAAATTTTTCGATAATAATTTATATATATGTTTTTATTATAACCTAATTTTTTATTTATTTTTTTCTTATTCTTGTTGATTTCGATCAATTATATTTGATTTATGTACACAAGCTAGGTGATTGTCACAGGTTTCGTTTAATCCTCCAAAAAAAAAAAAAACGAAAAAAAAAAAAAAATTGAAATTGAAATTGAAATTGTTTTGAAATTCAAAATTTATAGTTTGATTGGACGTCCCGGTTAATAATTACAGGGGAAATTTGTCTAGACGATCTAAAAAAAAGAACAAACAAAAAAATTTGAAAAAAACAAAATCAAACTAAGCTCTAGTATTTTGAATTTCGAATTTTGAATTCACTGACGCGATCCTGGAGCAGTAGACGAAATTTCAAACAGTTTATTATCATTAAGGTCTTTGTTTGCAGTGTTTGTATCAGCGACGAACGCGGTATTGTAATAGGTATACGGTTCTATCCACAATAAGCGAGGTAGGTATATATGTATCATAGTAGTAGTGAACTATACTACCATATATATGAACAATAGCTGATTATTGTTGATAATTTACGCCCCAGTTAAGGCAATGCCCTCGTAACGCAATGCCACACCCGCGTTAACTCTCTCGGTCTCGTCTCATCGCAAAGCATCGCTGGTCGATTCGTTAACGAAGCATAAATTAGTCCCTCGTAAAATTATACATATAGGTATATGTTTGTATATTGAGAAGAAGATGGGTAAAAAATATACATACACAAGCACATACATATACATATATAGCGAGAAAAAAAAAATATTTTTACACGATAATTTTGTATGTCATTTTGATTCTTTTTTTTTTTTCTGCAATCAGGTATATAAATAAAGTTTTTAATTTATTAACTTATCTCAAAGGCACATTATATCGATAGCCTTTTTAAGACAACCTGATTAATAAAATTTTCTTCTCATTCGCTGACATACATATGTAAAAAAAAAGAAAAAAAAGAAAGAAAAACAGAAAATTTTGATTTCTTCTGTTTTTTTATTCTTCTTCTTCTTCTTCTTCTTCGTTTCGCGAATTAATTTTATAGCTAATTTTTTCATTTTTTTTTTTCATTCATTCATTTTGTTTCTGTTTCTATTTTTTTCATTATCTGCTGCACGGAATGGGGATACAAGCTCTTCATTCTCTTACCACATACCTTATATATGTGTACAGCATAATATTATGTATAATTATAATTAAATCGCGTTTCAACTAGCTATATATACATATATGTATTATATTTATATGTACGAGTATGTATATGGCGTGTAACCTATAGGTATGTCTGTATTAGTAATATACAACTTTGCGAAACCTCTTCATATATCTTCGTCTCGAGACAACTTCTTACATTAGTCCTTATATACATCTATATATGTATGTATGTATATGTATATGTATTAGATACTCCGGGAGAGAAGAAGAGAGCTCATGAACTCACGATCAGCAGCACGCACGCACGCACAATACGCGCGTTGTTCGTCGCATTCCAAAGGCACACGCACACCAGAGTTTGTCAGAGTTACGTCTACGAGTATAGGCACATTCGTACATGTATGTAATACGTACATTCGCGAAAGAGAGAAAATAGAAAATAGAAAGAGAGAGAGAGAGAGGAAGAGAAAAATGTATACGAATATGCATATTTTTTCAAGAAAAAAAAAATACCAGTTTTGTGGATTTCATTTTTTTTGTTTGTTGAGTATTTTTGGATATTTCAAATAAACAATAATAGCAATAATAAAATAGAAATGGAAAATTGGAAACCCTGAGATCATCTTTCTATCGGTAATATATAAGAACATCTGTCCTTCGCCATATAAGAGTCAATAAATAATTGAATGTATGTATATGAAAACGAAAAGAGAAAGAAAGAGAGAGAGAGAGAGAGAGAGAGAGAAAAATACGGATAATTAACATAATGAGTTTGTCTGAAT
Organism: Macrophya alboannulata; assembly: GCA_949628255.1. Lineage (NCBI taxonomy): Eukaryota > Metazoa > Arthropoda > Insecta > Hymenoptera > Tenthredinidae > Macrophya > Macrophya alboannulata. The sequence continues at coordinate 15,641,254 of OX451211.1, read as the reverse complement.
ATATAATATATACATATACATATATGACATGGAATTTTAATACAACTCTATATAATACTGAAAAACTTTTATAAAACAAACTATATAATAATTAAACGGTAGACACTTTGTGGTAAATATATATATATATATACCTATATACCTGAGTATATACCATATAACTGCGTGTTTTTAATTATCTAAACCGAAATATTTTTCATTCGAATGCTATTTATTCGTTAACATATATATACCCTGTACATATATTCGTTTTTTAATCATTATTATTTCCATTATTGTTATCAACTCTATTGATATTCTATTATAACTTTATTCATTCACTGCACTGTTCCATCGTACGTTGAAAAATGAAAGAAATAATATATCTAGACTATATGTATAGGTATGTATGTTAAATTTTCAAGACTTTTGTCATCGAATTTATTCAATTATTTTTCTATCCAATAATTTTTTCGAACAATAATTAATTCAGTCTTTATAATTCTCACATATATAGCAATGTGCAATAATCGCGAATATTATAATAATAATATGAGGAGATGGAGATGAAAATTTCATTTTTCGTTCCTCCTTTCGCAATTCGCAATTCTAGAAATGGTTTTCTTTCTTTTTTCTTGTATTTTCACTTTTTACGACATATTTGATGTATGTATAATACCATGTAGTACATACATACGTATGTATATACATACGTTAGATCGAAAAAGTTCGACGATATTAAATTTCAACTCGTCTCTGTAGTTATGTATAAATGTAGGTATGCATATAGATGTATGTATATATGTATGTATGTATTTACCTATACATATATACCTATATAGGAAACATCTGCGCTGAAAAGCGGAGACACCAAATTTTATTATTATTTATTTTATTTTTTATTTTTTTTTTTTCCAAAAAGAACCGTCATCTGAGTAGGTAGGTACACTACGATATTATTACCTCCTCTCCATATTCGTACATACATACATACATACATAGGTATATACATACCTATAATACATACTCCAGTCGGAGCAGTTGTTTTCACTTTTACCGGAAGTAGATGCATACATATACGTATAATACACTTATGTATATACCAATAAGGATATACATGGTAGGAAAACGGTATATAGGTATATATGTGTAAAATACATTTACCAAATAAGTACATATACATACACGAGGTTCGTGTAGTTTATAAAACGGCTGACGAACAACATCTGCCCTATAAAGTCACCTGGAGTTCTCGTTTTTGGGACAAATGATAAAATATTGTCCAAAACAAAAATTTTCCGACAGCAAAAAACCTTATTTCGCAATCATTTATCGATCTTTGAATTTGTTGGAGAGAGAGAGAGAGAGAGAGAAGGAGAAAAATATTAAAAAAAAAAAAATCTATCTAAGACTAATGAGGTTTTCAAATAAATATATGTAATTATCGAAATTGATTCTTAATCGATACCTATGCTCTATCGAAGGATGATAATTAATAGCAAGAGTGCCAAGGGTATTAAATGTAACGACATTAATCATATTCAGGGGGATAATATTAAATGAAGCGATGGAATCGATCATTTGAAAAGACGTTTTATAATCAATTTATAGCAAGTATCGTATATTAATATAATATACCTATAAGTACTTGTGCAAGATACCAGTAGAGTAGATTATCTATCGGGATGAATGATTCGAAAATAATTAAACGTTTGCTATATACATATATTATGTATTACTGCATAAATACTATGTACAGGTGTTACGGGGTATATATACGATACACCGATTCTAACCAGACTTTGGACAAACAATAAACAGAAAAAAAATTCATAAAAAAAAAACGAAAAAAAAAAAAATCAAAGACTCATATATATTTCCCCGAGGATTTTTATACCTATATACCTTGTATGGCTAGACACCGAGATGAAAACCAATGAATATATTAATAAACTTCTGAAATATATATATTCTTTATAGCAACAAATAATTTTCTATATATTATAGGTATGTACAGTACATTAAAATAATTGAGAATTTTTTTTTTTCTTTGGAAACACAAAAACAAATTTAAAAAAAAAATAAACTATATGATTATTTAGTTTAGAGTGTTTCGAGAAGTGTATTTAAACTTTGAATATGTAATTTTCTCGATTTCTGTTGAATATCGTTTGCTAATATTCCTAGAATCTATTCATCCATCTGTCTATCTATCTATCTATCTGTAATACGTATCATCGTGTTGTCAAATTTGTTTGAAACTTACATTCACAGCGATTTAAAACAGACTTTGAATAGCATTAGATCATTTCTATAAATCTGTGAGATACGTACGCGGGAAACACGTGGAGGCACAATGCAAATCTGTCTATATAACTAACTCTTAAGTATATTATATAATGGAAACTTCGATGAAACTAACATGCCATACAATTTCCTCGTTTATATCGATCCTCGCGCTATATGTATAACTACCTAACCTACAACTCTCGTTTATTTATCGTACACGATGTAAAACTTTTCAAATTTAATGAAAACCTGCAGTCGCGTTGTACATAAATAGGGAAGGCAGACGTATATAAGTTCGTTTCTGATATCGCCAAAGGTTCTCACCTAATATTGTTGTATAATCACTTTTTGCTTAGCGATTATACTGTCGAGCTGAACTCTTCCTTTGAAAAAATTAAAATTCAAAAAAAAAAAAGAGAAGGAAAGAAGAAGAAAAGCGAAAATAAATAACCTGGACTTTGTATGTAGCGGGTGATATTATATTTTGCTACCGTATCGCTGATACTCTCTTCGTTTTCAAGATATATGGCAATTCGATCAGGAATTGTGTTATATTGTGGTCACCTGAGATGATATAACGTAGAAAAATTAATACCTATCTATATAGGTATCTAGGTATAGGTATATAGGTATGTATATATGTATATCGTGGAATTTGACCGCCACAGAGACATTGACATAACTATAAAGAGGTGGCAACAGGCACCGTTGATTACAACGTGTCAAGTTACCATACCGATAGTCACATATAGTTATAACGTAGGTATATAGGTATACCATGTATTGGGTAACCGCGAAGATCGTTCGCGCGCGATCGGACACCGATGACATGTCTTGTAATTTAATTAACACCGTTGAAAAAATGACACCGAATAAAACAATCGAAACCAAATAATTTGATTGATTAATTAGAACAGAATTTCTTAGTTCGATTTTTTTTTTTTTTTTTATTTTTATTTTCTATAATAAAACCGAAAGTCTGGATATCTGAGATAATTGAATAAACTTCAAATTAAGAAGGAATAAAAAAATTTTAAAAAAATCTTAAACAGCCGATAGATTTTTTTTAAATTAAAATTCAACTTGTAAATCTTTTTTTTTTTTTCGTTTTTCAAAAACATTTTGGTAAAACGTTTCATCCCAAAGTGCCACTAGATGGCAGACACGAACGGCAGTAGTTCATCCCAGATATCTGCATTTCGGTTTACATCTGAGTAAAAGGTGTTGCCTATTTGCGGGCTCTGATTCTTGTTATTTTTAAATCAAGTACGTAAATGAACGAAAAGAGAAACGAAGAAAAAAAATTGATTAAATTTTTTCTTCAATTTTGTTTCTTTTTGTACGTTTATTTAAATTTTCAAAACGTTCGTTCAACGTTGTTTCAATCTCGTTTTTACGAGAGTATAGAAAAATTTCCGATTTAAGGGGAACCTTACAAATCGGTTTTAAAGGACCAAAAAAAAAAAAAAAAAAAAAATGAATTTCCATTTAGCTTATAAATAATTTTCTCACTAACAAAAGAAACTCATTTATTTCCACGGTTTATTCAAGCTGAAATCATCAACGTTCAAAATCACGTGTAGATTTTCACGGAAACGGGGAAATCAGAGGAAAAAGTGAAAAAAAATAGAAAAAAATAATATAAAAGAAAAAAAATTTATCGTATAATAGGTAGGGATAATAAAAATCAAAGTTTTGCGTTCAAGGCTTGTGAATATAGGTATAGTATGTACTATATAAAACGATTTCGTACTTTTGATGATTGTTTTCAGTTGCTTTAGGTAATAAAGAATAAGACAAAGAATAAAAAAAAAAAAAAAAAAAAAAAAAAAAAAAAAAAAAAAAGGTGAAATTGAATTACGGGAATTCAATCACGATGTTATATTGTCAATTGAACTAGGGTATGTATGTACCGTCCAACCTTCTGACGCAATCAGAAATGAAATTAAAACGTCATTTTATCATTTATCGAATATACGTTTCAATACTCTATCATCTCTCTCTCTCTCTCTCTCTCTCTCTCTCCTTCTCTCTTCCAATTAAATCAATATATTCGATATGAAAAATCGCGGCGAAATTACCTTGTAGAGCGTGTAAAAATCCTCGATATGTCGTAGGAAACAAAGAAAGACGATTGTTAATTACAAAAAAATGAAAAGAAACAAAAAAAAAAAGAGCCAAAAACTAGATTTCGATATAGATCTGAAATTTTAACCACATCGACAGAATTTGAAATCCTGGATATCTTGTTCACCTCAAATCACCCGATATGTATGTACAACATACATACGACGTCGAGCTGGTTCGAACAGCGTTTAACTATTTCGCAGAAAGTTAGAAAACCGCATTCGCTAGTACCGTCACCTGTCAGTAACAATCCTGTACCTAAATCAAATAATTTCACCTCTTAATTGAGAACTGAATGTAATTTACCTTCGCTGTAAACGAGGTGCAGATAATTCGCGATTTTTTATCTTTTTTTTTTTGTTTTCTTCTCAAAATACCGTTTTTCGACGGAAAGAAACAGAAAAGAATCAAAAAAATAATTAACAAATTTCCACCTAATCTATTTTAATTTTTTTACTTCAATCTGTGGGGTCGTTTTTATGACTTTTTTGAATTATTGCTTTCACCATTAATTAACACGTTACATATACGATAAGAAGACAAAGATGGGGACTTGGGACTTGGGAGGTTTGATATTAAAGCGATTGGATCATAAAAAAAAAAAGAAATAAGGGTTCCCATATAAGGCGGTCAAATTGGTTGTAACTAATAAGGAATGGCTTGGATTCGAAACGTTACAACGAATATGAAACGCGGACTGAATTTTGACAGATATAAATTTATTGCGTACTGTAGCCAAAACGAGAATATGAGATTGATAGATCGATATCATCGTAACTATAATAAACGGAAATAAAAATGAAACAGATTTATACATACAGGAAAAAAATAAAACAAAAAATTCGAGATATATGTATACATAGTGATAATTAGTCAGATTCTTTTTTCTCCAATGCCACGATTCCGCTAAAATTAACTTCAATTGTATACGCATCGCGTGTGAAATAAAGTTAACCAAAATGCAAAATTTATTCCCATGACGATGAAGAACCGTCTTCTTCTCTCCCTCTCTCTGTCTCTTATTGTTTCAGCCTTAGTGAATTTAGTATTTTAGCCTAATCATTTCCCACAATTAGCTTGGTAGACGCTATGAACTTTCTGAAGTAAAAAAAAAAAAAAAAACTAGAAAAAAATTTATAAACAAAACATAGATAAAAAATCATTCTATTTATTGTTAATCTTGAGGAGATGAACAGCGATGAAAATTGGCGTGAAAATAATAAAATTTTGGAAACCCATTGAATCCCGTGTAACAAGAATTAAATTTGTCGAAATAAAAGCTTTCGAGGCGATAAATATCTCGCTTTTTTTTTATCAACGAATCACAGCTGGAGATCAAGAAATAAATTATTTTAGATTTCGAAGCTGATTGATGGCTGATTTTCGTTCAATGACCAATATAGGTGAATTTTTGATTTTGCGAATAAAAAACAAAGCACAAAAAAAAAAAAAAAATAAGAAGTACAAGGTGAGGAGAAAAAAGAGAGAAAAGCGACAAAGAAGGGGGAAAATTCGAATCAGAATTAAAAAGGAAAAAACTTCGAAAATAGTATCGCGTTTTCGAAAATAACGTGATAGGAATTGCAAGTTACATACCTATATCAAAAGTTCATAGTTCGAGAGAAATAAAAATCCTTAAACACCGTCTTTTGTTGTCCTATTTATCGCAAAATAAGAATAAACGGTGCTACCCCGACACTAACGCGTTATACACACGTTACAGGTAAAAGTAAATCGTTGAATAGTTATCTTTGATGAAAAGGTCAGCCACGAGATCGACCTCGAGATCGACATATAGAGCCTAACCTCTACATACCTATACATATACGAATTATTAATTTATTTTTTTTCTAACCCGTTTCTTCGATTATTTGTACTACTTTTAGCGCGAGAAATTATAAACAGTAAACCGAATTGTTTAAATCTGGATACCGGTAGCTGTATTAGGGATACGCACTCACACACGTATGTATTTAAATACGTACCATACTTCTGACATACATTGTGCTTGCGCTTGTGCTTGAGCTCGAAATGAGTAAGTAAGTAAGTAAGTATATCTGAGTAATATAAGTGGTAGTAGTTACGTCGAATATATACGAAACCATGGTTGTATAGTGTGAATTTATTTAGAGAAGTTTAAGAGCTTATAATAGATGGAAATATAAACTGTGTGGTGGGTGCAGTAGCAGCGTCGAGCATCGAGCATCGAGCATCGAGCATCGAGCATCAAGCATCACCAGCTCAGCATAAAGTCTTTGGATATATCGCGCGTATGTACGATACGATACGATACGATACGATACGATACGATACGATACGATACCGTAACAGCTCTTTTCTCACTCTGCCCAGGAATAAAATTAATGACGCGAAAATTTCGTCTGTATAGAATTGTTCGCTTGTTTGTATAGAGAAACGTGCCTTTTCGTTGCCACTAAGTAGTCCTTGGCTTAGCTATACGTATAGGTATATCGATACTGTCGAAACTGACCAAACGACTCTGGGTTTATTTTAGAAATCACGTATGTGCCGACCAATTAGTGTGTAAGTGCCGCGTTTTATTCGCACGAGATGAAAATAAAAAAAAAAAAAAAAAAACACATACACACACGCACTAGCTTACGAGATTAAATAAAAATTCGAGAAAATCTACTGTGACCGAAATATCGTTTCGATTCTTTTTTTTTTTCTCTTTCTTTTTTTTTTTCTCTTTTATTTTTAATACGACGTATACGAAATTTTACTACTTTTTTTTTTTCTTATTTAATTATAATTATCAAAATATTATAGGGACGAGATACTGTGTCTCGAGTTTTCATCAAGATCGTCGTCTGCTCTTCGAAAGATTAATTTTATAACAGAAAATGATATCTTTTTTGTAAAAAAAAAAAAAAAAATATGTTATAGGTTTCTAATGATTTTCTAATTTTTTTTTTTTCAATTCGAATCTGTTATCAGAGACAGTCGCGGTTTTTTGGTTCGATGAAATTATTGAAAGTCTATTACATCGAGGCTATAAGTTTTCTTTTCTTTCTTTTCTAATATTCTTTTCTATAATTCCGTTTCTTTCATTATTATCATTATTATTATTATTATTATCAGACAAAAATCAACCCTGTCAAATACGCCGGAATTGCTGATCTGAATCTGAATCTGAATCTGAATTTCTATACTGCTGTTGCTTTCAATCAAAGTTTGATTGAATTCAGACGCAAAGATTGAGTTGATCTGCCGATCAGTAAACCCGATAGGAATAAATGCGTATAAAATAATAAAAATATAAGTACATATCGGAGAAATATTTGTTACGTTATACATACATACATGCAGTTACGTAATTCCTCTTAATTTCAATTTTTTTATGAACATTTCATATCGATTAAAATGCATATTCCAGACAATATATATCCGCGATTCTGATTTTGGTTTACGTATAGAATTTGGTGAAAATATGAAAGAAAAAAAGAAAAATGAAATTTCAACTTTGATTTCATATACCTATACATAGATTATAGCTATACCTATATATAATATATTAATACCTACGTAGAATTGTACAGCTGTAAATAAAACGAAAATTCGTCCCGTCCCCCCCCCCCCCCCCCCCCCCCCCCCCCCTCCGCCCCCCCGCAAATCGAGGTGCTATATTTAATCCACGGCCAATACGGGTGAGAGGAGAGTGTCTGACGCGTGCTATACAAAAAAAAAAAAAAAAAAAAAAGTATAGACCGCTATTAATTTCGTAAATCCCAAGTCCTGGACGGCGCCAGCCTCCAGGAATGTAAAACATAACCCATAAAGCACGCCTATGGCTTGCAGGCCCGATATGTTTACAATCGGTACTCCCCCCCCCCGATCCGCCTTATAGTATATACCCTAAAAAACGTATTTTCATAACAGAACGTAATCGTTACCGAAATTCAACTCCTGTGGCAGCATGGCGAGGTTTTTTTTTTTTTTGTTTTTTTCAATTTTTAATTTTTTTTTTCTTACTCATTCGATGTGACAATTGAAACGGTCATACGTAACGCGGGATTCGAAAAACTTGAATTTTGTACAAATTTTAATTAGTGAGAGCGAGAGAAGCACGCGAATTTTTATATTTTTTCTGGTCCTTTTCCACCGTTGTTTTTTTTTTTTGGTGTCCCCCCCACATTTCTAAGAGAAATTCGTATAAGCTCGGATCAATGACTCTCTCTATACTCTTTCGGTCTCTTGTTATGTGCCAATAACTCGGGCGGAATTGATTAACTCGCAATTCGTGCAACAGACACTATTTACTCGACCCAATGTCAATTAGGTTCAAAGCCATTCTGCAAGGCTGTATATGAGTATATTTATACGTATGTATGTACATACATACGATAAGTTACGTGATTCGTTGTCGCATATAAACTGTATTTCGATGCAGCCCTCAGATCAAAATGAAAAAAACAAAAAAAAAAAAAAAAAACCTGGAATAGAAGCGTTATTGAATATTGTCGAAAATTATTTAATAACGGTTTCGGAGTCTGCATAGTAGATGAAAAGCAGAGAATCGAATAGAACGAGTGAAAAAAAACGAAACGGAAGACAAAAAAAAAATTAAAAAAAAACGTGTCACTTGTTTTCTATCGTCAATATATCGAATCTGTTTTTTATTTTATTTTTTTCTCTTTCCCTCGAATTGTTTCGGGTGGAATACCTTTTTTGCCGTTACAGAAAACAAAAAGTACGTAAAATGTGAAAAGAGACCAAAAAATAAAAAATAAAAATAAAAAAAAAGCTCATTGGAGTATAAAATTTAATGTTTAAATTTTCCTTTGGCCTTTTCCAATCCTGACAAAAAAAAAAAAAAAAAAATATGTCCCTTCTCCACGTTCGAATGTAATAACGTAAAGCTCGTTTCGACTAAGGTAAAATGAAGCAGCTTTTTCCGATTTTTGTTCTTCTTCTTTCTTTCCCCTTTTACCCCCTGCACAAAAATCTGCGAAGAAATTAATGAAATTTTAGCTGCCGAAGCATCGGGTCGGGACGCGTCGCGGTCAGGAGGGTAGACGGGCCACTAAATCTACTATCTGCATGGAATAGGATATATATATACAGTAGACGAGGTAGAAGAAAGAAAAAAAAAAAAGGGAGGATAAAAAAACCATGAAAAAAAAAAAAAAAACCAAGAAGTTTAGCCGAAAACGATTTGAAATTGGTTTTCCTCTCGGGTAAAAGGCGAAACACGTTCTTTCATCTATGAAAAACGGATGAACTGATTCAAATCACGTGAAATAAGAAAGTGGCGAGGCGAATCTCGAAGGTTGCAGGTATTGAATCCCTATATAACGTGAGATTCATGTACTGTTGAGAAATTCGAGTACCGTACGTCTTTTTTTTTTATATATATATACATATATATTTTTTTACTTTTCTGTTTTGTACAAATAATGAAGCAATTTGTCAAAATATTGAACGCGATAGATGTTTGAGATGGTTGATATTGCGCTTCAACAGTATCGCGATCCAAAAGCGAAACGCATTTTTTTTTTCCGTGTTTTTTTTTTTTTTTTTTTTTTTACTTTTTTGTTTTATTGCTCAGAATTTTGTTTAAAACAAAGGTTTTTCGATTTTTTCAAAGGTTCGACAGCTGTTGTAACATTTTTTTTTCAATTTTTTTCTTTTGTTTTTTGTTAATCCTTATCAAATCCAAAAAAAATTTATACCATTATTTATACATATTACGAATACAAAAATCAAAGAAATAAAAAAAACTACAAGAATATATATGTAACAAATCGGATAAACAAATTGAATAAATAAATTGAAAAAAAAAAAAAAACACAAAAAGAAGAAAACGAAAATTAGATAAAATTTTCGAACCCGGTCTAAACAGATATACGTCCTATACCCGCAATATACTCGTAAATCATAATCTTTCGACGCAATGTTATTCGGTTGAGAAAGAAGAAAAAAAAAAAAAAACATCCACACCTAAACTGAATCACCCATAATTTTCTTACGGACATATATGTAGGCTCTGTAAAAAACTGAGACGAATTTATATCAGTCAAAAAACTCGTGAGTTTTACGGTTTTTAAATGGGATCGATTTGAGTAACGGACCAATCGCTGCTCGCCGTGAGCGTAACGGTCGTTTAAAATGTCTCGATGCCGATTGGTCGATTAAAACTGGCTATAACTCGGAAACTGCAATAGGCCCGATGTTTTTTATTCGACAATATCTTCTCAATTTTTCGTGAATAATACGAAGATGTGATTTTGGTTATTCCTCGTTGAAAAAAAAAAAAATAAATAATAAAAATAAAAAAATGACAAACAGCAAACAAATGACTTTTTTTTATTGCGTATTAAATTTATCTACCTGCGATTTTCCGCTCTCTCATACGTCGCCAGAGAGCTTCGACCTTTCGCATCGGCCAATTCCCGCCCTTGGCGCTGAAACTTCTAAAGAATTTGTACTCTTTTACTTGCGACATCCTCCTGCTTCCGTTTCCGGTTTCACCACCGGCAACCGAGGTCCCGGTTGAGCCGCTGCATCGACTATCCAAAGAGGCAGCAGCCATTTTTTTATTTTTTTTTCGTTACTTTTTTTTTATTTTATAAGTTCGAAATTTTATTTATTATTTATTTATTATATCTTTACTGGGTTAATATAATTACTACAGAGACGTCTGCAAGTCTCTCTCCCCGTCACTTTATATCACTTTTATTTCATTAGTTTTTCAGGTTTTTCATAACTTATTTATTAGCTTTTATTGCAGTTCGCCTGCACATTTATTGGCACAGCAAGAAATGACAATTAAAGAAAAAAAAAAAAAAAAGAACAAGAAATTGAAAACTCTCATAAGGTTCGTTGGAATTTCTTTCCGTTTCTGGTTTTATTTTCTCTCTCTCTCTCTTCTTTGTTCTTTGTTCTTTTTACTTTTCTTACCCCTCTCTTTCTTATTATTTTATCACAATGCTCACCCTGTACTTAGTTCATTACTATTTAATATATTTCATATTTTATTATGTTTACTTGAAAAAATTTGTACGGTTTTCTATATCAACGGTAGCTACTATGGGTATTTTTTCGTTCATTTTTATCTTTTTCAAATATATAGGTATAGTTCTTCTTTTTTATTATCAATATTATTTTTTGTTTCTTACGTCAGCTTTACGTTTTTGACGAAAAAACAATACAATCCTCATATTTTTACACGTATGGGTATACAATTAATAAATTTCACAGCCTTTTTGCTCTTTTTTTTTTTTTTTTTGTTCTTTCTTTAAACGTCAGTAAATTCACGAAAATCATTCATATACATACGATACTGCGTGGTCACATATTATTTCTGAAATACACATATACGCGTTACAACGTGATTATTTATTTAATTTTTTGGTTTTATTTTTTTTTTTTTTTGTTTGGAATTTTTTTCCAGAACTATCAAATTTATATCAAGATTTGAAAAAACGTGTTCCAAGTTTATTTTTCTGGATGTAAAAAATCCCCCCTTCCCTTCTGGAAAAAATGACGGAAAAAAAAACGAAAAGAAAAACAGCAAAACAGAGCCCCGTCTATTTATTGGCTCCTGAAATCTTTGATCTCAACGCGTATTTTCATATATTACATATACAGCATGTTATATAAAGAAAAAAAAAAATTGAAAATTAAAAAAAATTAGAAAAACAAAACTGCAAAATTCTCGCTGAGCATATATTATAGTTATCTTATTAGTTATTCAGAATCGGAATTTAATTTGGTGGAAATTGAATGGAGTTTACTTATAAATCCGTAACATCTGGCCAAAGGGACTGTTTACTGATCGTAGGTGGCAAATCTTACGCGGAATATAGTTGAGGTCATATAGTATCATCATAATTCCAAAAAGTAATCGGAACCTCATCTGGTTGAATAAATACACAATTCAAAAAAAAAAAAAAGACAAAAAATGTGGAATTTTTTCCAGTTTTTTTTTTTTTTTGCTTCTTTTCTAACTATAAAATGAATTTCGGTAGCATTCGACGAAAATTATTGGAAACAGATTTGTAGAAGTAAGGAATTTCATTTTCACGAAGAAAAGGAAAAAAAAAATGAAATAAAAATGGGAGAAAAAAACAAAAAAAAGAACAAAATTGTTATTGAGAAATTTTCTCAACAAGTTTTTTCCTTTTTTTTTTTTTTTTTTTGTTACACGCGTTTTATTCAATTCTGACATAAAGAAATAAACGAAAAATTTGGCGTTTTAAGAATTTCCTGTGTAATAAATAATGAGATAGACGTCATTAGATTTCATATTATAGTTATTTTTTTCGAAAACTCTTATTTTAACTCTCCGTCCGTACATTATAACTATATATACGTACGTCCTCATCTATAATTTGTATGAGATAATAAACCGTACATTATTAAATACGCATCATATACATATACATATAATAGTACATAGATACATAAATACATTATATACCTATATATAAGTGTTCAATTTACCGTCAAATTTAGAGAATCGTAAGCGAGCGCGTTTGATCGAATGGGTTAAGAAAAAAAGGAGCAAAAAAAAAAAAAAAAAACTTTCTATTGAGAAACGAATTCTGTTATACGGCCTTTCTACAACCGGCTGTACGTTATATATGTATATATGAATAAGCGCGAGATGATTAAAATCTGGCCAAATAAGTTTTAGGAGTCAATTATATGTATATATAGTATATACATTTACACGCGTTTATAATCTTACGCTTTTGATCTTGAGGGACAAGTAGACAGAATGACAGAAATCTTATATGACGATTAATTAACCTCTATAATATACCAATACTTTAATAATATTCAGCGATGAATATCATCTATTTACATGAGTAAATAACAGGATTTTATTTATTGAAACACATGGGAACGTGCCCGAAGGAAGCCGGGGGGCTACTTTCGTATATATATTTATATTATATGTATCATGTATCGTACGAAATCGGACGAAACGATTATTAATTAGTTGTAATAAAAACAGGGAAAGAAAATCGAAAGAAATTGGCAAGATGTATTTTTTTTTTTATTGTTATTATTTTTTTTTTTTTTTTCAACTTATTGGTACGTATTCCCGTTCGAAAATTTGTAATTTGACTGGTATAGGTAGATATTGACAAATTTGATTAGGGTATAGCGACATACGATAATTCAATCGTTTTAATTCGTCAATTTTTCAAAAATTTCATACCTTTCATTTTTATAATATCTTAAAAAAAATCTATGAGATTTCTGTCATTTTCGATATAAACTCGTTCCTCTTTTGAAATCCTGCCCGTAAATTTATTTTGCAATCAAAGAACTTTGGTGGTTGATATTCCGTTTTGAAATATCGCGATTTTATAAAAGAAAAAAAAAAAAAAAAAAACGAAACTAAAAAGAAGTAGAAAATTTCACCTTGCTCACGGTTTTTTTTTTCTCAATATTTAATGTACGTAGATTAATTAAATTTCAGGTTCTCGAAAGATGTACATATATGTATATTGGATAGATACATACGTCGCACAATTTCAATTATTAATATCTAATTCGAACCATTTTTTTTTTTTTCATTTTTTTTTATATATAATTAATAACCACTTTGTGAGAAAAAAAAAGAGGAAAAAAAAATTTCAACGACGCAACTTCGAAAAAAAAAAAAAGAAAAAAAAATCCCCCGAAGAAAATTAGAAAAAACGATGTAAGCTTTTCCCGCACAGAGAACACGTTTTTAATTAATGAAATTTATAAGTTCAAAATATATATACATTTTTTCTTTTAATTTTTTAATTTTTTTTTTTTTTTTTCATATAACTTTTCATCAAACAACTCACACCACCGTCCTACTACAGAGTTAATTATTTTATAATTATCAAACGTGTAGACGTATATTTATTAAATACTTGGTATATAACTGTAATAGCATATATATACATATATATACCTATATATAATAACACGTGCGAAAAAGGGTTGCAGTCGGGGCCGGGAAGGGGGGGAGCCAAAAAAATGTATAATTAATAATTTCACAACCTCGACACATATCGATACAAAATATAATATGAAATTTGACGTATATATTTAATTGATTAATTTTTTAATCTTTTCGTTTATACTCGATATTATAGTAATACACCGTTGCAGAAATCCGTCAAACGGGGGGAAAAAAAAAAAAAAAAAAATGAAAAAAACATAAATAAATAAATAAATTAAATCAGAGAACTGGAAATCAAAAAATTGTGATACAATAATTCGAAAAAAAAAATAAAATATATATATATCTATATATGTACTATATATATACCAATTTTTCAAATCAATGTCAATTATATTATGTATGAATCATAATTTGACGTCATTTAATTACGTATATATAATGTATGTACGTGTTATGTAAATCGTATATTATCACACCTGCGGCAAGGTGTTAATTGATCGACGAATAAATTGGATTAAATTGTGTCGGTTTTTTTATTTATACTATATATATTTTTTTTTTATATATATATTTATTATATATATATAAATATAGTAATTGTTATTTGTTTTTTTTGTTTCTGTACTGTTTTTTTCTTTTTTTTTTTATTACTCGTTTCCGCGACGTCGCGTCGAAACCGTCGCGCGACGTCGACCGTTTATTATATAGATGATAATTGTGTGTGCACGGTATCGCGGACGACGCCTGCACGTACACTGCGCGACGCGCCGCGACGCTTCTGATTGCCGACGACGAGGAGAACGACGACGACGACGACGACGACTACCACTACGACTACGACGACGCCGCGCCGAAGAGAGCTAAACGCGGTATATAGATACTAAATACGCGGTTCAACTATAAGGTGCCCGCGGTGCGGGAGGGCGCAGGCGTCCGAAATATTTATCGTACCGTATATATATATATAAGAGTATAATATATCTAATTTATTATTATATATGTACGAGGTATAAGAAGATACATAGAATTTAATAATAAAAAAAAAAAAAAAAAAATTAATTACTGAACTGAATTTCGTCTAAATTTTTTGTTTCTCATTTAATTCCATACACTATTGTACAATATATGTGTAATAAGAATATTAATAATTATTTCGATGTAACGAAATCGACTAATTTCAATGGAGTTTTCGTATATGTATCTATAAACGATTTTTTCTTCTCTTTAATTTTTGTTATTTTTGTATTTTCATTTTTTCTTCTTCTTTTTTTTCTCCTGCACAAATATGGAAAAACACAAAAAAGATGAGAGATGACGTAAAGAACAAAAGTGAAGAGAACGTAATAAATAACGCAACCCTTTGTTCCTTTGGTGAAAAATAATCGTGAAAACCAAAAAAAATAAGGAAAACATGGAATAAGGAAATGAAAAAAAATAAAAAAATTCATATTGCCTCAAAAGCAAAACGTTCGCGGGGGTATAATGTATGCCTTTTTCGTGGCGCGGCGTACGGCGTGGCCAGGGTCTCAAACGGATATATACGATATACATATGTATACATCTACGTACGTACGTATGTACGAGTATACTTTATCGCTTGTTTCTCTTAAGAAACAATCAAATATTTACGTTTTAACAGACTGTTAAAGAAACGATCTGTATGAGATACGCGGATTTCTCTCCTCTCTCTCTCTCTCTCTCTCTCTGTATCTATCTATCTATATCTTTCTCGTCTCGTATTATAGTTTATAACTAACTATTTATCGTATCCATCTTATCTATCTATATACACCTATACATATGTAACTGTTTATCTATCAATCTATTTATCTATCTACCCTCTAGCTGTGCAAATTACTTCATTAAACTAATTTTAAACTTCAATTACATATACGTATACGATTTTTTAGATTACAGCTGATTGAATCCGTGAAATTGATTTGTCGAATTGAACGAATCTATAATTTAATTGAATTTTATTACTTGTAATTCAATTTAATTTTTGATTTTTAATTTTCTTTTTCTTTTTTTGCGAACAGATGTACGAAATTTCGCGAGAAAAATCCTTGTGACTGTATATAGAAAATAAATAAAATACATGAATACGTATAAATATATGTATTGGTATGTAGTTATATATAGCCGTCATTGAGGCAGTTCGACAGGTATATGTACCTACGTATATATAGGCAATTCGTATTATAACCATGCCTGCACCACCTCGCGACAACCTGGAATCGATAATTCCCCCTTCCCCCCCTCCCCCACACCGGGACGATATCGTATAGGATCTCTCGACAGCTGGCATATTTTAACTTTGTAAAAATCAACAAATTGCTTAGCCAAGGTCGCGGCCTCGTGTACAGTATATAGGTATGTGTATTCCTACAGAATCGAGATATAAATCAAACGCTTCTCCCATCAACGGGCGTATACATATATACATATATATATATATATATATAATTATAGGTATACGTATGCATGTGTGTATGTACCTATCCTACGTATGTATGTACGTGCAACGAACGTATGTATCACGTGGCATTTGGAATAAGAATTTCAAATAAGATGATGAAGAAGAAGAAGTAGAAGATGACGAAGAAGACGCAGGAAAAAATAAATAAATAAATAATCAAAAAATAAAAAAAAAAACTCCCTGCGTCGTTATTTTTAATTTTTTTTTTTTGCTTTTTTTTAACACACATCAGATTCTATTGTTTTTTCGTTTTTTTTTTTTTTAACATGCATACGGATCATCGTTAATTCTTACGCTGAGTACGAAGTATACAGTTTGGAACCGGTAAAAAAAAAAAAATTCTGAAAATCAATTCGCACCCTTTTTTTTTTTTTTTTGATTTTCTGTTCAATCGTCGTGAATTTTGTTCATCCGTGAAATTTTTTTTTTTTTTTCTAAGAATTGATTTGAAAACAAGGAAAGACGATCGAAGCAGAAGAAAAAAAAAAATTTTTTTGTACGTGCGTGTTTTATTTTTATTCATTTTTTTTTTTTTCTTTTTTTTTTTTTCAACTTGAGAAATATGTGAATTTTAGTTAGAAATTCTATCCACATAGTGGTGACAGTCATGGTGGTGATCGTGGTGGTTCGATATATAGGTATATGATCAGGTAGATGAAGCAACGCGTGATCAGCGATCCGTAAGTAAATCTATTGGCGATTGAAGAGGCAAAGGAATTTGTAGAGAGGAGAGAAGAGAAGAGACGAGGAAAGGTGTGATGAGGTGAGATGATAGAGTATCGAAGCGTGAATTAATTAATCAACGATGCGTTAATTGTTAGTGATGATAAAAAAAATTAAAAATAAAAAAAAAAAATTCAATTGAAAGAAAAAAATTGAAAATACAAAAAATCAACGAAGCGAAGTTATTAAAGTAAAGTAATAATTCAAAATTCACTATTATATATATATATATATATATATATATATATATATATATATATATATATATATGTATACCGCGATCGATCGGTGTATAACTGACATTTTTTCATTTTACTATTTATCTTTTAATAAATTAATAAATACGAAAGATATCTGCTTTATCTGCTTCTGCTAATTCTGCGATGCTACCATGCAGACACGTTAAAAGGTGTGAAAATAAAAAAAAAAAAACGAAAAATAAAAAAAAAATACGATAAATTTCTGCATTGCGCGCTTATTGGGAGAAATACCTGTACAGCTGTGTACATTTTATACAGCCTATATATCTGGGGCAGTCCGAAATGTATTTCGTTTTATAACATGCATATATGTAGTAAAGATATTCAATTAATTAGACTGAAAGTAAATATATAACTGCAGCAGTAGTAATTGCCGTGTTAATATTCACGGTCGGAATAATGATGATAATAATAATGATAATAATAATAATAATAATAATAATAATAATAATAATAATAATCGCGACATGAAATATGGCGGATATTTTGTTTTTTTGCACGAATATTAAAAATTATGAACAAGAATTAGATGAAAAAATAAAATAAATAAATAAATGAATAGAAAAAACCGCAGGAAAATAATTAGAACAAAAAATCAAAAACTCACCGGACAGATGTCGCTCGGATTGTGATCTCGGCTGCTGTAGCATGATCTGTAATTAAATCGTGAGAGAAAAAAAACAGTAATTATCAAGTAAATAAATAAATTGTTAAAAAATTTGAAATCCGAAGGAATAAAATTAGAAAAAATAAAAATCTATAAATAAACATGGGGATCAATGGATTTATCGAATTCAATCGATAATTTTTATAACTATAAGCAAACATATGACTACGAAAAAAAAGTACAATTTCGTGTTTAAAAATTGATATAAATTTTTTGTTGAATATGAAAATTTTTCTTGTATAGTTTTTCCATCCGGGGGATTGATTTGACTAGTCAAACCTTCGCTAACCTGCCCTAACCAATGATGTTGTATATACCTATGTATGTATATAGGGATCGCCTGAGAGATGATTTACAAACGTTGGGGTAAATTTTCTATAAGGGTTCAAAATGTATCATGCGAATAATTATCGTCTCGGTTCGATGGGCGATATGCTTTGACTAACCCCGGAGGAAAAGCTTTGGTATATACCTGTCCGAGTATATATCTATGTATTAGAGAGACGCGAGTTCCGCGAGAGAGAGAAGCTCGACGTCACAATATTATATATATAATATATAATATATAAATATACGTATATTTATATATATGGGGCATTACATGTCAACTTGACCAGGTTTTAGCCTCGTCATTTCTAATTTGATTGAAACTTTTTCGGTCTTTTTTTTTGTTTTTTTGTTTTTAATTATCAAAAAGAAATTTTTCTTTTCGATTTCGATCGTATTAAGAATTTTCCCACGATGAAACCTTTTTTTTTTATTTTCTTTCTTCGACACTTCGAAAATAATCGATCGACTAGAATTGATGCGTACCTATAATTAAACCTTTTGAAAATATCGCAAAAAAATATTTCCCAATTTTTTTTTCCGACTCTGGTGAAACAAATTTTCGTGCTACTTTTCACGACACTTCGAAGAAAAAATAATGTCCTAATATTCGACCGATGTGTGTATATATACACCTGTCGTACTCATCGCCAAAAAAATATATTCCATGTACCTATATGCATGTCACTGTTTTTCTTAAACTCTTACTATATATTCGATCGATGAAAGAAATTTATGTAAAAAAAAAAAAAATAACTCACCGCCAAATGTTCGTCCTTCCCTTTTACCTCGTCACCATTTTCCAGAAGAGGAGCACTGCTGCTTTTACCACCCAATTCAACACTCATTGGTTCGGATTTTAATTGTAAACTAGCTGCCGATGGTGAGGACGGTGCTCTAGGTGGCGATTCGAGCAATTCGCCGGAACTCATCGAGCTACTAGCCGTCGTAGACAAACCTGAAAGACCAAGAGAATTTTTTTTTGAAATTATTTACAAAGCGTAGCACAGAAAAGACAAAAAAAAAATTAAATTTTTTTTTTCGGATCGATTTACAGAATTATCAAAAATTTTCAACGAAATTTTCACTGTTTTTTTTTTTGGGGGGGTTCGGAATAATAGGAATTTTTGAAAAACGAAAGAAAAAAAAAATTATATGAAAAGAGAAAGAAGATATGATTGAATAGAAAAGAAAGAACGAAAACGAAAACGAAAAAAGATAAATAAATTCTCGAAAATTACCTAACGGCAGATTAGTCGGTCTTGGGGGTTTGATTCTCGGCAATGAATCGTCCAAACCGCTGCTACTGTCTACTATCTCATGAGGGTACCTATCGTCCTCATCCCTCGTCTGAGTATGGACACTTTCTCTCCTAACCCAAACGTCGACGGAATATTTTTCGGATCTTGAATTAACCTTTGAAGGTCGTCGACGTATTCTCTCCCAAGTTTCTTTACGATGACATTTGTTGTAGGTGGGCGATGCTGCGGTACAAAAAAAAAAAAAAAGAAGTGTGAGCATCTTGGTATTTTTTTTTTTCTTCTCCCCTTTCTGTGAATTTTTCTTTTTTTTTTCCCCTTTTTTACTCACGTTTTGTCAATCTTCGTTCCGTGCTTCGCGGTGGCGGACTCGCAGTTCCTATACCACTTTCTAAAGGCGATGATATATCCCTGTCGTTTACCTCAGGCGATAAACTACCCGATGATATTTCGTCCATACTTTGCAAAAGGTCCTGGGACGAGGACGACGATCTGTTATCATCGTCGACTGTGTCTTGAGGCGAACCTTCTTGGTCAATGGTAGTTTCGTCTTGGAGAGACTGAGAGTCGACTGTCGATTCCGCTGTATACAAATGTACGTATACGTATATAACAATAATGTAATCAAACAATAAAATGACGAATTTTGTAAAATAAAAAAAATAAAAAAAAAAAAAAAAAATGATTTTGAAAAAATTTCCTTCTCTTTTTTTGGTTTTTTTTTGTCTCTTTACCGTGAGGTGAATCGCAGTCGCTGACCCAAGTCGTGCAGCTTGAACTTCGAGACAGTGCTGGCGATGTTTGAGTACCCATATCTGAACACGTGACCGTTGTATCAACTTGCTGACTATTCGGGCAACATGAACCGGAACCGTTTCGTATACGAGATAACAACGATTGCAGGGATATCGGTAGCTGAAGTAACAAACGTATAAAATTTTCTTCACTTTTTTGTTTCTCATTCGTGTTGATTCATTTTACAAATAACGAAGAAAATATATTCGCAAAGATCGGTTCAAAAATTTGATGAAAAAAAAAAAAACATAGTTTTTCCCTCAAAAAACACAAAAAACAAAGAAATTATCTTCTTCTAATTTCGATATCATTCGATGATAATAAACGACTACTCACCGATCCTGACCTGGCGTTGTGTTCCTCGATGATTCGTATCCTTTCATCATTTTCAATTCTGTTATTAGTCTCGACGTTGAACTGATCGTCGTTGTATCCGGTGTCTTGAATATCGCAGGAAACCGCGACATCGTTATGATCACCACAATTTTTGCTACGCGTCAAAGAACTGGTAGTAAATTTCTTCAATTCGAGAGGACTGATTTTTCTAACGTCTCTATCAGACTCCGACAATCTCTTTGCTGAAATATCGGATCTCAAAGTGAACGGAGATACGGATCTGATCTGTTTCCCATCAAAGTTTTTATCCTTATCCTTATCCCCCGAAGTTCTAAAAAAATTTCCATCAATTTTATTGTCCTTCGATTTATCCAACACGTCTTGATCAGGCAGCGAAGAAACTCGGACAAGCACGACCGCGTCTTCGGTATTTTTATCGAACACAGTGCCGTGTCTTTTTCTCAATAATTTTGAAAACGGAGCCTTTTTTTCTTCCGTTGGCGTGACCGGTGCTGATTTGGGAAAATTATTATCAGGATATTTCGACGGGGTAATCATTTCGTGGGATTTACTTATGTTATAAACATCGTCGTAATCCGAGTTGGATTCGTTATGGTTTAATTTCTGATGTAATTTCAGATGCGCGTTATAATTCCTCCGACGTTTTTGAACATTTGATAAATCGATTGGCAGGCTAGTTTTTCTCTGCGAATTATGGCCAATGTATTTGGGTGGCAATTTGTCGTTGCCAAATTGAACTCCTCTTCCCCTCCCTCCTTCGGCTCCTTCTTTAGGATTTATTAAATCTATTTTAAAACAATAATTCTTTGGTATTTGTGGATAATAATTTTTCTTCAATAGACTAGAACTTGTCTTGTTAATATTAACTCCCGAATTATCTCCCCCGGCTCTTTCACGATCGGATAGAGGTTCGCCGTTGGGTTCGTCATAATCTGAGCTAACATCGCCGCAGTTATTATACGTGGTAAATTTTTTTCTCCAATTTTTATTACTTCCGATTATTTCAGGTGTCTCTAACTTGTCCCTGGGCTCGTCGTAATCGGAGTTTAAAAGCTTTGTACTATTCTGGACAAAGCTATTACCCTCATCATCTCTTTCTCCATCTTTTTTGATCTTTTTCGATCTTCTAACGTCAATTTTATCCGAGTCACAGCTATCGCTGTCGGAAATTCCAAACTCGTTCAAAAGTTCTTTATACTCGATCCTAGGAACTTCTCGATCGTTCTTAGCCTCCGTTGGATCCTTATCTTTGAAATCGAACTTAGTTTTAATACTGGACGATTTTTCCCTGTTGAGATCGCTTATCTCTTTAGCAATTAGCGAATTGAATTCCGCTAAAATATTGTCCGACCAATCATCGCCGCGATTCAAACTACCGCAATTTTTTATATATTCGGAATTATCGCGTTTCAAAAGATTGATTTTCGTAGGCAGCGAATTAGTTCCTTGCATATGATTTATACTCGCAGTTCTAGTTTCCCTTCTCTGATTAACTATCGGAGTTATTGGATCAGGAAATCGCGGTTCTTCTTTTACAATCCGAGGTGTAGATGGTACAGATTCGATTATCTCGCCAATTTCCTCCTGAAATAAAACAGAGAAAGCAAAAATTATAATAAAAAACGTGATTGATATCGAAAAGAAATTTCAGATACTTTTTAATAAACTCGCCCACACGATATAATGCCGCGCATTGTTATATTCGCATTATTGCATCGCGCGGTATATATGTATAGTTCGTTATGAAAGGCTGTAGGTATCACGGTCGAGTGAATGAGTGAAGTGACAATAAATCTCTACAGAGTATGTTATATGTTTAAACCTGCAGGTCATATGGCGGGGCATGAATCGTTAACAATTGTAGTATATCGGGGTATAAATTCGATTCTAAAAGGTCGTTTATAGATTTACGGCGAATTCCGAATAGTCGTATTATACGATAAGTATTTACATTCCTATGCATCGGTTTATACATATATGGGGCATTTCCCATGCCAACTTGGCCTGCAGGATACAGCCTGACCATTTTCATGATTTTATTGAAACTTTTTCACGTGACGGTAGCGCCTCTAAATTAGCCCCAATTTTGTTTTTTCTTTTGTTCTTGATTTTTTTTATTCAAACGTTTTTGAGTTGGGAATATTCAAAAATTCTAAAAAAAATTTCTTCCATTTTTTTTTCCTCAATTTTTTTCGACACTTTGAAAATTTTTTTTTTTTAGATCAATGAAAATTGATGTTCGAACGTTTTAAAAATGTCGAAAGAAACAAAATCCGCAAAAATTCACATTTTTTGTTCAAACCATTTTCTTTTTTTTTTTTTTTGCATAAAAATTGAAGAAAATTTTCTACTGCGGATATTTAATCACAGCTATAATCAGCAAAGAGCAAAGAACGAAGAGAGAAAGAAAAAAAAAAAACAAAAGAAAGCTTCTCATTAAGGATTTTCTTTCTTTGTTTAGACGAATAGGTTGTTTCTATCTTTCGCTATAGCCAAGAGCGGTAAACCGCGATTTGACGGGAGTCGTGTTTAACTACTTAGCAACGCGGGACTGCTGCTGTTACTGCTGCTGCTGCTGCTGCTGCTGCTGCTGCTGCTGCTGTTGCATGGAAGTGATCAATTATCATTTCACAAGCCGCTCTCGATTTGATACGATATACCACGGTGTTTACTTTCACGCATAAGGGATCAGCAACTCGTGTACACCCAGGTACGGCTTAACGTATAATAGGTACACATAAGAAATCGTGTAGACAAATTAGAGCTTAAAGTTGGAATAAAATTATTCGATTTTCGTTAACAATAATAATAATAAAACAAAAATTAGAAAATTTTTTAAATTCACGAATTTTTGGGAGTCGGGTTCAAGATCCGAATTTTCAAACTTCCGAACGGTTAAAATTGCGAATTTCTTTGAGACGATTTCGAATTTCCGGAAACGTTGAAGTTCGGAATAAGAAAATTTGGAAGAGAGCTGAAAACTGGGAAAGTCCAAGAATCCAAAATTTTTATCGTGAATTGCGTGAATTTTAAAAATTCGAAGTTTAGTTCTTTCGGATCTTTATAATAGTTTTCGGAATTTTGAACCTCTGGTTATTTTTATTTATTTTTTTTTTTTCGATGTGAAGTTTTTTCAAACCGACTATGCGGACTTTCGGGGTAAAAAAATCATTCCTATATAAAAACTGTGAGTTGATAATAATAAAATTTGGAATTTTTACCGTTCTGAACTTCAGCCCGATCCCAATTTTTTATTTTTTATCTTTCTCTTTCTCTTTTTTTTTTATTTTTTTCATTTTTGATTATACCCTCACGTATATACGTACGTACGTATCTACCTATATACCTATATATTCAAGGTAATAAAATTATAAATAGAATCCCCATAAAATAATGATTTATAATTTATAACGGGCTCGAATATAGGTATGTATATATATATATATATATATATATATATATATATATATATATATATATATATATATATATATATATATATATATATATATATATATATATATATATATATATATATATATATATATATATATATATATATATATATATATATATATATATATATATACACGTATAGTAACGCAGGCTCTTTCTACTTCTTCTTCTTTTTTGGCCAATAACGAATAACGGCGTGACGTCACTCCTCGGGAACTTTAGATACGCTTTAATTGGCTCAATATACGACGAGTACGTAATAAACCGTTTTTCTCTCTCTGTCTCTCTCTCTCTCTGTTTTGAAGACAGAAAGAGAGAAAGAGAGAGAGAGAGAGAGAATTTCTTTGGTCTACTCTATTTTTTAAATTTATTCATTTTTTTTTTTTTTTTTGATTTTCTACGGAGGAATAAAAACGGTATTTCAAAAAGAGAATTAATTTCTTTATATATATATATACAGGGTGTCCCAGAACTAAATGTCGAAAATGAAAGGTGTCCTAGAGGAGGTCGAACCGAGTAAATTTTCCCGAAGAACACGGGGTCTGCGAAGTCGCGTTCGCGAGATATCACAAGTTAAAAAAAAAAGTAGCGCTTTGCGCCGCCGCGTCGCGGCGCGGCGGCGCAAAGCGCTACTTTTTTTTAACTCGTGATATCTCGCGAACGCGACTTCGCAGACCCCGTGTTCTTCGGGAAAATTTACTCGGTTCGACCTCCTCTAGGACACCTTTCATTTTCGACATTTAGTTCTGGGACACCCTGTATATATAAACGATGTATATTCCGCGATACAGAACGTATAGTATGTAGGTACTGTTAATTATTATTCGCCCCGACTGCCTTGACGTATATCCCGAGATGGTGTTGACGGCCTGTCGATATTCACGAATCGTAGTCGATTATAGAACTGTCAATGAATCAATAATATACGAGCAAAAGGAATCTGGCCGAACACGCACCGTATGTATGTATGTATTTACCTACTGTATACATACCTATATATACACCGATACTATATATACATATATATATATATATATGTATATACGAACGAGAGAACAAGCTCTATAAATCCAACTCATAGTCACGGGGTTGAATAATATGGTCTAGGTCAGTATAGTATAAAGTAAAGTGAAGCAAAAGTATATAAAAGTAAAGTTAAGTTAAGTTAATTTAAGTAAATTTATGCTAATCTTTATAGCAATGATCCATATCTAGTTTAAATTCATACACGTGATTTGCCCCCGGTCGATTTCGTTATATCCTAACGTATTTATGTATGTATGTATGTATGTACTTACATACGAAATATCTCTAGATACATATTACCTACCTATATATACCTGTACCATATTTAAATGTTAAATATAAAAATATTTTCATTTTCTATCGCTTTTAATTTTTCGGTTTTCTTTTTCTCTCTACTTTTTTTTTTTTTTTTTTGATGTTTGCCTCGAAATTATTTTCTAACCACACGTGATATTTTTCAATATTTCGAAAAAACGGAAACGAAAAAATAGAAGAAGAAGAAGAAGAAAAAGAAGAAAAAAGCATCTGATAGAAAAAGTATCTATATAAGTCGCGAATTTTGGCGAACTGCGAAACAGATTTATTTGCATCCATTTACAATTTATTTGATGATTGCAAATCGTTGTTTACGTTAGGTAATTACATACATATGTACATACGTACACGTGGACTTTTTTGGCATTTACTTATTATCCATAAGATTTTCGATTTTATATAATTGGTCTCGGAACATCTGAGAATGATTAATATGTACAATATGAGATATCTCATAGACTATTAAGAAACAAAACAAAAAAATATATATATTTTGTTCAATTTATAGACCATATTTACAATATTAACTGAATTACAGATTTGGCCCAGCTGCTGCAATACGAGAAAAACACTGCAGTATTTCGAAAACAAAAAAAAAAAATATACTAAAAAAAATAAAAAAACCTGAATAATATTTATATACCGAATTAATGACGATACAAAAAAACTTTTTTGTTTCAGCTGTTGTTCAATTTTGTTTTTTTTTTTGTGCTAAATTTAATAATAAAGAAAATCAAGTTGAGGCACGATATTTTATATATACCTATATGAGATTTTTTATTTATTTTCTTTTTTTTTTTTTACGTCACTTCAATCAAATTTTTTTTTTCTTTCTTTCTTTTTTTTTGTTTCTTTTTTACAGTTTATAGACACTTTGATTTTATCACTTTTGAGACGGAAAAGTTTTCATCAGAAATGACGCGATATGATACTCTATAACGTGTCATATAGCCCGATCGGTATTAAGCGCGTGGTACACGTAGTATATCCTTCGCGAATCAACGACAGTCTCGTACTAAAGCGAACTACGAACGCCGGAGATAAGTAGATTCTGTTACGATTCCTGCACGCTGCAAGGTTTTTGCGCGAGGTTCGTTATGCTCGATGCGATTTTCCCCATAATGAATGAAAATACGAAGAAAAAAAAAATATCCATATAAAAGAACAAAAAAAAAAAGATTTGTAATTTTTTTTTTTTTTTTTTTTTTTGCAATTTTGAAAAATACTTTCATCCTCGTGATAAAATTTGAAGGGTGGAAAATAAGATGAAAGAAAAACAGAAAAAAAAAATTGAACTAATGAACTTTGGCTAATATTACAAACGGAAAAAAACGATAAATTAATTGAATAGGTATAAAAATGTTACATATATATACGCGTATGAATTCGACCCTCTCCTTACATTTTTTTTTATGAATTATTTCAGAACCCGAGGTGGCGAAAAAACGAAAAAAGATGAAAAAAAAAATAAAGAAAATGAGGTAGAGAGGTATAGGTACATACGTACACATGTACAGAGTGTATATATATACGTTCATACGTATGTGGGTATAGTAGGAAATGAGAAGTGAAGGTCGGGGAACGGTTCTTTGACCATAGAATAATTAACGCAAAACCTTTCAACCCAATTAACCCCACTTTAAAGAAGTTATTCGTTTGAGTTTAGTCGCAGCGTATATAAAATCGTCCTGTTATATAGCCCTCAACCAGATAGATCGTGTGACCTTTAATTTTCGGCTCATTTTTTCACTATAGAAATACATAAATAAATAACTATATTTAAGTAGAATAGATACGATTATTATTATTATTATTATTATTATTATTATTACAGAATCGGATTACTAAATCAGTCGCAGATCGCTAAGTATATACCTATATCGATATGTATATCAATACCTAAAATCTCATTTGGGTTTTACCCCAAAAAGACCTTAAATTTATACCTAACTAATGAAAATTGGCAACAAATTGATTAGAAAAATAAATAAATATACCATAATCCAAGAATACAACGACAATGATAAGAACGTTAAATAATCCGTATCGTCTCATTGCATTTTATATACATATATGCATTTCTTTATTGTGGGCAAATAATTTGTAACGAGGGAAACTAGTTTTATTTTTTGCAATTTTTTTTTCTTTCTTTCTTCTAAATAAATAGTTGCAATAACGACTTTATATTAATTCATTCTGTATGTAACTCCAGGGTTCATAGATATATGGATGAAAGATATATATACGTGCTGGAATTTTTCCGCGTGGGAATAAACTGCAGTACACTGCAATATATAGGTTTAGATAAAAAAAAGAAAAAAAGTAAAAAAGAAACACTCCCTGAATCACAAAGATTATATGGGTACTTAGGTAGGTAATTATAACGCTGCCTATGAAAAAAAAAATCTTAATTAACGTTCAAATTTCTCCGATAAAAAAAAATATATACATATATTTGAAATCAAGATAAGAATTCGATCGATTTTGATCGGCGATCGTATACCTATATGTATGGTAGGTATATACAGCTATGTATATATAAATGAGAGAGATAGAGAGAGGAGAGAATTGGCTCAACCTGGACGCGGCTCCATGGCAAATTAATAAGCCTATTTCATTAGAACGGTCTATTCAAGAAACGGCTTCGTTAATTACCGGTTAAGTGGGCTGATATATGTATTCTACAAGGATAAATAGGTGGGCGGTGCTGCTGTTGCTGTTTAGCTGTTGCTGCAGATCACGTTTGAGGTACCAATTTAAAGCATGGAAAAAGCTGTAGCATAATTAAAAAAATTCTATAATTTTTTTTTTTTTTTTTTTATAATAATTCTTGCGTGAGAAGATTAGAGAATAAAATCAGTACGAATTAATTAAAGAAATATCGAAATCGAGAAGATCACAAAATGAAAAAAAAAAAAAGTAAAAAAATTTAACAGAAGAGAAAACCGTGCGAAAAGTTTGTTAAAAAATCGTATAAAAAATAACAAAAAAAAAAAAAAAAAATTCTGCAATGTTCGATTTGCATAAACTTCAACGTTTGAAATTTTGAGAAATTGTGTTATTCCATATACAAATAAGTTTGGGATCGAATCAATTCAGTGAACTAATTATTCACGTCGTAAATCATACGGATGAGATAAGACCGCAGGCCAAGACCCACAAACGATATAGTTTGAAACGAAACATTATGTATATATAAACATAATAACATTATATATAGAATTATAATATAGAGAAGCGTTATAAAGCTGACCCATGTTATCCCTGCTGCTGTATAGTAATTAATTATGTATACAGTCGTTCTAATGCCTTTAGAACGAGGGTGGATTTTGGGATATAACTACAAAACCGAGACGCAACAAGATATCCTCGTAATAAAAAATAGAAAAAATGGAAAAAAAAATCAAAATGGGAAAGCAATGACTTCTCCAAAATTAATAACGATTTCAAATTCTTGAGTTTTTTTTTTTTCAATCTCCGAATAAAGAATGAAGTTTTTGCTATCATTATTATTATTATTATTATTATTATTATTATTATTATTATTGATGCTGTTGTTCTTAATTTTTTTTTTTTTTTTTTTTTTCGTTTTTGCAATTCTTTTCTCCTGTATTTTATAGGAACGCATCTCGGTGATAAAGGGGCGTGAATGAAGCTGCAAGGCAACGTAGCCAATTATGGATCGAATCGAGAGAGTCGAGATTCCAAATTGGATCAAGATCTTCCGAAGTTGTATATCGCGCATAGCGAGCCTGTTTAGGACAAACGGGTCTTTACCACGCACTTCTTCGATCTACGTGTGAGTGAATATATCATGTATGAATTTATTTATATGTATTGTATGTACGTATCACTACATAGCAGATATTTTTCTCTCCTACATGTATATATACATATATAATAAACTCCGTTGCAGTTTTGATTTCAAAAATCTCGATCTCTGATAGTTTTTTTTCTTTTTTTCAGGTACGGGTCACGCGGTGAACATGATTTCGAGATTACCGATGAACCGAAATTCAAAAACTAGAAAGTTTCTTATTTTTCATTGTTGTAGCTATAGTCTGAACTAGTAATGTGCTCAAATAATTGAAACTATGCCAAAATGGCGCTCTTTAAGAATAAAAACAAAATAAAAAACACCAATAATAAAAATCTACAGTATCACGCCGAAGAATGGGACTGTTTTGAGATTGTGAAAGAAGAAAAAAAAACCGTTAAACATTTTTGATTCAATCCCACGGAGAATAGTGTGGAGAAAATTGATTTTGTCTAATAAGTTTCAATTCCATTTAGCAAAGAATTTTTTCAAGTTATTAATTTTCGACTAACTATCTAAAATTTTGAATCTAAGATCTTTTTTTTTCAAATTACACCACGGTATCTTAAATCTCGAATGGATACAGACACAATACCGGAAATACGTTCACTTTCAACCTCACTCCGATATGTAGATACCTATACATACCTACATACATACCTACTTTAATTATCTTCATACGAATATACGAATTTGCGATTTATCATAATTTCGTTCTAATTATGCGAATATGATATTACGCGAGATTATGATGACTCGAAATACTGAATCAATTATATTTCTGTGTAATTCAATTTGTCTGTAACGGAAAATTCTATCGGGACATCGAAAATTGTGACATTAGTTACTCACACTTATTTAGGCGCATCTGCTTCTGTATGTAGTGATAAAAACAGCCCGCAAACGTCTGCGAATGATCTCAAGTGTCGGAACTATCGTTTAATCGCGAAACAATTACGAAAAGATTAAATAAAAAAGCAGTTTTCACTATTAAAGTTTATAAAAACGTAACTACGCGAGTAAACAACCGTAACTAAGGACGCCATGTTGATTTCAATCCGGCGGTACGCCATCTACCGTCGTTGTCCCGTACCGAACCCAGGTCGGTAATGAAGTTCGTTACCGACATAGAACCACTACCCCTATTATCGGAATCTATGCGAATATAAATATTTATCCCGGAAAACTGTCACGGAAAACCGATTTTATTTATTTATTACTTTTTAATGCATTGGAAAAATGTCGATATTGGAAACTTTGAATGAATTAAAATTATTCTTAGTTTAATCCGAGGGGCAGATAACTCGCTGAATTGACGTGCCAATGGTCCGCGAATTGATACAAATCAATCGAAATTAATGCGAATTAACACGAATTGAAATTAATTAATTGGAATTGCAGTGAATTAATTTGAATTATAATGAATTAATTCGAATTACAAGAATTAAATTGGATTGTATAGATTAATGTGAATTAATTTAAACTGAAAAATTGATGTGGCGATTCAGGTTTGAGTTATTTTCCCTATGTTATAAAATCTTTGAAATTTACAATGACGAATTGGTATTATTCCAAAATCTGAAATTTATCGTTATAGGTAAATAAGTTACAATACCTAAACGCCTACTACGCATTGATATTCACATAAAAGACAATAAGAAGTATAATATAAGGTTCTTGTTGTATAGAAATGAAAAAAAAAACAACCTACTATACAATATCACATACCTATGTACTTACGAGTACATACATGTACTAGTTTGGTACATAGAATATTTCATTCGTAAATACTGACCAGGGGCGATGATTTGTGCCAGTTACTTCATACTTTCGCATATAGATACGATATGATCGTGCCTCACAGTTGCTCCCACCAATCATATCACTTTCTATCATTTATTTATTTACTTATTCATTTTTTGTATTTTTTTTTTTTTTTTTGGCAAATTTCCCGTATCATTTTTATTTTTTTTTTTTTCACTGATATCTATCATAGATTTCGTTTTTTTTTAATTATTATTCTTATTATTATATACCTTATGAATGAAATATTGGAAATTAATATATTTTCGTTATATATGTATAGTACGTACGATATATATGGTGTATAATATATATTATAGATATTTTTTTTTTTAAATTTTATTTCTTGTCGTTTGTCAATAATTTTTGGATTATTTTATGAGCGAACGGAGATACGTCACGTGCGTCCGATAAAAATCTAAGATGAGAACGATCTACTTCTTCTGCTGCAGCAGTGTAGTGGCCATGTATTGGAAAAAAAAAAAAAAAAAAAAAAAAAAAAAAAAGTGTATAGGTATATAATAAGATAATGGAACACAGCTTGCAGTATATAAGTACGTGAGATGGGATTGGAATAAAGAAGAAGTAGCTGCAATCGATAAATATCGCGATGAAGGAGGGTCGGTGGGGGTGGGGGATTAAAACCGGTGTGGAAACAATGGGTTATAAAGAAAAAGAAATTTCGTACACGTTGAATAAAAGTTTAATGTGTACATATACCTATACCTATCTGGGTATGTACTCGTGTACATACAGATATGTACCATAAATACTCTCGTCTCTCATTGTAATTGTAAGTAATGTGTGCGTTTGCGGATTGTATGTGTGAAAAAAAAAAAAAAAATTTATTTTCTCATTTTTTTTTTTTTGTTTCTTTTCTTTTTGTATTCTTCTTGTTTCATTGTCCCATTCAATTTCGCGTTTTAAAGGTATACGATAAATTTTTACCGATCGCTTTTCTTTTTTATCTCTTTTCTTCGTTCTTTCTTTTTACTTTTTTCCTGCAGCAGATTCGAAACTCGCGATTGTAGTATATATAAATTATATTATATTACGTATCTGGGTACGTATATGTATACAGGGCATATGTACATACGTAACTTCTTCGTAAATTAAAATTGTAATCGAAGATCGCGCGAAAGACTTGATTTTTTTTTTCTTTCTTCTTCTTTTTATCATAAATTTATATTTACGCGAATAATAAAATTCGAAGAAGTGAAAAAAGAAAAGAGAGAAAAATTCTTTACTATCTTTTACTCAAAAAATGTAAGAAAAAAAAAAAAAAAAAAAAGATTCCGTTCATTTATCGGGGCGCGAAAATGTGAAGAAGAACAAGAAGAAGCATACACAGCAAATATAAAGTTCGAATAGTTTCTATGTATACATATATATACTCGTAAATAGGTATAGGTATAATAATCTATCTCAGTGAAACTCAGTGTAGGTATATAATATGATAAAACTCATTGGTAATTCTATCTACGACTTTTAATACTGTATGATCAGCGCGCAACGGTCGCGGCGACCGACGTATGTACGACGGCGGCGACGACGTCGACACAGAGTCTTTCCTAATACG
This sequence comes from Macrophya alboannulata, assembly GCA_949628255.1. Lineage (NCBI taxonomy): Eukaryota > Metazoa > Arthropoda > Insecta > Hymenoptera > Tenthredinidae > Macrophya > Macrophya alboannulata. The sequence goes on along the minus strand of OX451211.1, from coordinate 15,608,080 downwards.
GCATGTTGCCTCATCTCTGCAAGAACGGAAGAAGAACGATCTTTAATACACACAAGAAGTATTATAGGTAGTAACGAGTTGACGAGGAGGTGAGGTGAGTGCAGCAGCAGTAGCTGCAGCAACAGCAAGACGATAAAACCCCCGCGTATAATATCCGCTCGATAATCCTATACACGAGACTCTTGAACGATTTCGTAAAAAAAAAAAAAAAAAAGAAACGAAAAAACAAGAAGAAGAAGAAGAAGAAGAAAAGAAGATCGTGAAAAAGAAAAAATATTATTCTCGTTAATTCAATCATCATTCAGCTTTTTTTTTTTCACTTTTACGGTATATTGATAAAGAAGTCATTTTTTTTCCAAATATAAATTTCAGATTCGATGCGCTATGTTAAAATTTTTGATTTAAAAAATTTTTTTTTTCATTTATTTAGGGATTAAAATTTGACGAAATTTTTTGTAATAATAGTAACAACAATATCGATTTTCTTATCTAAAGTTAATCAATCATTGAACGATTTTTTTTTCTTGTTTAAATAATCATTTTAAGATGATAATTAATTGAAGATTTAATTACCACATATCATAAACTAAAACAGTTTCCTTGAATACCGCGACGCGGTCGTTAGTGTAACTACTGGATGTGAAAATACAAACGTGATTATCAGTTTGCTAACGCCATCTCGACACGTACGCCGTAAACTAAACGAACTAACGTACGGCGGTATGGTGAAACAAAAAACGTATCGAAAAAGTAGAAATCTGCAGTAAAAATAAAAAAAAAGAAGAAGATACGTATATAGGTATACTGTACACAATAGGTATGTGTAAGTTAACTCTGTGTTGTCGACCGAGAGAGACTGCATGGCGACTGACGATTATCGGAAACTGCATTCCTGCAGCGGAGAACCATTACACGTATAGGTATACCGCAAAAACAAACGATTCGTAATAAATTGTACGAAGAAAAAAATTACGAAAAATTCAGAAATAATTGAGACAGAAAAAAAAATTGAATCAATTAAGAAAAAAATCGAAATAATTAGAGATGTATTTGCACGAATCAAAGTTGCTCTTTAGATGCGAGGAAAATTTTTTTTTAACCAAGTATAACGTAAGGAAAATATGAATGAATGAATGAATGAATGAATGAATGAATGAATGAATGAATGAATGAATGAATGAATGAATGAATATTATATACTACAGTAAAATTTCTTTGTAATAGCGAAAAATTAGAATTATGCACATAGAAAGATAAAAATTTTTTAAATCAAGAGAAATTCAACTATCTGAGGCTGAATAAATTTTCAAAGAAGATCATTTTCTATTACCTACACATATTTTTTAGATCGTTGGTGAAATTTTGCGTTGACTCGTCTATAGGTATATGTCCGGATAGAATGGTATATAATATAATATCTTAATAAATGGTCAGTGAAAATTTAATGCCTTACGTAATCCGTGCATGATTTCATAGGATGCGTGTTTCTATACTGTTAACTATCGTCCTTGGAATAATCGCGAGACAACATTCGCGCTTTTCGATATATATGCACGTATAGTGTTACCAAGAGCCTCATGTTTATACTATTCATAATGGTTTTTTTTTTTTTTTTTTTTTTTTTTTGCCAGACCACGCAGGGTCATATAAGATATAACATATATACTATAATGTGTGTATATACGCAAACTTATGGGAAAAATGCGACATGTATATATGTATAAATCGAACACATCGAAAGTATTTTTTAATTTTTTTTTTTTCTTCTTTTTTTTACACATTCATTTTTTCTCTTTTACATATTTATCGCGCATACTTTCGGGAATCTATTAAAATTTTCATCACGAAAATCAAACATGCCACCTGTAATGCTGCATACCTATATACATATTGCGCACGTCATTTAGGTATATATAGTATATTCGAAATTTTTAATAACTTGACGATTATCGACGATACTTTCTCTACACTTTTCACTGTGTTGAAAGAAAATTCGAAGAAAAAAAACGAGGAGAAAAAAAAAAAGAAAAAAACTAGGAAAACTAGAAAAATTATAGAAAATAGGAAACAAAATCGAAAAATGATAAAGATAAAAATAAAAATAAAAATAACGCGGTATCTAATGGACCCTATCCAAAATACAGAAAAAGTTTTCTTGTTCCGAGTCGCTGCGGAGGAGTATGAGGTATAGGTATACGTATCGACAACAGCAGGTATTACAACGTAACGTTAGAACCCAACGAATCTCGCGACGTTGGTTTTTGTCAGTTTTTTTTTTTTTTTTTGCAAGGCGAGAGAGACTTCACAATTTATCCACATTTTTATGTATATATACGTACATTACATCCGTATTTTTATATGTACCTACTATAAATATATATCTATATACTAGAATATACCTATATATGTATATCTCAAGCGATTATAGCGGTTCACTGATTTCGCACAGTTTTCTGTTCGTTTCGGTTGAATAACTTCGGCTAGTCATTAGTCTCGATCGTAGGTATATACTAATTGCCACGTAAGGTGTATATATGTATATATGTATATATATATATACATACATATATATATATATATATATATTATATGTATTCATGTACACAGCTGCAAGACAATTAGACGCTATACAACGACGTTAATTGTAAATATAGCATAATTAATAGAGAAAATTATTTCGATATCATATTATACTCTCAATTCATATACAGATATAATATTATACATATGTATACCTCGTAAAAATGTTCTGGCCAAGGATAATTTAAAATAAATAGCCTATCTAAATATCTCGATAAAGGAAAAGAAAAAAAGGTATCAGGAAAAATTCTTTGCCCGGTATATTATTACGTATACAAAATCTATACATGCATAGGTATATATAATTTAGTACCTATCGTATGTGTAATAGAAAAAAATAATAATCATATTGCATGGGTATAATATCTGGAAATTAAAAGTGAACGCGAAATATTCTTATATGTACATAGATATATACCTATACGTATATACATATAGGTATATGCAAATGTATGTAAATATACACGAAAGTTGGTTACCTGTTGAACGCATTTGTTATTTGTGAAAATAAGAGAGACGGAGTTAAGAGGAGAGAGAGAGAGAGAGAGAGAGAGTAAGAAGAAGAAAAAAAAAGTGAAAAGATTTAGGAACGAAATAACGAAAGAGAACGAATGGGGCTACGCTACGGCTAAGGCTGTGGCCGCGGTTGATGGTGCAGGAACAGCAGCAATAGCAGCAGCAGCAGCAGCAGCAGCAGCAGCAGCAGCAGCAGCAGCAGCAACGCGAGTGTTACAAGAGAATCGAAACCCGCCTTCGGGGCATTCCGATTAATCTGCACCAACTACTAAACGACCCGTTGTTAGCCCGTTATAACTGTTAGCCGAGTTCTAATCGGTCAATTTGCCGCACGATTCTCCTGAGCTCTGTAATCCACGTATACATACGATATATCCATATACGTATATACACATATTTCTACGTGTATATACCTATGGTATATATTAACGAGTTACGAAATACGAGATACATTAGTGTTATTCGTTGTTATATACATATATCTACCTGTATACATATTTATACACGATTTATAAAGTTAAAGGGAGAAGCGCGAAAGTTACGAACCGAACCGAAAGCATATTTTCACACCATGAATGATCATCGTATACTTATATAGGTATAAGACAAGCATCTATACCATAACTCATCTTCGAAAAAGAGATTAACTTTCGTATATATCGTTTAATGTATATATGCCTCAAAGCACTCGTATTAGATATTATACCTATATACATATACCGCACATTATTCGTTATTATAATCCATATGTATGTATATATGTATGTACATTGTACATATATACGTATGTCGATACGTGGAGAATAAAAATATATACATTTATAATAATAAAAGCCTTACGAAATTGACCAACGCCACTAATATTATACCCCTATATAAAAAATATACGTATACACGTATATAGCAATACATATAGGTATATATATATATACGTATATAGTAATAAATGTGACTGGATCGTTTCGAAATGAATAATTTTGCGTAGGTTGGAGCCGGAGATGAAATTCTATCGGGAATTGTATGCTGCTGCTGCTGCTGATTTTTTTTTTTTTTTTTTTCACCTTTCGTCAATTTAGGAAAAAGTAATGTATTGTATTCGGTCGAAGAAATGACTTTGTCCATATGCAGGATGATGTTACCGAATTTCTGACGCCACTATCATAATCCTAAACTCACCCTAATTCCGGACAAATGTCTGTCTGTCTGTCTTGTTCGTCGTTGGAAATTATACCAGCCGATTAATCTCAAGAAGGGTCGTAGGGTATTCTCTGACGATGAAAAAAATTGTCGCGTCGCATCGAGTATTGAACGATTCGTAGTAGTTCGGCAAGTGGCATTGGGGTAATTTGATTAATTGAGTTTTTCTTTTTTCAAGACATAATTAGGCTGTTTCCCGAGTGAACAATCGGACTCGAGGATATTCATCTTGCCTAGGCGTAATCTCATATACTTTTAAATATGTATGTATGTGTATGTATATGCCTACATAAAGAAATATGTACATATATATGAAAGAAGAAAGAATTATGCGGGCGCAAAGGAGAACTATGCCAAGGCGGGCGTTGGTGTAACAACTATACACCGCATGCACAATAGTAATAGTGTGAAGGTGGGAAGGTATATCTATAGCTGGTATTTCATTCTAAAGAGAATTATTACTCGCGGGCGCGTTTTCAACATACCTACCTGCCATAATTACCTACTCACAACGACCACTCTCGTCTATATTGTATATATATATATAAACATATCCACACATATACGTATATATAAATATAATAATAACGATAATAATACTAATAATATAATAAATACATATCTAATTTCGGAAAATATATAAATAATATATAAATATACCTATGTATATGTACTGGTGTACCTATATGTACATATTATATAGGGAAGACCGAGATAAAATGTGCACCTTAATATGTAATAAAAAAAATAATTTACAGTCACATCTTGAGTGACTTTCGGTATTGTCTTGATCAAGAAAAAAAAAAAAAACGAGTCTAAATGCCTGAAATGACTGGATTATTGTTGGAACAAAAAATTGAAAATTTCAGGCGGGATGCACACCCTTGAGAAAAAAAAAAAAAACTGTTTGAATAATAATAATAAATGGGCTTGGTGTGTGATATGTGTTTATAATTTTTTAGAAAAAAATTTTATACGGTAGGTAACATAATGTATATAAAACGAGTCTCGATAATATATTTATACGTGTACATATATTGTATAATAAAGATCGAGAAATGAATATATCGTTACGCAGCTGCACAACGGATGAAAAAACTGACCAAGAGAAGAAAAAAAAAAAAAAAAAGAAAAAAAAGAAAGAAAGAAAAGTATCATTTATATATACCCAGAGTATGTAATAAATACCTGCACTTAAAAACTTGACGAAACAGATCGTAACGAGAAAGTGGAACATTACGCTGTACAATATATTTATATATAATATAACGTATTGTATAGTCAGTCAGTCGATAGATATACGTATATAGGTATGTATATAGGTATGTACAATGTATATATAAACGACGAGCAACAGGTGAGTAAAGCTGAATAAATAATAAGTAATATAGGTACACGCATGAACAGTCATATATGTATACAAAATAATATATATATACATATAGTATATAGATACGAAAAATGTCCGAACAGAAAGAGAGAAAAAAACGAAAAAGGAATAGAAAGAAGACATTTTTTCTTATCACTCGCGTCAATTTTTTCTCTCAATTTTTGTCTTCTTTATTTCTGCCCCCCCCCCCCCTCCCTTATTCTCTTTTCCGAATAATTAAGTACATAGGTATATAGATTATATGGATGTCATCTATATGTCCACGAAATTTTTTTTTTTTTTTTTTTTCAAGTGAATAAATAAATTTTAAAAATTAAAAATAAAAACGGTTCTATGATAAAAACGCCGATGACGATAATGATGATGATAATAATAATAATAACAATAATAATAGTAATTGCTGCGAACGCGGAGGTCTTTGAGCAATCAGCGAATCTGTTTCTCTCTCTCTTTTTTTTTTTTTTTTTTTTTCCTTTTAAACAGAGAGACCGGGGGTTCTCTGTACCGGAGAAATGTTTCGTGACCGAATGAATCAGCGGCGCGGCGGCTGAACGCATAGCGATGACATAACATCATCTGACCAACGCAAGTATATTAAAGCTGTATAGTTATATATATATATACATACATACATATATATATATATATATATATATATATATATATATATATATATATATATATATATATATATATATATATATATATATATATATATATATATATATATATATATATATATATATATATATATATATATATATATATATATATATATATATATATATATATATATATATATATATATATATTCGCGTACGCCCGAAATCATTTCAAAATGAAACGCCCAGCAATTAGGTATGTATACATACATCTGAGTATATGTATATACCATACATACGCGTGGGTTCAAACAGCTTTTTTTTTCAATTTCTTTTTATTCGTCGTAGTACGTATAGATTGTGGAATCGCGGATATCGGAATCCAAGTAAAACGAGAAAAATAAACGGATGAATAAATTAACGAACGATACTGTATCGTAAATTAAGATAATTTAGAAAAAATCGATTACTTCCGATTGTAGATTTTTGGTAATTGGACCGAAAAACCAAGATCATATTCTGTACATAGGTATAATTAATAGTACCTAAAACAGGTATACATGATATGATATATGTATGTGCCAACTGCACTTGCAGAGTTGACTGAAACAATTTTTAAATAATAGGCATATAATCGTTGGTCGTCATTGTCATGAATAATCGTCAAAGTATATAATACGTATGTACGGTATATATCTATACAGGGTGAGTCCTGTGAATCGAATTTTAACCGGATGTCACGTTTTATCTTCCAAAAAATCACGTTCTTATAGCAACCGAGGCTAGACCTTTGATAATATAAGACTCACTCTGTATATACTACGTGTATATGTATAACGGAGAAATTTCAATCATCAACGACTCCTTTTTCACATACATACATATGTGTATTACATATGTGAACTACCTATACAGGTAGTTAAAATAGATATAGGTAACAACAACAATAGGGTAGTTAATTAGAAGTAATTATCTATTGTTTCTCTATGACGACTAATTAGTCGACGTCGCACGCTTCGTTAACGCGGATGTATATGTGTATTATATTTTTCATTCGAAATAGTATATATACCTATATATCTATGTACAACAAGTATTATAGTATCAGTGTACACACGCGCACACATATTAGGTATGTATATAAAGTTTTTTTTTTTTTTTTTCAAGTAAAAGGGAGAGCAATTTAAAACCCCGACTGCACATATACAATGCACATATATATATATATATATATGTATACAGTATAGGTATACGTGTACATAATATATAATACCTTGGGTTATCCGCAAGTACCTATATAAGATATTATATAGGTATGTACCCGAAGGTATATACATATATAAGTATGTATGGTTATATGTATATAGTGTATACTTATAATGCATCTGTCGTTTTCGTTGCTGCAGCAGACTTATATTGCACGAGCCGACTGTTATAGCACAGCTGCTTGCTATAGCTTGTTTGAAGCAACAGCAACAGCAACAGCAGCAGCAGCAGCAGCAGCAGCAGCAGTCGTGAAGTTAATAGTGAGTATACACGCGTGTACATCTATATATATATATATATATATGTATTATACAGTACATGTATTCACGGTATAATAGCAGTATAAAACGTGAACGGGTGTTGTGACAGGGATCATCGTTACAAGAGAAAGAGTGAAAAGAAAAAAGAAAGGAAAAAAAAATTGTGATCAACCTGCAGGTTACCCTAGACTTTTTAACGCCATTCATTTTCGAGTATCGGAATGCAATTTTTGTTTTTTGCTGTATCTTTTCATCTTCTCTATCTGGCCGAGCTATAGTATATTGCTCCAGATCACTGTGCCATTTCATTTTTGTATTTTTATTCAATTCACAATTCAGTAATATTTTTTCTTCTTCTTCGACGCGATGTAATATTATTATAGATATAAATGAAAACTGATCAGAATTGGAAAATTATATACCAGTGATAGATAATGTCTGATAAAAATATCAAGAGAAGAAAAAAAAAGAAGAAGAAGAAGTAAAGAAAACAAAGAATTTTATCGCCGGAATTCCAGTTCCACGTGAGAGCCGGATTATATGAGGTGAAGATTGGTTCATTCAGTGAATGGCGTATCGCGGTGTTTAATCGTTCTCTCTCTCTCTCTCTCTCTATATATATATATATATATATATATATATATATATATGTATATATATATACTGTATAGCGGTAGATCAACCTGCACACGTGCCCACACACAAATACTTCTTCTCTCTCCGACCTAGGTTTGGCATGCTGGCCATGCTGCTGCTGCTCTTACTGCTGTTATAAGTGCTGTTTGCCGCTGCATTGCAGAATTGCGCAAGTATATAAACGTGTACTATCAGTTTGACAAGTATAAGATATATACCTATTATATGTATTGTGTCATATATACATGTATATACCTGCATACCTATATTCAAGATTCTTCGACATTAAGTAGCTATATATTACATATCAATATGCACATATGTATATGTATGTATACATAGTCTAGATCTCAAAGACTTCGATCCATTCGAACGGTAAAAATATATTACTCTATATTAGAGCTGTTTATTTATTTATTCATTTAGTTTTTTTTTTCCTTTTTCCCGAAATTAATTAATTAAATAATCAATCGATCAATCAATTTATTATACAAAATTGTTCACTCTGTTTGTATCTATGTATATATGAGATGAATATCTGATTCGTTAAATATACACACAAGTATTATAGGGTGTGTCATTTTGGAGCAATTTTTTTTTTCAACTTCCAAACAGGTTGTATACTTGCGGGAAGGTAAAATAAGAAGCCTGTTAAGATTTGAGATCTTAATATTAATATTAAGAGATGCCTCATCGCGAATTTCTATTTCTCATTTAAATAACACGTGATATGTTCTAGTGGCACACTTCAATTTTTATATCTCAAGTACTAATCTACTCAGAATGATTCTGCGTAGCTACTTTTGTTCGAAATTGAACGCTCTACAAAAAAGGTCTCTTGGTATTTTTCGATAAATCTAGCCGTTTCCAAGTTGGTTGTTGGCTATCGATGGCAATCAACCAATAACCAACTTGGAAACGGTTAGATTTATCGAAAAATACCAAGAGACCTTTTTTGTAGAGCGTTAAATTTCGAACAAAAGTAGCTGTGCAGAATCATTCTGAGTAGATTAGTACCTGAGATATAAAAATTGAAGTGTGCCACTAGAACATTTCCCGTGTTATTTAAATGGGACATAGAAATTCGTGATGAGACACCTCTTAACGTTAATAGTAGGATCTCAAATTTTAACAGGCTTCTTATTTTACCTTCCCGCAAGTATACAACCTGTTTGTAAGTTGAAAAAAAAAACATTGCCCCAAAATGATACACCCTAATAATTTATACGTATAAACGTGCGCGAAAATATTTCTATCAGAGTTTTAATATGTATAATATTGTATATATGTATAGGTATACTACCTATAATACGTATATACCTTGTTTGTACATGTATATGATGTAGTACGTATGTGTATTAATAGTGGTTATTTAAAACAAGTGAATGACGTGCCTCAAGACGACGGCGACGCGGGCGCGCGATATATATGACGCGTAGGTGGCAAAGTGTAGGACTGCAGGCGTACATCCGGTTGGGTGTGTCGTTATACACGCGAGTCCCCGAACACCCCGTTCCCTCGCGCTTCTAACTTCCTCCGCTTATTCCTATACGTATGAATGACGCGTTTGTTGTACCTACGTTTAATCGACCCTCGCTCGCTCGCTCGCGCGACTCAATTATATTCTCATTATCCTCGGCCTGTACTACACGTACGTATACGTACAGATATATATATATATATATATATATATATATATATATATATATATATATATATATATATATATATATATATATATATATATATATATATATATATATATATATATATATATATATATATATATATATACAATGTATACGTTATATATATAGGATTCATTTCTCTTTAGATATGTGAATAATAATTATTCAATGAAACTTGACAGAAACAAAAAAAAAAAAAAAATACTTTCCCTTAATCTCGAGAATATCGAAAATATTTGCAAATTTTTAGTCAACTTTAAGTGATATAACAAAATGCAAGCTTCAGATGGTTTGATAGAGTTTCTTTGCTTATGTATATATTTTTTTTTTTTCCTTTACAAAAATCACTGCAATTTCTTTAATATTTTTACGAATTTTCTATGTAATGAATCAGAGAAGAGAACAAAAATGAATGAATAGATGCAAAAAAAAATATTCTTTTCAAAATTCGTGACCAAAGTTGAGATTGGAAGAAGAAGAAAAAACGAAGGGGAAAAAAGATTTTCTTTGAATCTTCCTTATCTTTCACGCAGTGAGGAGTGGGGGCGGAGTATGCATAGGTACATAGAAATAGTTAACGCTATACGTATGTGTATATGATAGTTTGACGTGGAAGTTAAGAAATTTCTTGGAAAATAATTACCCATCTGGAGCGCGGTAAGATTTTTTTGATGGGTCAAATATTAGATGAGAAAGAAAGGAGACGAAAAATTGATAAGAGGAAGAAAAAGATGACGAAGAAGAAGAAGAAGAAGAAGAAGAAGAAGAAGAAGACCGCGTACATATCTAGTATATTATACTATAACTCGAAGAAAAAATTCTCAAAAATTTGATTATTTATTTCCGTCATTTTTCAAAATTTTTCTTTAAGATGAAACCATTTTTATTATTTTTTTTTCTATCACTTTGAAAATTTTGCATTAACGAAAATTGATCTTTAAACGTTCGAAATATGTAAAAACAAAAAAATGAAGAAGTGAAATTAAATTAATTAACTATTTTTCATAAATGCGATAAAAAATTAAATTTTACCTTTTCAAGCCAAGCATGGTTGGCATGGAATGCCCCGTATATATGTATACAATATACCTAGGTATGTATGTATGTATATTATGTATGTAAATCTTGATATTTATGTATGAATACGTAGAGATATCTTATATATAATATGCTGTCATTCGGGTGATTAGGGAAATAATTTGTAACGTCGATCAGCGATGAAGTTTGTAATTCTTATGTATGGGATATAATCTATCTTTAGCTATTATAAGTATGCACGTATCTATACTATCACATATACATATACACAAGTGAAGCGGTATATAACGATTGATATTTATCTCTTCATGGAATCTCAAATCTTCGAGAAGTACCGAGAAGAGGAAAAAGAAGTAGAAGAAAAAAAAAGAAAAATAGATAAAGTAAAAGAAGAATGAGAAGAAAACTAATAATACCTACGCGTATACATAATAATGATAATAGAGAAAAATAAGAAAAAATTGAGAGAGAGAGAGAGAAAAAATAGAAATAGAAATAGAGAGAGAGAGAGAGAGAGAGAGAGAGAGAGAGAGAGAAAGAGATATGTATTGTATGTCTCCGATGGAATGTACATTTAATCATTCAATCGTCAAAGTGATTGACCATCGATTTGAGAACTTCATAGCTGCAGTGTGTATATATATAATAATATGTAATGTACGAGAGATATATGTGAGATAGAAATCTGTACTTATCGATGATATCAGAGATCCTACGTCGTTGATTAAAAAGAAATAAAAAATGAATGTAGAAAAAAATCAGAGAATCGTGTACTCACGTTTACTTTTTCGAGGTATAGTTCGAGTTCTCTGTACGGATCCATTTCCTTATTTTTTTTATCGTTATCATCATCCCTAACGATGATATCGTTTGGGTGAAAAATTTTTTTCTCAACAATTCTCAAACGATTAACCATCTGGGTAGGTGGCTTCACTATTCCATTATTGTTGAAATTTTTTAAAACACTTTTTTTAACATTCACATCCACGTCCACATTCACCACGTCCACATCACTCTGAACATCGTGCACATCTGCAGGTTTGGCTGGTTCTCCACTCTCCTGCGATTCCGTTTCCATTTTATTATCACTAGGTATATATATTTATATATATTTTTAATTAAAATTTTAATTTTTTGATTTTATCCGTTTTATTTGTATTCTTGAAAATTTCCTCTTCTCACACATCAGTATCGACTGCTGCACTGCACTGCGGTTCTGCAGAGTTCATGATCGTCGCCACTGCGCCCAACCTGAAGAATAAACAACGAAAAAAAAACTTAATAAATAAACAACGAAAATTAATGATACCAATTTAATTACAGAAAAAAAATCTAGAAAAATTCAAAAATAAAATCAAAAAAAATTTCGTCGGTAATTTTTTTTTTTTCTTTTTTTGTTTTTTTTTTTCGATTTTTCACTAACGTTAAATAAAATATTTTCGTCTAGACCAACGGTGCAACGCTATGAGCATAAACAATTTTAACAAGCAACGAAACGCAGCCACGACCACCACCACCTGTGCTGTTATGACAGAAAGATTTCTAAAGTTAGCATCTGAAAACGCGAGTCGTCGTGTGTTAGTCACCGCGATCATTGCCGTTTCACGAGAGTTAATTATACACCCTTTAGGTTTTAGATTATAGGTATACATACGTACTATACGTTTATATGTATACATGTACCTGGTCTCTCTATAGCTCTAAAATCAACGCAAACTATTACATATAGGTGTATTAAGAAAATTTATTTAAAAATAGGTAAATAGTAATTACGCAACTGTATATATATGTATATATTTGTATATATATATATATATATATATATATATATATATATATATATATATATATATATATATATATATATATATATATATATATATATATATATATATATATATATATATATATATATATATATATATATATATATATATATATATACAGTATATTACGTAAGTATATTATATACCTATAATTATATACGCAATTATACATAAATTAAATTATATATACCCATATTTATCACGATATAACTATACATTAGGGTGTGTCATTTTGGGGCAATTTTTCTTTTCAACTTACAAACAGATTATATACTTGCAAGAAGGAAAAATTAGGAGCCTGTTAAAATTTGAGATCTTAATATTAATATTAAGAGGTGCCTCATCGCCAATTTCTATTTCCCATTTAAATAACACAGGAAATGTTTTAGTGGCACACTTCAATTTTTATATCTCGAATACTAATCTACTCAGAATCATTCCGCATAGCCACTTTTGTTCGAAATTGAACGCTCTACAAAAAAGGTCTCTTGGTATTTTTCAATAAATCTAGCTGTTTCCAAGTTGGTTGTTGGCTATCGATGATAATCAACCAATAACCAACTTGGAAACGGTTAGATTTATCGAAAAATACCAAGAGACCTTTTTTGTAGAGCGTTCAATTTCGAACAAAAGTAGCTATGCCGAATCATTCTGAGTAGATTAGTAGTTGAGATATAAAAATTGAAGTTTGCCACTAGAACATTTCCCGTGTTATTTAAATGGGAAATAGAAATTCGCGATGAGGCATCTCTTAATATTAATATTAAGATCTCAAATTTTAACAGGCTTCTCATCGTACCTTTCTGGATTTCCACAATTTTTGAGACAATTTTCTTCATTCCTTTATTTTTTTTCTTTTTAATTATTTTTGAACTCGAGTTTGGTATGGTTTTTATCGTTTCTAATTTATACGAAGTACTCCTGGGCTACAGGTATACGTATACGTATATATATATATATCTATATATACCTAGGTATATCCGGGAGCGACACGTCTTAAATTTAACCTTCGAATAGAATAATAGATTAGAGCCTAAACTCATTAGAGACGCGCTTTATAGGTATAATACCTACACGTATACCTACATACTCAGTATAAGGGCGTATTAGAAGATAAACTCACCGAATAATTTCGAGATGTGTTTTATATACCCGAGTATATATATATATATATGTGTATATATATATATATATATATATATATATATATATATATATATATATATATATATATATATATATATATATATATATATATATATATATATATATATATATATACACATATATATATATATATATATACATATATATATATATATATATATATATATATATATATATATATATATATATATATATATATACATACATATATATATATATATATATATATATATATATATATATATATATATATATATATATATATGGGTGATTCCACAGAAGTTGGAATTTTCTGCGGCCCCAAATTTATGACTTATTTAAAACATTAAATGAAACTTCTTCGTTCACTACAACGAAAGAAAATCACCTGGGCTTCGTGTGCAAACAAACAAAACAACGAAATATTACGAATTTATTCATTAAAATCACACTTTAGTGGTCAAAATCTCAGTCCCCTGGCATGTCCCAAACGCATAATGCAACTAATTCGAGGCATTTACGGAGATAAAATTCCATTATTAACTGTCTTTTTTCTATGATCTGTTAACTACGATAATTATAGTTGTTGGTAGTGACATGAATTTTACATTTATTTACTTTTTTCTTGATAAAAGGTACGTATGAATCTTGTCCCAACTTTGAGCATCTCAGTCCCCTGTCTTTGAAGAAAATTCAAAAATCTTACTATATTTTGTCCTAGTTGAATAAGTGCTGTCACCTAACAATAACATTCGGAATACGCTAACCATGCATATGGTGTGCTCTAATATGCAGCAATTTCATTTAGTAGTAAACCACCCTTGAAAGTGGGAAAATGTGATTGTGTCAGTCAATATTTCAGTCCCCTGGTATGTATATTTCACAAGTTCTGATACTCTGATCTCTTTTACTTTGTTACATTGTATAATTATGACTAAAATCTAAATCGTTTTTCACGGTATTGAAATTTAAGAGCGAAGAGATTGTGAATTATTCGCATTCTTCCTGGAAACTCTCAGTCCCCTGTCCTCAGTCCCCTGTCAATTTTACGGGAGTATGTCAGAAGACATAACTTATGGAGAACGAATAACAGTGTAGTAACTTACAAAAAGGTTTGGTCCACGAAAAAAAAGGAAGAGACGAAAGTGCAGCCAAAAACTATATGCGGTTTGTGAACAAACCTGTAACAACGTTTTACGAAGATGACAGTATATAACAGCAAATTACGCGCAGGGAAAAAAGAATTCATTACTAAAAATAAGACAAAAAAACAGAACAGATATTTACAAGATACCATTAAAAACCTACACAAAAAGTTTTTGAATTCTGGTGACATGACTATTGATTATTCCCTATTCTGAAAATTATGCCCATGTTGAGTCGTTTCACAAACCGCATATAGTTTTTGGCTGCACTTTCGTCTCTTCCTTTTCAACTACAGACTAATTAATTGGAGTTGTATTAACTAGTTCGTACCGTGCAAAGATATTGCGTTTCACGAATTACCAAACCTACTAGAAAAATTTCATAATAAGTCGAATTGGTTTTTATTTTCGTTTAAAAATTTGCGTATAATTTTATTTTATCATAAAAGTTTAAAGGGGATTTAATTTTCTGTTTCTTTATGCCAAATAATTATTTTATACGTGAAATTTGTCTTAAATTCTCAATCCCCTGGATACCTTCTCAGTCCCCTGGAAGCACCTTTTCAGAAAATCACTAATAAAAATGTTAATATTGAAAAAATTGACTGGCCCTTTCTAGGACAACAACAACTTATCTACTGTCATAAGATAAGCTAGTTATTGTTTCAAACCAAGGTTGAAAAGTGCGTGACCAAAATGTATAGGAAATAATTCCAACTTCTGTGGAATCACCCATATATATATATACTGTAAAGTATACTCCTTATTTAAGGTATCGACGAATTTTCTTTCTGCGACCATCCCCAAAATCGTTTCCGAATAAATCGAAAAAAATATATATTTCTCAAAAGTTTCAAGTTTCTGTCTTAACCCCAAACCCTACCGCAAAAAGTATGAATTTTGCCATTCAAAATACACACATTTTTCCAATACTTGCGGTATTGAATGGCAAAATTCGCCCTCTTCACACGAGGGTTTAAGGGGTTGAGATAGAAAGCTGAAATTTTCAAGAAATTTCTTTCAAATTATTGCGAGCCGATTTAGGGGGTGCAGATTGCAATAAAAAATTTATCTACAACCTTAGCAAGCATCATCCTCAAAATGTATACGTATAATGTCATTTGAATAACAATCAGAATACAGGTAATGATGTTAATAAGAATAATAATGCTAATAATTTAATCTAATTGATTCTTGAAAATAAGTAAGGAAGAAAAGAGGAAGAAAAAACGTATTGAAAAATTGCTCATTGTGAAAAATCCATCCTTCTTTATCTTTTTGTCAATTGTTTTAGTTATTATTCACGTTATGTATATGATATATCTTTATACAAATATATATGTATTTATATACATATATATATACATATATATATAAAAGTATGAAAAGACGGTTAGTGCAGTGTGTCATCAAATTTATTTGTATTAGTTAAACGATGATAAATTATCGTTACTATGATGTAGAGTTCAAGGTACATATATACACATACGTATATACAAATGTATGTATATATACCGATACCTATATACATGTACACACCGGAGATAACAAACTTGATTGTACATACATATACCTATTTATCTAATGTTCATTGAAAATTCCACATCGCACATTGTCAATACGTAGTAGATATGTAGTATATACGTACAGTAATATGTAATCGTTACGCGACTGCCGTAAAAACTAGTCAATACATATGTAGTATATATACCTAAATAATGTACATACATGAACATATATTTGAGAATTTGTGTTTTTTTTTTTCGTTTCTTTTGCACCAACTGGATCGTACGAAAGAGAAAATATCGATTAAAAAAAAAAAAATATATATATATATATATATATATATATATATATATATATATATATATATATATATATATATATATATATATATATATATATATATATATATATATATATATATATATATATATATATATATATCACCTCTCTTATCGCGATATATATATAACATATATATAATGTAATATATCTAGATATAAAATACCGATTGTAAATTATACCGGAACTAGGAAACAAGATTAGTAAAAAGACAACAGCTGTTGACAGAATCCTTCCTCTGAAAAAAAAAATTAACATGAAAAAAAATGAAAATGAAAATATTAACAAAAATAAAGAAATTAATACATCATGTATATGTATATGTATATGTATATATATATCTGTAATTAAATGCACGCACATATGTATATTCGTGAGCGTGTAGACAGCGCTAATTGGGATTAAAGTTAACCATTTCCAAAAGAGGACACATGTTCGCGTGATAAAATGCAATTAAGAGTATAAGGTACCGCAGGGGTATAATCATTGAAAAAAAAAAAAAAAAACGAAAATTCGAAAAAAAAAAAGAGAAGCAAAGAAAGGATAAAAAGTTACATATATCGTATTAACCTCATATACCCGCGTTTTAGATGATATATATGTACATACATACGTATGTAATTATCTTCGCAAAATTCAAATTCTATTCAATTATCATTATCATTATCATTATTATTATTGTTGTTATTTTATATTATGTATTTAAAGTTTATATAGAAAGTATGTTAGGTATATCAATTATGTTTAATTTGAGTGTATATAATTAACGGTAAATAGATAATAAATAAATGAATGAAAATAAAACGAACGTTACTTTGCGGTATAAAAATTATAGGAATTAAAAATCGTTGGAAAAAAAACAAAAAAAAAAAAATATATATATATATACATATATAAAAAATAGTACAAATTTATGATAATTGGATTTTCTGTTTTACAGCTATATATTTTTCGAACACCGATATAAATTGAAAGAAAAGAAGAAAAAAAATATATATATATACATATATGGGTTAAAAAAATTAAAGTAAAATAAAAAACATAGTTTATTGGAAAGAATCACCCAAATATATGCGTATAGGTATGTAATACGAAATACATACACATACCTAGATGCGTAATGTGTATGCATGTATGTATATATAGGTAATATAATAGTTGGGCTATGGAATGAGCGGCGTTTAACACGCCGCATATCTTTGCCTAGACCATTTAGCATCCTCTCCCCGTATCTCGAAGTGCATAGGAACACACGTGCACACTAACACGAACACTGCACGCCGAAGAAACGAGTATGTAGGTATACACCACCGCCTTGTTCTTTTTTCTCCTCTGCCTCCTCCTTCTCCTTCTCCTCTTCCTCTCCTTCTTTCTTCTCTTCCTCTTCCTCTTCCTCTTCTTATTATTCTTCTTCTTATTCTTAAACTTTTTCTTTTACTTCCATGTAGCCTAAGCAGCTCGGTAAGGGGCAGCAGCATCTTCCACTTCTTCCATTGAGACTCTTCTAGCGGGTTCCTTGCAACGGGAGGCTGCACCAAGGCCTTGCAAGGTTACCTATCTCCACAGTAACAGGTACGAACCGCGCGCGAGGTTGAACAAAATATACAATATTCGCAAAAAAAAAAAAATAAAAAAAAAACAACAACAATAGTAATAATAGCAAATAGTAAAAATCTAATATATTGTAAAATCAAAAACTGAAGTAATATTAATCAACGAATCATTTTTTTTTCCTGTTTGTTTGCTTAATCATCTTTTTCAATTTTTCGATAGATGCATATATATAAATTTATACTCACGAACCAAAAATATCAATCAATACCTAATAAAAAAAAAAAAAAAAACGAAAAAAAACTACAAGATAACCTTTTTTCACCATTTTTTTTATTTTTTTATCTCCTTTTTAATTAATTTCTTTATTTATTTTTGCAAATTCGAGTATATTTGCGATTAGAAATTATTTTAAATATTGATAATTTTTTGTATATATATAACTTGTCGAAGAGATGGAAGGGAGAGAGAGAGAGAGTGAGGAGAAAAAAAAAAAAAACAGAATGTATCGAGTTTCTAAGAAACGAGCTATACCGAGTACGTAGGTATATGTACTTATATATATATGTATGTATGGATGTATTTAGTGAAGAAAAATTTTTACGCAACGTATGTACATATACATACATACATACATATAGGTGGGTATATATAGAATATACCTTTACATTATAATAATACTTCTTGAATTACAACAACGTTGCGTTGGTGGAGGCACGGGGGCGGGGTAGATACTGAGGGTTCTCTTAGCTGATGATCGTTACGTTACATAGCCATCGCTACGTAAATTCCAAGGAGGACTACAGCAGGCAGGCAGACAGGCCGCAGCAGCAGCAGCAGCAGCAGCAGCAAGTAAGCAACCGAGCAGGGCAATGCAATGAAATGAAATGCAAGGCAAGGCAAAGCATCAGCATCAGCAGCAGCAGCAGCGGCAGTACAGGGTCTGCAGTGCGATAGAAAGACGCCGACTACTACGAGGTAACGAAGAAGTGATACGATGTTGGTTTAGGTGACGCCGGTAAAAAGGGACAACAAGAACGAAAACGTATGTATCTCGTGTACATACATACATACATACATACATACTCAGGTATATACATATACATATACCTATAGGTAAGTAAAGAATATAGATAGAAACACCACACGCGGTATCGCTCTCCAAATTCCTTAGCATTTAAGATCGTCTTAATTTCCGTTTTTTTTTTTTTCATTCCCCTGTAACGTCCAGGATGGTAAATTTGTGGGTTCAACCCTGTTTTACACTAAAAATAGCTGGAGATGAGAGTGGAAGCTTTAGAATGATGCTTTAGAATGAATTCGTTGATGATGATTTTTATTGGTTCAAGTATGAGTGTGTGTATGGTTGAACAAGTTTTGAGTAAAGTGAGTGAATAATGATGATGTGTATAAGGTAGGAATGTCAGAGAAGGAGTTTACAGTGTGAAGATCGAAGTTGAAGTGTTTTGTGGAAAAGTCGAAGAAGAAGTGTATGGTTGGAAGGTCGAAGAAGAAGTGTATGGTTGGAAGGTCGAAGAAGAAGTGTATGGTTGGAAGGTCGAAGAAGAAGTGTCTGAATAATGAGTGATGAGAATTGTAGCTAAGGTAGGGATGCAAAAGTGCGGATGTAAGCATATAGTGTGATTCCCAGGGCTTAGTAGTACAGCGATCAGGTGAGGATGAGAGGATAGCTGGAATAGAGATAAGAGCAGACGGATAGCTTCATGGTAGTTGCATACGTGGGAATAGAAAGATTGTAGGGGAGAAAAGGAGGCACGTTCGGGTGGTGAGGCCCGGACGTAACACCCCCTCTTCTCTTCATTTTTTCTTTTTTTTTTTCATTTTTATTTTTCTTCATATTTTTAACACGCTTTTCATTAGGTTTCAGTAAAAGCAAACGATATTATTCTTATTATCATTATCGTCGACGATTTTTAACTATTTTTATTCCATTAAATGGATATATAGGTATATATATTTTTTTGTCTTAAATATCGATTTTAGATATAATATACATATATATACCTATATTGATGATGACGGTTATTCTTATGAGACAGCAATTTACTAGGAAGGAAGAAAAAAAAAAAAAGGAGAGACAATTACCGTAACGTAACTATATAAATAGCGAATAGAAGTAGGTATGTAACGTATTCAGGTTTTAGTTATTCGTTTACAATTAGATAAAATAATACAATATATATGTATTTTTTTTCTCTCACCTCGGTAGACAGACGGTCGGACACACATGCACACACACACATACATACATACACTGTGCAATTCATTCATAATTTCTTTCAATGCCTACGTATTTACAAACGTACGAAAGAAGGAACGGGTTCGTATGTATACATATGTATATACATATATACCTGTATACGGTATATATGTATATAGGTATGTACCTGCTTACGGTGGACATGACTCATTAAATTCGTAAACTTTAAAAGGCAGTCAGGCTGCAGGCTGCAGGCTGCAAGGAGGAGAGGGAGGGAGGGAGGGGGTCGGACGGATCCTTCTTCGTTTGTTTTGACAAATTGTTTGAGCAAGCAAATTGGATAATAATAATTACGCTATTGTATAATAAACTGTAGGTATATAATACTAATTATGTACTCTACATGCATACGTACATATACAAATAATAATAATGATAATAATCATGCGGGAAAATGAATATATAACTGATCCCCGTCCCCCATTATTACATATACATATGTATATATATATATATATTTGTTTTTAAAATTTGGTACATCTATGCGTATAATAGATGTCTCAAAAAAATTAAAAAAAAAAAAACTATACGCTTCATCGTTCCGTCATAAAAACGCAAGTGGTTAAAGTATTGTGCGTAGTACATAGTAAATCAACACGTGCCACGGTATGCAGGCCTGCCGATATAGTGACCAAAAGAAACGGAGGGGGAAAGAAAAAAAAAAAAAAAAAAATAGTTTTTCCCACGATAATTCAGGGTTAAAAAATCTAACTGCAACAGTTCGTTTTTATATGCCTATAGATACATTATGTTATATTATTTATTGCAAAGATGGATATATATTATATTATTGTTGTTTGTTATTCCCGTTATAATTCTTTTAATGACAAAACAAGATAAAATGAATGATAAAAGAGAAGAAAATAGCGGATAAATAATGTGTATAAATGATCGATAATCTATGCTCAGTTCTCGAAATAAATAATGAAAAATAATCAAATTATTCTTTCATTAAATATATGTATATATATGTATGTATCCTATGTATAGATCCCGAGCGCCGGTATATTATTTGTTTCCGACGATAAATTTAGTTCTTATTATTGTTATTATTTCCTTTTCTTTTCTTTTTTTTCTTCTTCATACGTTAACTCTTCCGGCGTACGATATAACGCACTCTACATACTTATACGATATATATAGGTATATATACATACGACTATAGCGCGCACGGCGGGGGACGACCGCGACGGCGACACTTTATCTATATATTTTTCATGTTGTCAAGGGAGTGCAAGTGCATTGCGGTTCAGCGCGGTGGCAGTGGTATATGGATTAGAGTATAGGAACAGCTCATTCAATCACTTGAAGTTCATTCACAGAATAGACGAGCTATTTTTCTTTTTTTTCTTTTTCTTTTTTTTTTTTTTTGACTTTCTCGATTAAAGTCAGTGATATGATCTTTCCTTTCTCAAATAAATTGCGGTAAAAACAACAAAAGAAAATCTAAATCTTGAGAAATGTATATGAAAAAAACCATGCCCCGTGTCATTCGTTTCGAATATCATTGCGGTATAATTAAAGTTCAATTATTTACACCGTATACGTATCGGAACGTTTTTATTTATTTATTTTTATTTTTTATCTAACTTCTTTTTTACTCCTTTATCTTCTAATTTATAATCATTATTGTAATACACATTATTACGTTTCATATACATAATTATTATAACAGAAAACTGACGCGAGCTAGTCAGCGAGTATATGTATAGCAAGGTCTACACGCAGTCGTCGACTAAAAAGAAAGAGATAAGGTCTGCGCGGGACGCGGAGCTAAGGCACAAGCACTACATACTATTCGTTTCGAGTCCATGCAGGCCAGCAGTACAAACCCGAGCATAGTAGAGCGAGTCTCTACCGCTACGTACGTACGTACGTACGTACGTACGTACATACCTACGCGAGCAATGTGTAAAATGTTTAAATCTGTTATTTGTATACGTACAAAATATACATAAGGATATAGTTTTGAGGTTGTCGGTATATATATGTAATATGTATCGGTATGTATATACCTCGAAAACATGTCGCGGGACAGTATGTATTCAAGTAGCGTGTTAGTAAAAGATTCGTAACATTCGATAGAAAAGAATATACCTTATTAAAGAGTTTAGTTTGTATATCTTTTAACGTATTTGCGCAGTCATTTCCTACGTTTCTTTTTTTTTTTTTTTTTTCGCACACCGACCATGACGATTATATATAAAGACTCATGACTCTTGTAATAATCTAGAAAAATAATAATCAAGTAGATGACATCATATTGTTGTATAGTAAATGCAGAAAGCCTCTTTTTATTATTCCCACCTTTGATCCTCCCCTACTCTCTGCCATCTTTTTTTTTTTTTTTTTTTATATTCGAATTTAAATACACACGTAATATTGGTATAAATTAATTCTACTCACGGAATATACTGTTCAATAACAACCAGTTTACAATACAATTTAAATATCGTATTCTTTCAATTTACCTCGATTGTTTTTTTTCTTCCGATCTTCGAACATCCGCGCGACAGTTTAATATCCGACTTTTCAGGGTTGGTAGTATGACGTTTCAGTGCAGCTACGTGTTTATATATCCGAAACAATTTTTGTATTTTTCGTTTTCTTTTTTTTCCGTTTTTTCGTTCAACTGACACTTTGGTATATATGTATATGTTTAGATACGCGATTTTTTGAAAATAAAACTCACAACATTATTATTGTTATATAATTAAATAATTGAACGACGATTTATTACACAGAGTTAAATAATAAGATAAAATCACTCGACACAATTACTTTTTAAATATTCTGTTATTTATTTTCTTTTTATTATATTGTTGTTGTTGTTTCGAATATTGTTAGAAACAGGAGTAAAATGCACGTTACACACAATCGACGTGAACATGTAGCGAATGTCGTTTGACCGTCACTGATTAAAAAAAAAATAAAGAAAAAACACAAGAATAGAGAAAAAAAAAAAAAAAGAATGCGGTTAGAGATAAACTCGCGAACTAAAATCCGGCGATATTATTACACACATGTGTAGGTATATATACATACAGGTGTGTGTATATATTGATATACAGAAAAAAAAATAATAGAAAAAAAAAAAAAAATGAAACAACCAGATAGAAACATCCGCCGCGACGGTCACGGCAATACTGAGTCTAAAACCTCGCGACGACCGAGAGGAGGAGGTTGAGTTGCGGAGTGTAGAGTGTAGAGTCCGTGTGGTGTGGAGTGAGTCGAGTGCTGCTGCTACTCACTTCGAAACTACACCGCCGCCGCCGAGCCTCGAGCAGCTCGAGGGATTCCGAACAACGCGACGAGGCTTGAGCCACACGAACCGTTCCGAATTCAACTCGAGTACGTTAAGAGGCTGTAGGTAGGGTTATGTACATACATACGTGTGTATATTCCGCTCGGCTATTATACTTACACGCTATAAGGATACCAGCTGTTTAAACCAGCACGTAGCGGACTATGCTGAAGAGAGTTTTCAGATAACAATGAGAAAGAATAAGAAGAAGAATGAGAAGGAGGAGAAGTGGGGGGAGATCGTCGAGAAACAACAACAAAAACAATCAAAAAGAAATAAAAAACTTTTGCCGAATATTTTAATACGTATCAAAATCGATATCACGTATTGCTTAGATATTAGTCTCAAGGTGATCGAGCGTTAAATAATGTCTTAGCGATTTCACGGTCGCGCGATATAATAAGTTGAAATATTTTTTTTTTCATCCATACCGTTTTTTTTTTTTTTTTTTCTTATCGTATGGTATATTTTAGGACGGAAGGCAGGTAGGTGGATATGTGAATATATGGAGGCGTGATATAATATGTCATAATTAACGGTAAGGTAAAAAAAAAAAAAAAAAAAACGATAATAATTAATTAACGCGTTGCAGCAGCAGCAGCAGCGGCAGCAACTGCAGCGGTACAGTCACAACGACGATATTACACACATACTCATACACACAATTAGCGCCGTTTAATTTCCGATCGTGTGAAATAGCCGGCTTTCCCCATTATTAATTAAGATAATTCGAAACAAGGGGTTGAACAACCTGATATTTAGCCAGGTATATATGTACATATGTACACATATGTATTTAATACGATTATAAAAAAAGATACAGACGAATACCTGCATATGTATACATTGAGTTGAGTTAACATTGAGTGGACGGGGGTAGGGGGTGTAGAGTTTTTTTCGTCAAATATAATTATACATACAGGGTGTATCAGGTTGAGCGCACCGAAGTATGTGGGTAGATTCCTTAAGTCATTCTAAGACTAAATTCCCTTTACCAAAAATTCGAGGGCCTAATAGTTTCTGAGTTATAGAATATCTTAGTTGACCAATCACAGGGCTTGGAGCTGCCCTATTCAGGGCCGTGTCAAAAGAATAAAATAGGTAGTGCCCATGGGTGTGAGCCCGTAAAATTTTATTTTCCTTTTTCGAAGGTGACATCGACTTATCTTCGGGAAATTTCCTCGTATAGCATACGTCTTCCTTATCTGCGTCCTGGCTCTCTGCTTCGTAGTTTTCAGCGTTCAGGTCATCCGCTTCGTAGTTTTCGGAGTCCGGGTCATTCGCTCCGTGGTTTTCGTCCTTTAGGTCATCCGGCTCGTCGTTTTTGTTGTCCAGGTCCTGCACGATGAACCTGGAAGATGAAAGCAACGCAGATGACCTGGCGCCGAAGACTACGAAGCGGATGACCTGGACGCCGAAAACTACGAAGCGAATGACCTGGACGACGAAAATTACGAAGCAGATGACCTGGCGTCGAAGACTACGAAGCGGATGACCTGAAAGACGAAAACTACGAAGTAGAGAGCCAGGACGCAGATAAGGAAGACGTATGCTATACGAGGACATTTCCCGAAGATGAGTCGATGTCACCTTCGAAAAAGGAAAATAAAATTTTACGGGCTCACACCCATGGGCACTACCTATTTTATTCTTTTGACACGGCCCTGAACAGGCCAGCTCCAAGCCCTGTGATTGGTCAACTAAGATATTTTATAACTCAGAAACTATTAGGCCCTCGAATTTTTGGTAAAGGGAATTTAGTCTTAGAACGACTCAAGGAATCTACCCACATACTTCGGTGCGCTCAACCTGATACACCCTGTATATACGTATTAAGCATCGTAAAGACGTATGTCTATGTAGATGCCGGGTATACACACACAGCATTGATCGGATCGTCGCACTTCGCGTATACCTATATGTAGGTATATATGCGTTAAAGGAGAATGGATAAAGTAATAATGGGGCAATTTCACCGGCATGCGATGCGACGTGTATACTGTACATACATACCTATCCTACATACTCTGCGTGATCGAGAATATATACGTATGTACACAGATCGTTGACGTCTCATTCTAATTAACAAATTTCTCCGCAGGTCAATGTATAGAGATATTACTTTTCTACGACAAATAACAATAATAATGTCAACGATAATATCAAATATTCTTCGATTTTCGCATATCTTTTATTCTAATTTTTTTTTTCTTTGTTTTTTGTTTTCTCTCTCTATCGTTTGTATTTTTTTATTCTCTTCTCCGTTTGATGTACCGTTTTTTTCTTCATCTTATTTGTTTTATCTCAATGCAAAAAAGTCGCTGCGTTACAACCTATAATACCTGACTACCTATACTGCACGCGCGCGGTAGGTGCATCCTTATATATATACCCTCGAGTCCTTCGCCACTTTATTACCTCGTCATGCTTCTGTTATTTCTTCGATATATGTATAATATACATATAACTATATACTGGAGTGAAAGAAAGAGAGATAGAGAGAAAAAGAGAAGTTATAATGTAATGTAGCTGGATTCTGGAAAGCGAGTGCGAAGCACCATAATCATTTAATCTATCTCTATTATCCTCACGATTATCATTATTATTATTATTATTATTATTATTATTATTATTGTTATTATTGTGTTAAATATAAATTTTCCAGATCATTCCCTTTTTTTTTTCTTTCTTCTCCGATTTTATTCGTTGTTTAAAGTTTTTCTATTCAATTTTAGAGTATGTATGAAATTTCTGTACACATTATACGTATGTATAGGTATGCATGTGTGTATTCGTTCATTCATTTTATTTTTTCTCTTCTTTTTGATCCCGAACGACCGTTTGTCGGTCATATTATTATAGTTTGGCTCAATTTCGTCATATAGTGATATCATACACGAGTATAAGGGTATATATATGTAAATGTATATATACGCGTACACCTATATGTATACACGAATAATAATAATAATACGTCGTGCTGCACCCGCATGCCTTTGCATTAATCTTAATTACACGGCAATTAAAAGCAGTTAAAGAAAGATGGGTCGTGCGTGTCGAGGTCTTGCCACCTCTGGTACATGAGTCGTATCAAATGTATATATATATACTATATATATATATATATATACGCATATAAATATATAATACGTTGTATATACGTATAATAAATAAAATTGATCTTTTCATATACGAAACATACAAATTGGATGGTTTATTATTATTATTATTATTTATCGAGATTGTACGATCATTCGTCTTCCCATATAGGTATATATATATATATATAATATATATTCGTAATTTCAGGTGTGGTTTTCTACCTCAAAATTTTCGGCTATTGTTTATATTGTAGCCATACCACGATTACTCAACTATATTTCTGTGTAATTCAATTTGTCTGTAACGGAAAATTCTATCGGGACATCGAAAATTGTGACATTAGTTACTCACACTTATTTCGGCGCATCTGCTTCTGTATGTAGTGATAAAAACAGCCTGCAAACGTCCGCGAATGATCCCAAGTGTCGGCACTATCGTTTAATCGCGATACAATTACGAAAAGATTTAATAAAAAAGCAGTTTTCACTATTAAAGTTTATAACAACGTAACTATGCGAGTCAACAACCGTAACTAAGGACGCCATCTTGATTTCAATCCGGCGGTACGCCACCTACCATCGTTGTCCCGTACGGAACCCTGGTCGGTAATGAAGATCGATACCGACGTAGAACCACTACCCCGAAGATATTATCGGGATTTATGCGAATATAAATATTTATAATTTAGCAACTAGCGAGATCTAGAGATCCAGAAGAAGAATTTAAAGAAGAATCTCGGCAAGAATCGATGAAAATCAAACGAAAATAGAAGAAAATATTGAAAATCGAACGTAGATATACCACGGTTAGTATAAAATTACTCGTTTGATTTAAATCTGGTCTTAATTATTGTCGATATGACTGTAAAGGTGGAAAGAAGGTAGGCTAGGTGTACAGGTCCAATTTTATTCTCGATTTTACATCGCGAATTAACTTTTACTAACGTGAATTATGAGAAATTTGTTTAGAATTATATTGAATTAATTCAAATTAAACGAAATTATTTCGAATTGAAATGAATTAATGGAAATTATAGTGAATTAATTTAAATTATAATGAATTATTCGAATTACAAGAATTAAATTGGATTGTAAAGATTAATGTGCATTAATTCAAACTAAAAAATTGATGTGTCGATTCAGGTTTGAGTTATTTGCCCATCGATTTTTCGATATAATATACGAAAGAAGTTGATAGTCTCAAAATAATGAATACATTTTCGTTACCTTTTTCGACGCAAAATTTTCAGCTCTTTCAATTGAAAATATTTTCATGTATACCTCGGACAATCGGAGATCCAAATTCATATGATTGAACCTCCGTCCGCAACTCCAAATTCGATTTAAAATTTTTTTTTTTTTTTTTTTGCCTATCTCAGAAACTATTAGTCCTGGGATAAAATTTTTAGTAACGAAAAACAAAAAAAAAACGCGTCTTTTAAAACCCCATAAATTTTGTTTCAGGTATTTTTTCGATAAGTCAACGGTTATACATACTCGTATACATACAATAGGCGTGTAACTATATATAATGGAGCAAAAAGTAGCTTCCAGTTATATCTAATAGCTCTAAAATATACATATATAACTATATGTATAACCTACCCTAGCTCTTACTGCTGCACTCATCATACA
The DNA here is from genome assembly GCA_949628255.1 of Macrophya alboannulata. Lineage (NCBI taxonomy): Eukaryota > Metazoa > Arthropoda > Insecta > Hymenoptera > Tenthredinidae > Macrophya > Macrophya alboannulata. The sequence continues at coordinate 15,579,073 of OX451211.1, read as the reverse complement.
GAAATTTCTCTCTGAAATATAAGAATATGTACGTACCTATATACGTATATCTAAGAAAAATTCCTCAAGATAAGATTTCTTTCTTTCTCTATATTTATTTTTCTTTCTTTCGTTTAGTTTTTTTTTTTTTTTTGGAACTGGAAGACGACGTGTGACTAACGTTTATAAAAAAAAAAAAAAAAAAAACGACTAGACAAGTTGAGAGAAATGTTTTTTTTTTCTTCTTCTTTTTTTTGGAGGGGTAAGTACGCGATGAAACGTCAAGTTCGATTATAATACGACCGCGGGCTGCATATATTTATTACTTATTTATTTATTTATTTTTGTAACTAAGAATTTCTTCTTTTTTTTTTTTTTACCGCGATCCTATTTTTGAGATGAAATTAATTAAGCCGCGTTACTGCACCGTTGGTGAAAAAGATACGCGTAATAATAATACCATAACAACAATAAGGTTTATTATACCGTGGGGGGTGCGCGGGGTACATACCGGTACATACAAGGAGTCATGAGATGATTCTGCCTTTCTGTTTACCGTTCTGACACTCGATCCATTTCCCTTTGTCAGCCTTTCTCGCCTCTCTGCAGTCCGAGCTATGGACGTATGTATGTACATACGTACAGTCATTCGGTTGAACTTCATGCCCATTGATGAAACACCCGTCCCTACTCTAAATTCTCAACTCTTTCTTTTTTTCCTGTTTTTTTTTTTTTTTTCATTTTTTTTTTTTATTTTTTCTTCTTTTACGTATCCAAAGAATGAAACAAGAAGACGAAAATGAGCAAAGAAACGATACAAAAAAAAACAAAAAAAAAGAAAAGGAAACAAAATAGGAATACGACGAGAGGAAAAAGGCGAAGACCAAATGAAATACAAAATTATAATTCGAGGGAAATTACGAGGCGTCATTTCCTTTTTATATTATGGAATTTTGGAAACGGTTCATCCTAAATTTCGGTGAAAAGAAAACATCGCGAATTTCGTATAAATTTTTTGAACGTGCAGATATACTACATTCATCTATAACGTAGATCGAAAAGTAGCTTAATTAGGTATATGATAAAATTATAACTGACATTTCGTATCAACGCATGAATAAATAAATTATTATGTATAAAATAAATGATTATGGGATATCGTCGATTGGTCAGGGTTTGTTATAAATTACGAAAGAAAGGACGTGGTGGATGCTCGTCGAATGAAAAAAATAAATAAATAAAAACAAAACCAAAAAAATATAAAAATAAATAAGACAAATTCCAAGTATAACGTGAAGATGAGAACGAAGATAACACGTGGGGACCTACTTAGCGGCGAGTCCCACATATGACCTCGTATTATGCCTCCTTCGGCAGCTTCCATATTATGCACCACCGTACCGGGTTTTAGGAACAATGAAAAACTTTCTTTTATGTCGAGGATTAAATTTCACAGGATTATGACTTTTCCTATACCTAACGAAAAAAAAAAATATATATGTGTACACGTAGGTATGTCAGGCCTGGTTGAAGTTTCCGAATTTAAAAATTTCCGAACGTTAACGAATTTCGAATTTTAATATTACCGAGTCACGATTTTTGGGAAGAGTATTTCCCCGTAAGGCCTCATATTGGATTTAAAAAATTTCAAATCGAAAAACTGCACCGTAGGTTCAAAATTCCAAATCCTAAACATCTCCCTTTGTTAAATTTTCCGATTCTCGAACTTTCGGAGTGTTTAGCTCTCTGCATATAATTCCGGTTTTTCTCAATTTTGAACATTCCGAACTTTGGCCTTCGCGAAAATTCGTTATCGTCTAAAATTCGGAACTTCAACCCGGTCCCACAAAAAAAAAAAAAAAACCCAATAATTTTATTTTGGATTTTTCTAATCTTCAACTTTTTTTCAATCCGTCTAATTATTTACCAAATATCAATTGATCATTCAGTTTTCAAATGATCCGTTATGGACCACAAAAAAAAAGCTCGTATATGAAATTTGAAAATTGTTTTCCATTCCCACGCACGATTAGAAAATTTTCCTCTATATATTCCCGGCTTGGGGAATTCCTGGGAACCGTTAAGTCGCAGTCTGAAACTCCTCTTCGGAGCCACAATCAACCATCCTCAAGGCTACCTAGTTCTGCTACTGCATATATACAAGCTAACTTTAGCTATATATACTTTAACCTCATCCTTGCAGACGCAGTCTCTTTCAACTTGGTGGAGGTATAGGCACGGTATAAACTATATTATACAAGATATCGAGAGAGCTGAATATCAGGTTCGAGATCGATGATTGGAATTATTATTTATCACTTTTCGGATGTATTAATTAGCTACCTTTAAGCGGGGCTGGTTTGAAGTTCCGAACGGTTAAAAGTACGAATAAATTTCGGACGATTTTGAATTTTCGGAAAGGTTCGAGTTTGGGATATTAAAATATTGGGAAAGATCGGAATGCAGACAGCCAAAAACTCGGAAAGTCCGAGAATTCGAAAATTTAATCGAGAGGCAAACTAAACATTCTAAAAACCTCGGTTCGGTTGTATCGAAATTCGTCATTTCAACCCGGTCCCAAAGCTCTTGCAGTTTCAGTTTCACTTTCGTCTCCTTCTTCCCCTTTTCAATTTTTTTTTCTTCTTTCTTTCTTTATCATCGCGACGTTGGTGGCTGAGAATAATATTCCCAACGAATAATACCTCGTAAAGCAAAGCTTCGCTTAAACTGTCAACGAAGGCTGCTTTATCGTAACGTAAGATCTCATCCTCCGATCGTATATATGGGGAATAAAAATTGCCGCGTTGTAAAGGCTGCGGTATGACTCGACCGGAGTGCGATTCGGTTTCGGGAAATTCCCCTCGTTAATTAATATACCTCCACGATTGAAGGCGATGAAAAATTTACTCAACAAGTTCGCGGAATAAGAAGAATTAGAAGAATATAAAAAGAATCGTTCTCATTTTTCGTTTAATTTCAATTAGATTTACGATTGTTTTAAATACTCTCGTTTTATGGTTTCGGTCAGTGGTTTCCTTCTTTCTACACTCATATGTATAAAATATATACATAGGTATATAGGTATGTATAAAAGAAAAACAGTAAAATTGTTCAACAGACCCGACTGCTGCAGTGTCGCCTGTCTTTTATGGGTATAAAACTTGTGTATGGGAATTCTGCAGAATATATGTATGTATGTATGTACGTGTAATATATGTACCTTATATACCCGCGTCTTTCGCCCACCGCAGAACTTTGTCTGCGGCGCATTTTAACAACGAATTTTATTATATACGTTACCGCATTGTCTCTCTTTTGGAGTATATATATATATATATATATATATATATATATATATATATATATATATATATATATATATATATATATATATATATATATATATATATATATATATATATATATATATGTATGTGACTAATCGTTAAAAATGGTAGGTAAATAAAAATAAAAAATAAAAAAACCACTATTTCAAACAACCTTTTATTCATATTGGCTTATTCATAATTCTTTCCTGACTGACTGACCCCATCCTCTGCAGATTTTTATACCTATACGTATATAACATACATTATACCTTATTATACTCTCGTATATGTGTGACATACGAGTACGCAATGGCTATTAATAATTTTCAAAGGTCAGAAACTGAAGAGAAGTAACAAAAAAATTTTTTTTTTATATTATCACAGAAATCTTGACTGCACTTTTTGAAAATACAATTCAACAGAGATGAGAACGAAAATAGAAGCAATCATCGTCCATGATCTATAATATGGGTCTAAAAATTTCTATGTCCTTTTTTTTTTTTTTTTTTTTTTTTTTTTTTTAATTAGGAGCCTAGAAAGCATTTCAAATCGCCTCTGTCCAAGACTTTGATGCGTTGCATGGTTCGTAACTATACCTACCTACGGAACTGATGTCAGAATTTACATTTAAGGTCAGACAAACAAGCATTGATATAGATTCGTTCGAATACGTAAATTGTTCACGCGTAGGTACAACGAAGAAGAAAAAAAAAAAAAAGTAAAAATTATTCAAAGAAACTGAGATTATTTATTTTCTGTTTTTTTTTTTTTTTTTTTTTTTGATATCTGAAACTGTGTATTAAACGTCATACACTTATCTCCCTTACCTAAACCTTTCGGGATCAAGTTCCGGACGCCCTCGCGCCCTTATGTACGATTAGTAGCAGCTGGTTAAATATTTAGGAAGAAGGTTCTCCCCTACGATTTTAAAACCGAAGGGGGGGTGAATTATTTCCGACAAACTCAGTGGTAGTAGGTACATACATACGTGTGCCTTGGTATACGCAGAAGTATGTATGTAATACATTTTATATCATACCGTACGAAACAGCTGCGACGTGTTCGCGTTGATCGTTCGAAAAAAAAAAAAAAAGTTCAGCTCAAAATTTTTTAAAATTTTTGATCACGAACTGGAAATAAAATTGCTTTTACTGGTTTTCTTGCGTTTGATTTTTTTTTTTTTTTATTTTATACTAGATTTGAAAGGTAGAAGAGAATTTTGAAGTTAGAGCTTTACTTAAAAAGCAATAAAAATAAAATAAAAAAATATATAAAGAATGAAGTATATATATAGGTATAGGTATATATATGTGAGTATGTATAGAACGACAAAGCACACCCTTGTGTACAAATATATGTAGGTATGTACAGTTTCAAGAATTCAACGACCCTGAAAGAATCCAGTATTTTTCTATTTTCATATATACGAGATATTATGAAAAAATAAAATCTCGACTATACCTAAGCCGAAGACTTTTTTTTATCATTTTCTCGGTCTGAAATTCCATTTTTTTTCCCTCTAATTTTTTTTCCTTCTTTCTTTTTTTTCCCCCAACACTCGAGATAACTTTACCGTGCTCGCTTACAGCTTCGTGGGGTAAAAAATATTTATTTTCTATCATCATACCCTCCCCTCCTCGTACCTACCTACTACAGGAAGTCTAAAATTTTCCAAAATGATAAACTGCTGCAGCAGTGTGCGCGTATACGTTAGCTGCTAGAAAGGAAGTTTGAAATTCATAATAACACACTAACATGGTGTGTTTGAATTATTGCTATAAATTTCTTCCAACTTTTTTTCTTGTTATACATTTATTTTTTATTTCTGAATTTCTATTTTTTTTGTCGTTTTTTTCAGTAGCTTTGTACATATATACTAGGTCAAAAACTATATAGAACCGCGCGTACGCATACTGCGTGCACTTATATGGACATTAAACTGCTGCACGTAAGCAGCTGCATCACTGATCGTATTATACCTATACCTAATCGAAATCGTAATATTTATAGACTTTGAGTAAACCGAAACAAGACTGCGTTAACTGCTATTTGATTACATCTACCTACATCATGTATAGTATAGCAATCCGCGAACTTCAGCGGGCACTAAAATCAGTCTGCGTGCAGCAGCAGATTTGCGAATATCTGAATGCCAAAAATAAATTCGCGAATTCAGTATTACCTCACAGTTTATATAATCCGTTAAAGAAAAAAATTAAAATAGATAAGAAAAACAGTTTTTTTTTCTTTTTCTTTTTGGTTTGCAGGCGTTTTTTCGATTTTTTTTTTCTTTGCCGTAAAAAACGATTTTCATTTTTCGTTTATACGTTCACTTATTTCCTCCTTTCCTTCTTCTTTTTCTTCTTCTTTTCGTTTTTTTTTTTTTTCATTAGCTAAGCCACTTCACTAAATTTCAGTTTGGTTTTAAAATTGAACAAGCTCGAAGTGCCGGAGGAAGGATAGAGGACTCTTAAAAAGCTACGGACACATAATTCATTTTCTTCTTTCGAATATATATAACTATAAGTAACGCCTTATTGCTTCTGCCTTTGCAGAGCTTTACGCCTGTACGAGGTTATATATATTTACGACGTTTTTTATTTTTATTTATTTTTTTTTTCTTTTTTTTTCTTCTGCTTTCGAAAAGGGTCTCTCTCATCCAGATACGCGGACACACATCGATATATCATACTTTATTGTACATACGTAAAATACGAGCAAACATCAATCGCCTGAAAATTGGGGATGTTATAGATATGCAAGTTGAAACTCAAGTCGCTAGCAACTTGGGGCGTACGTGCGTATATGTTTGTTTAAATTGAGACGCGAAGGAGATGGTATATAGGTATATACGAGCCCCCCAATCCAACGATAAACACTTCTCTCTTCTTAACAGATGAGTCAGGAAAGTTGAAAATCGGTATGCACATCAAGAGTGAAAAACATGTTCTACGAGTTATAAATTTATAGTTAAAAATAAATAGAATTCGATAATAATCATTCGAAATTCACTTGAACTTTTCTACAGTTTGTTTCCTTCACTCTTCGAACCAATTTCTGATTATCGATCGTTTTTCTTATTACCTCGAAAACAAGAAGAAAAAACAAGGCAAAAAATAATTTTCATCATCATTATTAATGCATATATATACATTTTTTTCAACGCAGCTTGTTACCGAAGAACGGCAAATTACGTCTTCGACGCATACGATCGACAGTTTATCGCGTCTAAATTTTTTGCCCCGATACAAAGTTGCAGTCTGCATCGGCTTGATTATAATCATCAGTCCAGCAGCAGCAGCAGCAGCAGCAGACTGCAGGGTTAAAAGGCATCTAAACACGTCGTCCTCGGTGATTACTGTAATAGAAAATCCTTGACGAACGTTTTCTCTTTGTCAGTTTTCACCACTCCATTAGGGCTAATAGGATGACTCTAGAAATCTCGCTTGGCATCGGAGGCATCCACTGCAACGATGAGCTGCAGTAAGAGGAACAAGAAATAAGGGAAAAAAAATAAAAAAATAAAAAAATTACAAGAAGAAGAAGAAGAAGAAGAAGAAGAAGAAGAAGAAGAAGAAGAAGAAGATAAAAACGAAAGGGAAAAAAAAACGAATTAAATGAAGAAATTGAGGAAAAAAAAAACCACGTACAGGCGTATAGGCATTTAAATTATATCGCGTAGGTATATATGAGTTACAATGAATTTTATATTTAGACATCAGTTCAGTTTCTCGTCCTTTTTTTTTTTTTTTTTTTTTTCTTTTTTTCATCTTTTTTATCTCAATGTAATATTGATCTCTGGGAACAGATTAATGTAATTATAGCTGCTAGCCAGCCCCCTTAACTAATTACAATAATTATAATCTCATATACCGATAAGAGATGCGCGATCATTCATCGTTTTTAAATAACGAGGAAATATTTTTTACCGTTCAAGTTTCCTCGTTCACCATCCCCATTGTTGTCTGATCGTTAGGTTTTGAACGATTAGAATCGTAATTGCTTAAAAGACAAAAAAAAACAAAAAAAAAAATTTCCGTGTTTAAAATTCGTTTCAGTTATCAGAAAAATAAAAATAAAAACGAAAGATCGTCAAACACATCGCATCGAATAATAATATGTTCTTGAATATACGGTATACGTGCAGGAAATGATATCCACGCACTTGTGACTCGGCGATATGTATTATAGAGGGTATATCATGCTGTACGACGATAATCGGGGCACTTGAACACGCGTCGCATTTAATTTGTACGATGAAACTAACGAGTGCGTAAAACAGCTTTGAGAGATGGAGATGAAGGCAACCGAGTGTGTCGAGTATCTTCTCGCCCAAGTATCGCTGCACAGCTATATAGTCGCTTGATGATCGTCATATCGTTCGGTGGTCAGGAAATTTTAACGAACCAATTAATTCCTGCGAAATAATATAATAGTCGTCAAATTTAAATCGCGGTTTTATTTTCCCTCGAATTACACACGTTTCATCATCATCTGTTATTATTATTATTAACATTTTATCCCTATATACCGAATTTCTTTGTTTTTTCTTTCAATCATATTTTCATTTTTCAACTTTTACTTTATACTCACCCATGTTAATATAAGAAAGTCAGCTGTTAATCACCTCTAATCACCTCGTTAGTGTTTAAAAATATTTAACGCTCATTAATCACCAGGGTCGAACCCCAGAGGTAGTTGACAGTCTCTGACAGTTGATCCCGGGGCGGGTGTGAGATCTTGCAGCCTTGTTAGTTGATTGATATTTTACAGGCAGTCTAAGTCTCAGTTTTTCTCATTTTTTTTTTGCTTTCCTTATATTTAGAATCACACTATAGCCTCAGGATTTAATTCAATTTTTATGGAATATTTTTAGCATTAGAATCTTGATGTTGAAGACCATGGATCGAAGTGAGTTCTATAAAAATGACATAGGTCAACTGTGGACTCAATTTCGTAGTCAGTTTTAGTCCAATCTGGCTCCGGCTTCGTGAGCTTGATCAATACTAATGTGATTCTAGCGTAGACTAAGATTATCAAAAAATATTCAATTTTGGATAAATTTCCAGATTTCTAAAGTCCGTATATTGAAAAATCCCAAAAAATTGAATTTTCTCGAATTTTTTATAGCCAGACGAACAAACATTTTTAAGAACTTCTAGTCCACGTCAGACCCAAATGTTTGGACTACAAGTACAAAAGTTTATAGACCGATCGGACTAATGGTTAATTAGTTATTGAGTCAGCAATTAACCTACAACATTTTTACAAAGCTTACAATTAAGCCCATACTGGTGGTCACACGACGTAATATGCATGGGACTTGAACTTGTGTATCTTAGTTCCCACAATCCTCGATAATTTTTCGAATTTTTACATCCAGAATATGTATAAATGCACCCGGATTTAAGGAGTAAATAATATTGTGAATATGATAACTATACCGTAACTATAATACGTGCTATTTTAAACTTGAAAATCAGCTTTTGGTTTTATCATTCTTATTTCAGTCACTGCTAAAGGTGAAATAAGAAGAAGAAGAAGAGGAAGAAGAAAAAGAAGAAAGAAGAAGGTTTTTGCGCCGTTGCACAGCAAAATCCCGGATGATTCACAATAATCGCAAACTATCTAACCTATATAGGCTGTGTTCTCGCATATTGCGCATACGGACGCGGAAATCTTCAGTTTCTTTGAATCCGCAATATTATCTCATAATACCTGCTTGATATGTTTATCGCTTGTTGCGGTCTCTTCGTACGCGTTATACATACATACATATATACATATAATAACCTCGAGTTCTTTCTTTCTTACAATTAAATACGCAAGTATCCTTGACGGCCTAGATACTGCGGAAAGAAATTACTACAATCCACTATACAAAAGTGAAAAGTGATTATCAAAAAATTTTCAACGTTCAACGTTGTTATAGCCATCGAATCGTTTATTTTTACCTTCCTTTTATTGTGACCCTGCTACGCAGGTGAGTAAATAATGAAAATGTAAATGAACAATGATTCAGCTTTGCTACGTGCGTATGGTATACTCGTACATATACGCGATGAATATACAAAAGGGCCAATTGTTCGATAGAGAAGACTGCACGTTATAATGAGTAATGGAAAAAAGACACGCGTTTATCGCGCTCCTCGTGCAGATACCCCTCAGGTATATAGGTAAATTTTCTTTACGTAATGGTGTATGTAATCAACGTGGTACCTAGTACAGCTGACGCATCTTTACGTCCTGGCATGATTAAGCGATTATTGTAAACCGGGTTCTCGCGCCGATTTCTTTATAATAAAATGCGGTTTTAAATATATACGCGTGCATATCGAGAGAGAAAAATTGTACAATTATCTATATTTCTCATGCAGCTATATATTTCAATCTTTTTTTCTACCCTTTGCTGTTTACAATTCCAAGTATATCTGAGAAGGTCGTGATTCACGACACGCAATGAGTCTTGAGGGAGATAAATTTATGTATATTTCAATTATATATTTCTTAGTAAAAAATTTAACGATGGAAAATTAAACGAGGATAGAAGAAGAAAGCAAAAAACTAAATATTATCGTACGTTATGGATGATTAAGGTTAATCCCGGTAGAAATAAAACCGCAAAACTGTATTAGCCTCCCGTTATCCTTTTTTTTTTTGATCTTGATCATAAGTAAAATAATATTTTTCCACTAGCGATTCATTTTTTGATTTATCCAAATTTTTTGGACACAGATATTAAAATTTCGAAATCTCTTTATTATTGGCTAATAAGTTATACAGAGTTTTGCCGCAGGTTTGGTTCGACTTTTATTATTGGCGACGGTGTTCAGCGTAACACCCTTAATATATTGAACTTTTGATATAAACGGAGTATATGATTGTGGCGACGATGATGATGATGATATAGAAATGCATGCGGATTATTGCTTGAATAAGGTATATCAGGTCACGATTTGAATAACGCGGGTTTTATAAGGCGGGCCCTCCTCGTCGTCTAAGTTACGATTTCCTGATTTTAGCAGCAATTTACTGCAATTTGACTCCTACACAGATCTCTGCACCGCCGTGCTGTGCCGTGCCGTGCCGTGCTCTGCCGAAGCCGCGAGAACGAATAGGCTTTAACCGAGGCTTGTGAACCACGTAGGATGTAATGTGCTGAGAGTTTATACACGCATTGTGAGACGAGGAAAAGTCTTACAGCTACAAATCAGAGAGCCACTCGTGAGCGACTCGGACTTTAATATAATATAAGGCTATGTGTTGCAAGAGCTGTATTCTGTGTATATAATATATACCATATGTACATCGCCTCCATTGAACTGAACCAGGATTTGAAATTTGAAATTTTTCGATCTTGCCCAATTTTAATATTCTGAACTTTGACTTTTCTCAAAATTTCAAATCGTCTGAAGTGAGTTCGCAATTTTTACTATCAGAACTGCAAACTAGACCCTTCGATATAAATTTTTACCAGACCGAAGACGGAAGATGATTTTAATCTCCCGCTAAGCTCAAAAGTGAAATTAAATCGGAGACCTTGACGTTTATAGAATCGTTTGCCTAAATAGCTCTTGCTTTGGAGCTCGTTTACGGTCTATTTCCGGTCTCTGAGATCCAGAGTGTCATACTAACATATTACGTAACGGTCAAGTATGAAGTAGCCGTTCTATTCTGGCCCTCGTCCAACTCAACAATACACTTTAATAATCGACAAAGACCGAAAGAGAGAGAGAAAGAAAAAAGAATAGTCTCTAATTTAAAAAAAAAGTACCTTCTTACGAATTTTTTCAAAAAAAAAATAATCGTTTTTGATGCAAAATATTCGTGAAATTTGTCAATTTTTCTATTCATATGCGGACGAACGGTTTCAGGCATTTTCGATATCCATCATTCGCCCGATATTTTGATAATAAATAATTCGTCTATCATCGCGTTGATTATAATCGACTACCGGAGCTTTTACTGTCTCCGAAGTTCAGATTCTGCAGTTATACTCTAACTGCTTTACACACAGCCTCTGCATCAGCCCCGCACAGTCTGTATAATAAATCTATAAGTATTCCGATCGTTATCTATTATAACGTTGGGAGTGTCCCGAGAGATTTCTTGCACGATTTATATCGGTTAGCGATATCGAGGTGTTAAATAGCTGAGTGTTATTTTAGATCGAGTGCAGCATTCGAACTTTTGCCCGTGAAATAGGAACACCAAAAAGGGTTTCGATCTTCTACTTTTTCCTTTTTCCATTTTTGATTCTTCATTTTTTTTTTTTCATTATCTCGTTGGTTTTAGAAAATTAGAACACCGACTGCGGGATCAGCTGATTCACCATATCGGGGGCTACACTGATTTGAATACGTAAATTGTTAAATTGCACCGTCCCTAAGTAATTCATCGTCGAGATTGAAATTGATATTAAAATAGCTGGCGGTGGTCGTAGAGATTTCCTCAATCATTTCATCAAGCTCGACCCTTCAACGTCGAAATCCTACGCAATGTCATCGGTGAAGTGTTCAGTGGATCCCAACCGACCTCAGCTTCCTCTCTTCACTTTTTTTTTTTTTGCAATATTTTTGATTTTGAATTAATTTTTTTATCGGTTCATTAATTTCGTTCGTCATTTTTCCTGTCGTTTTTCCGGTTTGTTTCGTTAGGATAAAAAAAAAAGCCGAGGAAAAACTGAGAGCCTCGTTATGGAATTTGGATTATTTTATATACCTGATTTAAAATATATACCGATTTCCGTAAAAATGTGTACATACAAGAGATCGTGGAGAATTTCAATATATACCTAGCGATTCAATATGAAGTTCAAGGCGACTTGAATAACAGGAATGCGAGAATTCTTATTCTCCGTAAGGATTCCAGACGCGCCATCATCGCCTTGCCTCGGCCTCAGGTCCCCAGGTTTCCTTAGAAGGCGGATCGACTTCTTACGAGTTGGAAAACTGCAGCAGCTCAGAGCTGCAGTTCTGAAGTTCTGTTAGTGGCCACCGGGTCCCTCGGTTGATCCCCCTTCGACGACAGTAAACGATTGTCGTTTGTTACATTGATGGGAAATTCAAAGGGCTCGAGGAATTCGCTAACGAGAACATAACACTCGCAAAAAAAAAAAAAAAATGAACAACAGGAAAAGACGAATCCAGTCATCGATAGAAATCATCGATATTAAACGACTCGAGGCATATAAATTTTCAGATATTTATAATTGCTGCCCTTCTTATAATTACTCTTTCCTCGTTTCTTCTCATTTTCTATTTTCCATTTTTATTAACCGAGTGCTTAGCGGATACACGTATATAGAAATCGAGAATAATTTAGTGTCAAAACGGTTTAGAAAAGGGTAGACAGTTATGATGCAGCGAACGTGTCAAGACAATGAGGATTTTGCTACGCCTTCCTAGAACTGATTTCCGTAATCTTTTTCCTAGTTTTTTTTTTTACCTCGTATAGAGGCTGAGTTAGAACCACAATATATTTCTCTAAATATATAGGGAAATATCCACCGGGAGTATTTTCAACCGTTTTCGAAGAAAACTTTCATCGTGAGTAGGGAAAACAAGAAATCAAAAGAAAAAAAAAACTGCTAATACGTGAAATATTGTATATTATGAGCTTATAAACTCTTTGCCCGGAGGCAACGGATCGATCAAGAGACTCGGTAGAGTCTCGCGCCGATTTGTCTTACTCCACGCGATGTGCGTATTACCCATTCATTTGTCCTATATAATCCTGAGCATCGAATATAATCCGCGAAAACTAAGGAAAAACGAACCAAAAAAAACTCTCACTTGATTTCTTTGATCTAAAACAGAAGCTGAAAGAGAAGAAAAAATATCAAGCTTCTTTCGATTCTGGGTAATTCACAAAATTTGTTTTTAGGTATTGAAAATCCGCGAAAATAGACTCGATATATATTCGGTTTAGAAATAATAAATATACTATAGGTATATATGTATATCGATCCGCGAGGATTTAGTTCAACTTAAGTTAGCCGCAAGTTGAGTTTGGTTTTCAAAAAATCGTCTGCAAGCATAAACGTCGTTTCGTTTCACGTAATAGATTAATCATAGAAAACCCCGGGCCAGTCCATATATACCTCGTGTGTTATGCATATTAGAATTCCTTTTTAGAATATGACAGTTCGTGTCTTATGCAAATATCATAAAGGGAACGTCGTTGGAACTGGCCTAGGATAGATCCCTAGTTCCTTAATATATATACCTATGTATATACCTACTCTCGTATACCCAACCTTCGTTCCCATCCTCGCTTTACCAAAGGATTATTATGTGGGCGGAACATATAGTCACGACCAAAGTGTCTAATGGATTTCTGATGGCTCGCCTAGTATATTATACGTATACATCCGTACCGCAACGCTTACAGTAATAAAAAAAAACGAAAAAAAAAATGAATAAATATCGAAGAAATTTCCATAGATTATTAAAAACTCTATATCTGGATTTATCTGATCGGATTTTGGATTTGGAGAACTACTTATAAACGTTGCGTTGAAATTTTCTAGTCGAAAAAAAAAAAAAAAGAACGAGCGTGTAACGCCAGTTTTTCCACGTTTTTATATTCTTCAAAAACTATACTAGCGAATGAAGAGTGAAAAAGAAAGATCGGTAAAATTTTTTCTTTCATTAAGGGGACCAGTATAACAGCTTGGTTTGGGAAATTTGGAGTACTCCAAAATTTATTTATTTGTCAACCAAAGCTTATTTCACATCAAAAAAAAATTTTCTTCGAAAAACTTTGTCGTAAGGTTTCAGGCGCATCGTTGGTCCAATTCAACCTCTCAAGGTCTTTCTTTCTTCGGACAGCAATTCTACATCTTACGAACGTAGGAATCGGTGAAAAAAAATTCATGTGAAAAGTTACGGTCAATTATCCAAAATTTCCAATATTTAGGCCACTAATTTGCAAATAACTTGGCCAACACGAAATTGTAAAAAAATTCCCTCGTTCACACGATGAGGATTTCTTTTCTGAACAAAATGAGCCCTCAACGACCTTAATCAGAACAACGATGCGCCTAAAACCTTACGACAGAGGTTTTCAAAGCAAATTCTTTTTTTTTTTATGTGAAATGAACTTGGGCTGAGAAATAAATGCATTTTGGAGTACTCCGAATTTCCCTTAAGTATATAATTGAATAGGAGATAATTAACTGTGATTGTAGCTGTATCAGTCATTCGTATGAGGATTTGGCATTCATATTTATATATGAATAAAATAGAAAGAGTATAAAGCGCTGTCTGTCTCTTTGTTTTATATATAGTATACCTGCAAAGATATACAACGAATTACAAAATAAATAATTATTCTTAGACGTTACATACCTAGACACGTATATATACGTTACATAATTTGTACAGTTATATGTCTATTATAAGTATATATTACTGTTTTGACGGTATATTCTCGCAACTTCCTTTAAGAAAACCGAGTCATTCTTCCCACGCGTGAATTGTTTGACGTTTAAAAACCGCGCGCGCGTGTTAAATAGCGTTCGCGTTACAGTGTATATTCGAATAACAAATTCATGATACAGAAGAAGATCGAGAGTTAAACTCCGAAATCCTTGGACTATATTACCCTGCCTTAATACCCACACGAGTCGATATACTGATTGAGAAAATGCGTAATACGTGGATAACTACATGGATTTAATAAAAAAATAAAAAAATACCCATTGACGAACATTAACAAAGCACATCCATGATACGCGAGTGTTGGCGGATAATTGTACATACTTTTTGTACATAGGTATATATAAACATATACACATTGAGGTATATAGATGGTACTGTATATAAGCCTCGCCTCGGCTAACCTTACCTGGCCAAACAGAGTATTTGCATAATAAAACGAGTCGCGGAGAGAATGATTCATCGCGCATCGACACTCTTGGTCATCGACCTGAAAATCCTTCGAGCGCTTATTCGACATTCGGTTATCAGAGCCGGGGGAAGATCGTTAGGAAAAATGGCAAGAAATAATCAAAGATTTGACATTTTTATTTTCTTTTTCTCTTCTCAAGGACTAAAAATCTCTGCCTCTTAGTTTTTGCAGACACTAGCTTCGGACTATAATGCGTCGATATTATATATCCTCCTCGACGGATCCAGCGTATCTGCATCGGTAAAGTTAGAGAAAGGCTCTATAATCTGCGAGCACATATTGTCGTCAATTTTATCATTTATAAGTGTAGGAAATTAACGAGGGAAGGCCTGTCGTTGCGTGGCAAATCGCTGATTTATATACAGCATTAATCAATTTCACTTTCTAAATTATTCCCAACAACATATATATATATATATATATAAATATCCGCAAGCTCGTTCGCCTTCTCACATTCGCCTTGTTAAATACGTACGGATGAGCACGCATTGGATATTCTCACCTCGTATGGCTTATACTATATACGTTTCCGGACTTTGAAAAAAAAGATCAAAAGCTCAAAACTCGACAGATTCAAATTTTCTTCTCGCTATTTTTCTTCGCTAATTTTTTTCCTTGAAATGAAAATAACAAAAATGAAGGGATTCGATAAGAGATTCGAAAGTGACAATCCGTATGTTCTTATATACGAGTCGATATCTATGACCTAGTAATCTTTGCTATTGTTGTCGGTTGCGTACTACGACGAAACGCGTCGCGACGCATTGCAGCGATGCAATTATTGTACTTAACTGATCGTTGTAACTGTGCAGTGTATAATTTTTTTATCGTATAAGAAATAGGCGACAGACTATATCGTCGAAGAGAAAGATATAGACTTTGAAAAAAAAATTAGAAAAAAATTGTTCCTCAAATTCTTTACGGATAATGAAAAGTAGGCGTGTGTATAGATATACAATAATAACTGCATACAATATGTTTATATATTTTACGATATATGTATATGTATATTGCACGAGGAATAATTTCGCTCCTATAACCGCCTACGTAAATTTCAAATGTAACGTACACTACGTATTATTATACGTATATGTATGCGTGTATGTATGTATCTATGTGAGTACGTAGATGGATACGTATATACTATATATATACATATATGCGAGGATCGGGTAATTGATCATACAGACGCTTTCGTTCATATACCATATCTACGGCGCAGGGGACATGGTGTGCGCCGAGTCTGGGAATGACTCAGATGTAATATACTAGCGTGAGTTATAATTTCAATTAGGCCACTTTATGATGTCGATATTTATAAATATATACAGGCAAATATGCACATATACATACGTAATCTAAATACATATACATATGTATAGTATAAATTGCGGTATATACGTTATACGTATATCGACGATCGTTTTATAGCTGTAGAATCAAATCGTTAGCATATTGACCCTGAAAGAACTAACTAACTAACTAAATTATTTACTTGACGGAAATAACTATGACGATAGTTTTTTTTCTCTTTTTTCTTTTCACTGGCTATTTCATTCCTCGAATTTCGTTTCGAAAGTGATTACCATGACTGTGATTAAAGATGAAAGATTTTTTCGTAATAAATTTCGGAGTATTTTGCCCGATGTAAGTACATGTAATTACTCGATTACGTTGTATTAACATTCATGAATTATTCAGATTAGGAAGTATCTTTAGTGAGATAAATGAACCCTGGAGTCAAGATATATGAATAATTCTGAAAATTGGAATACTCTGAAATACTCCGGACGAAAGGATCCGCAAGATGCTGCGAGGTTGGGTTCAAGATCCGAATTTCGAAAGTTCCGAAGGGTCAGAATTCGGAATTTTAATATCACGGATTTGATAATTCAGAAAAGAAATCGAGAAACACGGAGGGTTCAAAATTCGGAAAACTAAAAACCCGGAAGGCAAAATCTCCGGTTTTTCAGAGCTTAGAAATTTTGAATGTAAATCATTTCACATGAATCGAAATCAATAAGTCGTTCAACTGTAACTCTATAAGCCTCTGGTGTTAAAAAAAAATAGTTTTCCCTATTTTTCGAAAAATAAAACAAAAATTCTGAACAAGTTCTAAAAAATCTACAAAATTTTTAACAATTTCTTTTGTTTCTCAAATCTCAGTGAAACTTTATAACAATGTCTGTAATTTTTTTTTTTCCAATTCTCTACTCGGACAGTTTTCAAATTTGGCGAATTTTTCTGAATAAGAAGAAGAAGAAGAAGAAGAAGAAAAAGAAGAATTCGAAAATTTTAATACAATAATCGCAAATGTACTTACTTCCGTCAGGGAAGTTTCTAACTTTTTATCGGACACCCTGTACACGAAAGGTATAAGTAACTAATTCCAGCTCACCGTCGGATTGGCACGGTAGAGGAATAACTGAACGTAATAGACTGGTGGTCAGTGATCAGTGATCAGCGGTTAGTGGTTACAGTGGTCGATTGTGAGATGATCGGTAATCGGCATTAACTGACGACGATCGTAGCTACATACATGTACAGTATCTAGTACAGAGGGTATCTAGTATAGATACAGGGTAAAATCGAGGAAGATAAATCAGTGGCACAGGTTGTCCTACATACTTCGCGATTGATGAAACCACAGTAAAAAAAAAAAAAAAATTGCCAAAATTATCCACATTTGATGGCTCCGATTCTGATCTTTTCGAATTTTAGAATGAATTCGGAACCTCGACTGTTCGGAACTTGAAAAAATTCGGAACCTAAACCCGATCCGAAATCAAAGTTGAAAATTTTGTGGTATAACATTTTGATGGAACTTTTACTGAACTTCTTTATATCTCATTTCTCGTCTGCACAGCCAAAGAAGAATCGGTGGTTGTTTTTCGCCCACCATATCAACGTTCGAAAACCATTTATTATTGAATACCGTGATCGCTGCCAATGAGAATCGCGGCGCATTGTCTTTTTGCTAATATACTGCCGAAGAGACACGTATAGCATTTTGTCCCCGTCGTTGAACACGGACCAGTTTTTACTTTAAAACTCGTTGAATCTCAACTCCTTCGCGATTCTTCTATATATCTAAAGATATCGACTCCTGTTCCAGGTAGGCACAAAGAGTACTACCAACCACATCCTAAAGTTTTGTCGTCTGTGGGCAGGAGGCCAGTCTACAGGTAGGTAGAATATCCACTCATACATATATAACTATGCTTCGTTCAACGGAATGACAGGTGTGCCACGTCCCTGTTTATAATCCAACTATATGTATACAATACAGGATGCGTCGCGTGACTCTCTTTATAAAACCAATCAGGTTCCTATACGCCATTGTTATTATCCACCTCATTACTATCACCTGAACGGATCATGAACCTCTTTGAAAACAAAAAAAAGGGTCACACCTTAGCATTTGTGTCAATAAATTAATGAATCATCGACGACTGCAGGTCACGATAACTCGAGTCTCATCCTACCTTATCATATCCCGTAGAGACATATAAACTTATAATAATGCGTTTGAAATTCATTGATGGGAGTAACCGTGACGGAGATAGGTCTTCTTCTTCTTCTTCTTCTTCTTCTTCTTCTTCTTCTTCTTCTTCTTCTTCTTCTTCTTCTTCTTCTTCTTCTTCTTCTTCTTCTTCTTCTTCTTCTTCTTCTTCTTCTTCTTCGTTCATTGATGGACCCGTGGAGCATTGCGTACCATTCAACTATAGAATTGTTTATTCGAATGAAAATTGAATGGGTACTAATCGAGGGCGTATATAGTGAATGGGAAGCGATATGTTCGAGTCTGAAAGCTGAATTGATAATTAGCATTATTGTGGTCTCGATAATGCGGCAGTGTGTATTATAGGTATGGTTTTATTCTATCAGGATCAGTGTACACGTAGTTACGAAGTTCTTAGCCCCGCGGACGTAAGCCTATATACCGTATAGTAAGTAGATGATAGAAATCGATTTGTCAGAACCATTAGGGGAAACGGTTGCGCAGAGGGATTACTTCGAACGATCTTGATAACCACGTAGTAAAATACCTACGTACCTTACCTACCTGCACCGTCTCACTACACACCGTGTCTCGTATAGGTACTGATCCCTCCGGTAGCCCAATAAAAGATGAATCTCTATACATTATATACAGGAGGTAATTTACAGTCGAAAATCTATTGCCCAAGATCTTCACTCGACTTTGTGATCGTTTTATCGTTTGAATTAAATCACACGCAGGTGATTTTCTTCGAACTTTCCCATTTTTTGTTTCTGATCATTTTGTAATC
Source organism: Macrophya alboannulata (assembly GCA_949628255.1). NCBI lineage: Eukaryota > Metazoa > Arthropoda > Insecta > Hymenoptera > Tenthredinidae > Macrophya > Macrophya alboannulata. The sequence continues at coordinate 15,559,560 of OX451211.1, read as the reverse complement.
CACGTGTAATTTTTTGGAACTGAACGTCCGTTTTGCGATTGAAAAAACGAGAAAATAGTCTCCTCTCTTTTACTACTTCGTGTATCATACGTGGGCGGCGGTTATAAACGATAGAATAAGGAAGAAGTGTACTGTGCTCGGATATGTCAGGGGACGACAACCGTATTTCAGAACCGCAGAAGCTGCACAAGCTCAGAAGCAGGAGCAGGAACAGAAACAGAAACGTCGTCCACGAGACAGGCAAGACCACCAGACCACATTAACAAACAATGGAATCTCTGCCCTCTTCCTCTTCTACATACACAAGGTTCACAATACAAATGAGATTCGCTAAGAAGAGACGAGACAACGGAGTGGACAGATGGACCGGGAAGGAAGGAAGAGACTGGTCAGAAGCCACCATCTGGAGAAGGATTCGCCAAGAAATCACATCCTTCGTGATAGGAAAAAAAAAAAAAGTGTATAGAAAAATAGAAAAGAAGACGTCGAGGAATTTCTAAATTTTATTAAAGTGAAACTAGATCCATGGTTATCTCAGCGGGATTGAGATGGATCTTTAGATCGTTGGAATCGATCAGAGTGTATAATAGGGGTCGTAAAATTGGAAATAATCAATTTAGTGCCGGTCAGAATACCGTCCAACATATTATATAGACCGGCGGGTTTGGGCTCGCCCTTTGGGTAATAACCCGATCGTGACGTGTTTTATACGCTAATAAAACCCCTTGACATCTTGATGAATCTCATCCATGTTCTATAAAGAAAAAAGAAAAACGAAAAAGGGGAAAAATCTCTATCAGAATTTTATCATTTTATCAAAATAATAATAATAATAATAATTATTATCGATCTTACGATAAATCTAATTATTTATAATCGATGTTAATTACGGGGAGGCACGCGAGGCTTAAGTGTAACACGGTACTGTACCAGATGCCTGGACGCAAAAAGTGATCAGAAAAAAAAATGGAAGATCGAGAAAAAAATTAAAAACTATATCCACACATGGCCAAGAGCAAATTCTGTGATTTAATATACAGTGTCTAATGAAGAATTTTGTACGACTAGACTGTAAGGCATCTAGAATATAATTTTCTCACTCTGTATTAAAAAAAAAAAAGGGTTTTCGACTGATCTCTCTAAAAATATTTTGCAAAAAAATTACGAGTATTTATTTAAGGATATGAGTAAAATCGTTACGTATATATATGTATAGGGAAATAATGTTGAAAAATAAGGAAACGAATCAGAGAACCACGTGGCGAGTTAATGTAGGACGAAAAGCATCATCGTCCACGTGGGGTTCCCGCATAGAAGTTATATATATAATAATATGCGTCTGGCCCCTTCATTAGAATAATTATGCGCCGGGTGATGATTAAGTGTTTTAGCAGATGGTATCACTGTCTTTTTTTCATATACTTGTACTATACACATATACAACGGGTGGGTTAAGAACTCGTAGATACGTAGAAGAACACGGACGTGAAATTTTTGTAACTCCTTTTATTTATTTCTCACGCAAATTATCATTTCCGTGACCCCTGTGTAGCTGTAACGCGGGTCATTAAACGTCGACGCAAAAAGCTTATGTCTCAAACATGTGACATGACTCGGTAGATACATACATGCATTTTCATACGATATTTTTCTCAATTTTTAGTCACGTCATCGTATTACGATTAGAAAGAAAATATATAGGTTGAATTTTTATCAACGGTTTCATTCTTCCGTTATACGCACGGTTTCAGCGTTTTTTCAATTTTCATCTGCACAGCTGTTTCGGTTTCGGTAGGAATATTACTTTTCGTCATATCAACGAAATTTCAGGTTTTTAGACAAACGTCAGTCGGAATGTCAGCCTCTATTCTTCACATACTTGATACCAATTCCGGTGATAATACACGAGCTTGTGGAACGATGAAAAGTACCGTGAAAAACCGTCTTTTCCGCTTTGATTTTCCTTTTTTTTTTTTTTTCTTTTTGGATAGTGATAAGTTAATTTAGTCCTCCCCCGCTGCGCCTCTCTGTCTGAGACGATCGAGAATATGTAATTTTGTATATAATATCGTACGTTAAGAGTCGGAGTATCGTACGATGAAGGGTCCACGCGGAAGATGCTGCGGAACGAACACAAAGCTATATACCTACACCGCGTGGTCTACCGCCCGGTAGGAGACTGACTTTTGTCTCGGACATGAATAGTAATTTACTAACCGAACACAGCCTCGGTTTTCGTTATATTCTTTAAAGCTCTGTACCCTTACATGTATCTATATGTATACATATATTTATATCCACTACTAGGTACCCGTATACTGCAACAACTTATACGAGACACCGAAGACACGAGACATATGCCGTTTGTGTTTTATGCTGATAGAAATAACTCGGTTATACGTATGTAGAGTCTTTTTCTGCACTCCGTGGCAGAGAGGGTCCGCATGCAGGGAAATCTCTGGTAAAACTCCGTTCCGCTGATTTTACAATTCCAAAAAGAAGAAAGAAAAAAAGAAAAACAGGGATAAAAGATTCAACCAGTCGAGGATCAAATTCGAAATAAACTCGAATGAATTATTGATACCGTATTCGATTGTATACGCAATAATATATCGATTGATTTAAAATTTTAAATCTATAAAACAGCTGATTGAAAAATGCGATAAATTCGGAATATAAAATCGAACTGCTGCAGCTACTGCTGCTGCTGTTCGAGCCAATGAAAATATACCTCCGTGTGCATGAATTCGCGTATGAATAATTGAACATGGAACTGAAGGAATTGCAGGGTGGCACTTTCCGTTGTTCGAAATTTTATATACCTACATAGGTAAATACATGGGAATGTATATACATATTATTACAGTGATGGAGTTTTGATTAAAAATTTGACATTTTAATATCGTGTCTTCTACCCTATGGCTCGTTCCATTCTGTTTTTTTTTTTTTTTTTCTTTTTTTTTTTTATATTACGAATGAAATTTCTCATACTTCGAGGGGGGATAAGGAGAAACGGTTGAGAAATATTATTTTTTTTTTTTTCCTTTTTCTTTTTTCGTTCATCAAGACAGCTCGCTGTCAAGGGATCGTCTTACTAATTTGAGCGTAAGGCGTGCAACGAGAGAACTTTTAATCTGACTAAAACATCTTTGACACCTATTCAGTCGTCGACGTGACGGTAGCCTTCGGCGCGGTCGAGTTCAAAGAATATATATAGCTTTACGAAATATATTAGGTATATAGGTATAATATATACCTATACGTGGCTCGAATATTTTTCATTCAGGTATATACTGTACGAAAAATAATAATTTATTATTATAAGTGTAGAATGAGGCCTGAATATCTCTGTCATGAAAATTTTTGAAAATTATTAAGAGGCTGGGTCGAGGTTCCGAATTTTAAAATGCTCGAATTTTAACCCGGCCCCGAAATTAAAAGAAAATTTCTTTAGGCTGATCGAATATAAGGTAAACCAGTGTATGAAAAACAAAAAATTGTATTTATGTAATAGCACGTATCATTTTGACTATTCAAAAATTGTCACGGGACGATCATACTTATACTGCGTCGGATAAATTTCACCAACAAATGATATGGGGTTTACGATAATTAGAATTAAAAACGCGGAGGAAATCCCGCGGAGATTTTGTATGGTCAAACAAAAAAAAAAAAAAAAAAAAATGAAAAACGATATTCAGATACGTCTTGGAGTTATAGAATATTTAACGAGATTAATTCTTAGAGGATTTGTGCGTCTGACCATTCTTTCATCCCGCGATATAACGTAGCATACATTCTGACAAATAAAATATTGCATTCCGTTATATGGACTTTATAATTAAGAGCTTACAACTATACGTAGGTATATGTATATAACGTAACAACGTATATATATATAATATCTTCTAAACGTACAGTTTTAAGATCAAAGATTGTCCAGACATTTAAGGAATGCCGATTCCCTGTGCAGTCAGAAAGAAAAAACGAAAATGAATTAACTGAAATAAAAGCCACATATATATCCATCACGCGAGTTAAAACAAGGAGGTCACTCTCCTTAAGATCTACGGTCTTGACTTTTTATCCCGCTAATAAATCTACGTACATATACATGTATAATACACATTATATTGTTCTGCTTCGTCAATTTATTATTTAGTTTCGTATATCTCCTTGTCTTTTTTCTTCCATGATTAATAATTCATTTCCTTTTCCTTTTCCTTTCAGATTTTTTTTCTTCTTTTTTTTTTTTGTTTCGTATTTTAGCTGCAATTTTTGGGCCTCGAGATCGCCGACGGGGTCCATCAGGGCTAAGCTAAGTAAGTATGTATAATCGTTGGGTGGTCCCCATTCCGAGGATGTTCACATTGAGACGTCAACTGAGGACGCGAGAGATCCTTGGCCGCGGAGGTAGGCGGAGGGGCAGAGATAGGCGGGAAGGATGCATTTATTCTCCTGCGGGCTGCACCGGCGCGGCGCGGCGCGGCGGCACGAGGCCGAGTCACGAACAACAAACCCGGAGGGTTGGAGTCAGTCGACTAGGTCGTTTACCATCAAAACAAACACGGCGAATCAATTACCAAAAAATTTAGGTCCGAGCAAGAAAAAAAAAAACAAAAAAAAAACCTCAAATTTATTTAGTAGATCCTTCGCCTATCGCCTGCCCAAGACCGGTGAATAAATTTTCTCCGTCCGGGTAGAGGATCCGGAATTCGGAAAGTCCCGATTTTCAATATCCTGGACTTTGACGGTTTTGAATATGATTCGAAATCGTCTAAAATGAATTCGGAATTCATCACCGTCCGGTCCGGAATAAAACAAAAAATAACGAAACGAAGTAATTACAAAACCGTATACTACAGTACTCATTATTCTCAGAATTTCTCTCATTTCCAGCCAGGCAACGAGATGAGAAATCAAAGCGGGATATCTGAATGCGTAGAATTCAAGCATATACCTATGTAGGTACGCACTACGTACATTATACATAGTAATATATATAGTGGTATAGTATAAGTCTAATGAGAATAAAAGGAATGAAATTCCAGAGGCCTGAGGATGCGCGCGGTCCGCGTGTGTGTACGTATGTATGTACATATATTTCTGTATATATATGTACGGTTGATTTTATCCAGTGTAGTTAAGTAAAATAATTAGCATAACTTAAATGCCTCCCATATAACCGCATCAAAGAAAAATAATCTGGCTAACGAAACCGATCGATTCAGCGATCGAGGGATATATATTCGAATTCTCGTTAAATATGTTAGTCAGAGACACACACCCACATTCCCACATCTTTACGCCATATAGTCAGAACGAGCGATCAAATCTTACACAGCATATATATATATATATACCTATATATACGTTACTTTCAATTTCCATGAAATTAACGGAAACAACTAACGTTTTATATATTCCGACTTGGTCGTTTCCAACCGAGTAGATACAATAAATTGCATTTTATATACTAGTCCGGCGTAAAGATCGAAGATAATATGAGTCTCACAATCAGATATTACGCTTTTCGATTATCTTCTAAAAATTCAAATAAACTTTGAAAAAATCGAATGTAGGTGAGTGAAAAAATTTATTACCGGATATTATATATTCCGGGTAATAGTTTTGAAACATCGGTAACTCAAATAATCGAGAATTCAAGTACTCGAGATCGAGGATCTTAGATCACTGTAAGAACGGAGATCTCTCTCGGTTGACTTTCTGCTTAGCATACATGTAGATCAGTTAGAGCTAACATATTCCTTCCTAACCCGCATCCCATCGCCTTGCTGGTTGCAGCCCATATGCCTCACAGCCTACACAAATCTCAACCCAACTCTTATACGTAAGTTGTAATTTTTTTTTTTTGAATAGTTAACTTGCATCAATTTTTATAAAATTACTAATTTTTTTTTCAGGGGGAGGGGTTTAGTTTATAAGGTATATATGTATGTATTGTCTTCTTCTTGAATTTTCGGATTTTCTAAAGTCATCTAAGAAATGATAAAAATAAACTATATGATTTACAGTTAAGTAGCTTAAAAGAGTACGCAGGTAGCAAGTATATAAGCTTCCTTGGGGATTTTATAGTGTGTCAGTGTCTCTGACCTAGCCACACGTATGTAGGTATTTATTCGTGTATGTATGTAGGTATATGTATGTGCGTATGAATGTACGTGACGGTTTAGATCTGTTATAAAAGTAGGTTTGAAAAATGTGGTATGATTACTGCGAGAGATTTGAGAAAAGAAAAGAAAAGAAAAGAAGAGAAGAGAAAAAGAAAGAAACGAGAGAGATAGAGAGAAATGAAAGAGATTTAGAGACTATATCTTAATTCTTAGCCAGCTAAGGTCGTGATGGTCGGAGATGGTGCAGGACCACACGTGAGCGAAGTACCGAACCCTCCTCACATTTTTATGCACCTTACATATATACACGTACTCTGTAATACTAAGTATAATACGGACTACAGTCGTTGGACATCGCGTATATAGGTATGTTACATATACATACATACATTCACGTCTTGTAGTACCTGTAACCTGCTTCAGCTGCACTAGGATATTTAACAGTAATAACATACTGGCGATGTATGGTAGTTCTAATGCACCATTACTGGCCCAAGGGCCGAATAATTATAATAATAATAGAGATTTAGGCATTAATACCAACTCGCGTCTCCGGGCTTGAATCAAGTCATAGATTTTTGTTTCATTTCTTTTTTTCGTTCCTTCTTTCTTCCGTTTCTTTTTTTCATTCAAGCCTGCTGAACTCTACGGCTAATCGCGTACAAGCTTATAACTCCAGTGATACTATGTACATGCCTATATATTTCTCCAGGCTAATGCAGAGTATAAGTGTGAGTATAAGTGTGATTTAACCATCTCAAATTTATACTTTCACTTCTGGTATTTTTTTTTGATTTTTTACCCTCACTAATTTGTTATTAATTTTGGATACCTATGATTCTCAAAGATTTATCTTGAATATTTTGTCGTTTCGTTTCTCTTTTTGATTCTACGATATCGTTAAACTATCGTAATTTTTTTTTCGTTTCAGTCAATTCAAACTTTAACTCGTCGATTCAATTTCATTTCGTTTATACAAACGAGGTGAATTCACACGTTACAATTCCCGCGGTTAAACGGACCAATTATACACGTTATCGAGTATACATGGATAACATGCGTACGTTATACGTATATACCTATACCTACATGTACATACAACGCGTAAACGCAACAAATGCTGCATCACATTGCGTGTAAAACGTTTATAATATACAGCACCGCGATAATTGTCCGTACAGACTGGAAGTTCAATTAAACGAATAATTCCTTGTTTTTATCAACTCGTATTATTATTGTACCGTATGTACATATGTATGTATGTATGTATACCGCGGCGCAATAGACTCGTTAAAACTAAATTGCGGTGTTATTAAAACCCCTACTGCAACATAGCCCCACTCGGCGTTATATTCTCGACGGTTTATACCCACATTTCAATTTTTTTTTTTTTGAACTACAGTTAATTGGTTTCGTAGATAACAACAACGACGACTGTACAACGAGGCTGAAACCGTTTTTTATTTTTTCAACCGTCTATTATATAATAACACAAATCTTTTCTTCATTTTTTTGGTTTTTTCCTTTCAAAATCTTATCTTTAAGGTATATCCTCGCGTTCCAATTAATTCTACACCCATATCACATCGGCATGATCTTTGTTTCTGATTTACTTATATATGCGTTAACACGCGATTCGTTACGAAACTGTGCAACAGCGTAGGGAATAAACTAATATCCAATTAAATGCAAATTATCTAGCTGCAAGGTAATTTAATAATTATAGGTACACACATATATACGTATATCTACTATGTATACAGATATAACTTGTGATAGTTATTTATTAGGATTATTATAGTCAGGTATATGTTTATATTATCGTCTTAAGTAATTACAACGAAAGTTGTATATAGGAAACTGACTGAATTTTGTATACACATAAATTTAAATTGAATGGAGAAATGAAAGAGGTAGATTTAACGAGCCCTATTCACCCAAAAAGCATCAGGAAAGACTGCTGCACGGTATTTTTTTAGCCCAATTTTTTCGGGAAATCATCTTCGCGAGAGGAACAATATCCTGTGAAAATTACATCAAAATCGGTTCTACGGTTCTACTGGGATCCTGTTCACAAAAAATCGATGTGATTTGATGGTATTAGAGACTTTCATTTAATCGGACGATTTTTGAGAACTACGTTTACTAACGTTCATGTGTATGCAAAAAGAAAAGCAAAAAGCGCGAGGATAATAGGTTAAAAAAAAAATGGTAAAAGTATCGAATCCTGTACCTACAGCAATTTATCGTACACCAGACGAATATCGATAGGTTAAAATATCGTCCAGGTGCGGGTAAAACAATGAAGTACCAACCACCTGGTCTTCAGGATATAGGTATATATCTATACCAATCAATAAATATACAGCAGAGAGTTTAAACTCCTCCTCGAGTTCTGTTGCAGTGGATGAAGTACACCATGCGGCAGGTACGGCTAATATGGCGAGTCAGATGCACCGGGGGTTCTCGTCCTCGACGCTATGTCTGTACATGTAACTACCTATCCACCTATCTATATATACATTATACATGTATACAACTTACATACATATTTATGCAACGCAGGATGTACTAATATGGTTTCGCAACAAAGCTTGATGTGAGTGCTGCTGAGTGCGTGCGAAAGCGACGAGGCGAGGCAAGGCAAGCCGATGATATGGGACGGCGATAGAAAGCGAGATACTACATAACAATAGAGAACTCTGTATGAGGGAAGAAAACGTAATCAGGAAATATCCACATCCGGTGGATAGATGAGGAGTCATTTTAAGGAAAGAAATTCCGTTCAAGGGGACCGGTACAGCTTGCTTTGGGAAATTTCGAGTACTCCAAAATTTATTTATGTGTCAACCAAAGCTTATTTCACATCAAAAAAAAATTTTCTTCGAAAAACTTTGTCGTTAGGTTTCAGGCACGTCGTTGGTCCAATTCAACCTCTCAAGGTCTTGCTTTCTTCAGACAGAAATTCTACATCTTATGAACGTAGGGATCGGTGAAAAAAAATTCATGTGAAAAGTTACGGTCAATTATCCAAAATTTCCAATATTTAGGCCACTAATTTGCAAATAACTTGGCCAACACGAAATTGTGAAAAAATTCCCTCGTTCACACGATGCGGATTTCTTTTCTGAACAAAATGAGCCCTCAACGACCTTTATCGGAACAACGACGTGCCTAAAACCTTACGACAAAGGTTTTCAAAGAAATTTTTTTCTTTTTGATGTGAAATAAACTTTGGCTGAGAAATAAATGCATTTTGGAGTACTCCGAATTTCCAAAACCAAGCTGTACTGGTTTCCTTAAGGGAAAAAAAAAATATAAGAGAAAGAGAAAGGAAAATGAAATCAAAAATCGGAGTCTTGTCGTCGATGATAACGAGTCTCTTTTTTTTCATTTATTTTTAACATCGTTGAACGTATAAGTGAATAATTACGTTCTATGCTAGTTTCAATATCTTTGGGAAATTATAGTGTCCCTTGAGGCGTGCAGGTTGTACCTATACGTATATATATATCGAGTCCTCGAGTAGGTAAATAGCTAACTGTATTTTATAGTCGAATGGATTAAAATGGTCGATCAGACGTACGTACGTACGTATACATATAGGTATGCACAAATGAAACGCGGCGTCACATCGCGGTAACTGCTAACGATTATATTACACCGCTGCTGTCCCAGTATGCGAGTTGAATTTTTGATCACGCGATTGATACGATCGACTTGGCTCTTATACGAATCGCGTCGTATACGATCATACTATACGAGTGTAGAATAATCAATTATATACTAGTTTTTAAGGTCTCGCGTTTATACGTCGCGTGTTAGTCGACGAACAAAATAGAGAAAACCTGAGAGAGAGAAAAAAAAAAAAAACCAAGAGAAGATCGAACAAGGTTCTCGAATTTCGGTTATCCTACACGATCCTTATATAATTAGACGCAATGCGTATCCTAAATTCATTTAATTTATATCCTCCTCACGCTGCACGTCTTAAGTATCGGAATTGTACATTTTAAACGGTTCATTCATTCATAGTTTCAGCTGGTATCGGTAAGCATATAGGTATGTATATTACAATATTAAACCCTATATGTATAGCGTGTCTTTTATCGTATTCCTTATCTCGAATTATATTCTGCGTTATACCAAGATTATTGTAGTGTTGTTGCTCGTGATGGTGACGGTGACGGTGGTGGCTTGTTGCCTGGCGGGTAAACTCGACGCCTAGCCTGCGTTTACTCTGAACAATCATATAAAAACAGTATGGCGGGGACAGGAAATGCTACCACGCTAAAGAATCCGCCTCTATATGTATATATATACTTATATACCCAACAGCTACGTGTATATACATACCTACTCATACCTAAATATATACTTACGATACCACACACATGTCTCTTTATAATATACCGTCGAGAATCTCATTGTCGAAGAGTCCAGTCAATATATACAAGTTTATTTAAGATAGTAGGTATGTATGTAACGTATGTACATACAATGAGTTATAGTTTTTGAATTTACAACGTTACATAGCCTGTACGATACACTTCATTCATGAAATCGCTATTGCACGGTGAATTGATTTCGATATTTGATCGATTTTCAGCTAATTCCATTGAATCTTCTTTTTTTTTTTTATAGATTTTTGTCCGTCGTTGAATTTCTTTTTTTTTTTTACTTTCTTGATTTCAGTTTAATTAGTTTTTAGTCCTGTAGCGGTTGAAAGCTTCTCGTAATTAAGACTCGCCTTAACGGTCAGTGACACTCGCTCGATCGTTAACTATATACCTTTATATATGTATATAGGTATATACTGACATGTAAGTATGTATACATACGTGTTACTTTCAGAATTATTATTGCAGTAAAATCAAGTTAGGTTTTATGGTCGTTGCAGTGCATGAGCTACCGCCTCAAGCGCAATATCGCGACTCATAAGCACGATTAGCTGCTTCCTTGTTGTTTCAGAATCTTATATATAATCATTTACTTATATATAGGTATGTAACTTACTCAAAAAAAATGTCTAAAACTACTTGAACAATTTTTTTTTTCGTTTTTTGTCTTCTTGCAATTCGAAGCGCTTTTTGTTTCGCGATTTTCGGTAGAATTCGTGAAACCCTATTTTCGGAAGTTCGTTCCGAAACATTTTGATGATCGTACGGGGTAGAGTAGGCCCAGAACAGGCCCCTTGAGTAAATATAACGATTTTGACGATTTTGATTTTAACTCGATAACAAAACTGCATATATAGCAGCCGAATGAATATCAGTTTTTACAGTCAAGTAATTTGAATATAATTATGAGTGATTGTGCTTGTGAAATTTTGTGGAATTCAAGAAATACAATAATCAAGGTTCTCAGACAAACACAACTATATGTCTCATTATATACTCTTCGGCAAAGAAATATAAGTAAGGAAGAAAGCAAAAGGGGGATAAAGGAAAGGAATCTGTCACGTGGGTAGATTAGCCTCTTTGATCGCGAAGAACTGTGCGTAGGTCTCTTATGTGAAATAACTATATAAAAAAAGATCTTTTTTCCTTTTTTAACCATTGGCTTTACTGCAGATTGATTATAGTTTCCTGATCGATGATAGTATTTGCAAAATATAAAATAGCCGAAAACGTAGAAAAAGAATAAATATTTTATCATTTTTTTGTAGCGATATATAAGTTTCAGCGGAATATATTAATATATATATGTACCTGTATATAATGTATCTGTATACCTATATATACGTACTTTAACGATTTTGCTCTATAGAGAACTGCACAGAGCTCGAAGAGAACTTTCCCTGTATCGAATCAAATATTTCCTGAATAATATATTATCCATAATATTACGTGTACATATATATACCCCGCGAGCCGTATATATTATAAACCCGGAATGTAATATACGTCCATTATGATATCACATCGGTTACCCTTTGCTCGGGCTTGCAGCTGATCTATAGGTAACAGTTTCAATTACCTCAACGTATGTATGTATGTAGCTCACATATCGTAACATCCACATTACAGATTTTCTACTCTTTAATGGTGAATTACATGTTACTGATGATTTTTTTGCATGGATCATACCTCCACGCGTTTTTTATAGGGAGAGACACACCGCGGCTGCAGTGCAGTTACTGCAGAAATAACAGAGAAGTTTTGTAATTTTTCTGCCATTTATATATAGAACCTGTATGTATGTACATACATATGTACATACGTGTAGAAGAGAGGCGATTATAAGGAAATAAAGTGTGTCAGTTTGATCAGTTTCTCCTCCGAAACGGCTAAACCGATTCGGACAAGCGAACTGGTGACGTTAGAAAGCTTTCGATCGGGGTTACTCGATACTGTTACAGGCTCGCTGAGATAAATGGGCGGGAAACGGTGTAATTCCTACGTGTTCATCGCACATTTAACATTGGTAAGTGCGATAACGTATAGGTCAACGTTACGAGGGTTTCGGAAACTGTTTTTTTTTAAATTTTTTATTCATTTTTTTCTCTAGAAGTCTAGAAATGTACATACACAGACGTTTCTCATCAGATCAAGATCTCATCGTCAGTCGAATCAGACTAACAACGAGTTCTTTTATTATTTCTATTTCATCACCGTGGTTATAATTAGAGTATCCGACAAAAATGCTTCGGACAAAAATTTTCTAGACCCGAAATAGATGAAATTTTTTCCGTGAAACTTAAGGTTCTCCAATAATAAATCACGATGAAAAAAATTAGAAACAAAAAAGATGCCATTTTGGACGGGAAAATAATTTAAAAAAATCGATCCACTGATAATCTAATTCTCCTGTGATAATTAATAATCCTGAAGATATTGTCCGGTTCATTTGAAAAATAAAAAAAAAAAAACGAACTTTGGCAATCCGTAGCTTTTAAACTATCCGACTCTCAGAGACTTTTCGTTCTATAGACAATTCTCGAAGAAATAAAAAGTAACTTTCAATGCGTTGATTTATCCTTCGAGAGCTGTGCTCAATTTATAACCCACACGTATCAGAAACAAAAGCATATCTTAATTACATCGAAATGATTTTGAAACACGTATTTTAAAATTCATTCGGACATCGTTCGAAGATGCTTAATTTATTTCTTCGTGGGAAGTGATAGAGTATATCTCAAAGTATCGAATTGGCAAAAACGGAGCTGTGTATTAAGTATGCAAAAAATTGTGAAATAAAAAAAAAAAATCGATTTTTGCTGAAACTTCGAAAAATTCCGTTAATCGACAGTTTAATGCTGAAGATTTTTTAAATTTGATTTTTTCAGATGCGGATATATTTCCAGGGTGATAAATCTACGATAATATTTATTACATACTATCTTGTCATATAATTTCGCCAAAACTTACGGGTGATAAAATTTGTCTTTAACTTTACCGGCTTCCTCAAAGCCATCGTCAGATTGATACTCCGACGAGATCATCTGAGCGTATTATACCACATACTGTATATACCTACACAAATGTAAAACTCGGAACGTGTAGAGGTATTATATATTATTTCGTAATATACTCAACTGTGTATAATTCCTACGCGTTGGTTATAATGGCGGAGTTAACGAGGAAGATTTGGGTGGTCCAATTCGTGCGACCAACGTGCTTAAAGGCCCGCCATCCGGTTAATTATTAATATTTTAATTCCCGATTTTATCTCTGGCGACTAAAACTCCGTATTTATAATCGTGATGCCCGATTTGTTTGAGCCGAAATTCGTCATCAATTTTGACTATGTGATGCAATTTTTTTGACGATATTTAAAAAATTTTCTACAATCATTTTAGATGGGAAAAAGTTTTTCGCAAATTGGTGGAAACAAAACAATAGAGTCTATCATGACGATAAACCGCGGAGCTTGAACACATGGAGGGATTAATACCCTCACAGTCATCTCGTTGAGTGTATGGAAACAGTTTCCCACAGTTTGTTATCTCGGTTGTGCGATAGAAACTCGTATATAACAAGTAAGGGTCACCGACTGCAGTTTAGACTTTAGCAGTTATAGCCGATGGCCGAACTGAAGCCAGGCGAGTAATAATTCACTGCAAAGTGTATAAGTCTGTCAGTAAAGGAATTGAGGGGGCGTAAAGTCGTAGGTTGAAGGGTAAAGGGTAAGGGGCAAACTATATACCTATATATACATATACATATACATATCGCAATGTATATAGACTCGAGCATAATAATACACTGATTGACAATCAAATTAAAAAAAAAATAAATAACCAAAGAAACGATAATAATAATAACAATAATAATATTCTGCGCTTGTATGACGTTTAATACATCTGACGATCTCTCAAAGTATAATCGAGGTTCACCATATGTGAGACTCGTCTCGGTCACCCGCACAGCATCCAGAATTGTCCTGGGAAATTTTATGACGTCATTTCAAACCGCGGACCGGATTAATTATAAAGATTACAAAAAGAATCATCGTTTATTTGTTTATTTTTAGTCAGCACATTAATACTTCCTAACGATAGCTGTTCGTTTTTTTTTTTCTTTCTTTTTCTTTTAATTTCGAACAGGATTTTTGATAAATAAAGATTACTCGTATATTATTAGGATTGATAAATCCGCTTGTATTATATATATATATATATATATATATATATATATATATATATATATATATATATATATATATATATATATACGTATAAATATAGTCGCCGCAGCTACTCGCGATCAATGACTCATCCTTTCTTTCTCGGAGATTATTTTATGGGTTGGGTAAACAATCAACACCGTTTATGTTCGTATAATATTGGCAGTGGTTGGCCGATGGGTTGTTATACTTTTGGCCATGTACTTTCATACCGTTTATTTATTTTTTTCCTTTTTTTTTTTATAGTTCATAATAAACACAGGGCTTAATTCTATTTCGTAGTACGCGAATAACGCGGATATAGGAAATCGCGGAGAAAATTTAACGACTGTATATTACCGCGCGATTTTATCCCGCAATGAAATACGTCTTTGAAATTGAACTGTAACTATCGAGCAATGGCTGAATATCTTAAATTTCTGGATATTCCTTATTGAAGATAAAAAATAAAAAATGAAAAATTGTATTTAACCAACTGTTCTGACATTTCTTGAATATACTAAGCGGATGTGAAGTTGAAACTGGATAAAAATTAACGTCGTACGTAACAACATCTGGCAGTATAAAATCCGTTTGGCGGGGTCTTACGTTAAACGGACAAACTTTTTCTTATATCATTATTATGACGTGTACACTGCAGTAGACGTCAGCATTTCATTTTTATTTTTATTTTATTTTTTTTCTAAACTGACTGAAAAAGTTCGTGTGAACTTTGTACACCCGGAAATATTATTTCTAGAAGGGGAAAAAAAAAATTTCCTTTTCCGTCGTTTTTTCGTTTTTTCTTTTTACTGGAATTAAATCCCCGCAGTAATTATATTCCGGATATTCATTTATTAACTTTTATGAAATGACAAACTATTTTTTATAACGTTATATATTATGAAAGATGGGTTTTAAATCTTTGCGATATGAAAAGAGTAACAAACGTGTATCGCGGCTAGTTTATTCCTTCTTTATTATTATTTTTTTTTTTTTTTCAAATTTCGGATTTGGTTCCTCTTGAATAAATTACCGAATTTTTAAAAAATGATACAAAAATGAGTAAGTTTTATTACTCGCGGGATAAAAATGTTTTTCTTCTTATATTACCGCGAATGGTACAGTGAACAACCGTTGATCAGACATCGATGCCTTACATCGCAAGCTTTAAATTACGTGCTCGGACTTACCGACATGTGGAAATAAAAAATCATGTTGTTAGGAGAGATAGGAGATTAAAATAAATAAGCTTTCGGATAATTTTGGAATAAACTTTTTAATTATTTTTTTTCTCCTTCTGGAAAGCGGTTTGCAGAATTATTCTGGAAGGGCAGGGCAGCTGACTAATCTAAATTACATTAGCGTTATGGCACGCCTTATTGTATGCAACCTGCAGACCATTCTTGTCGTGTTCAACGCTTGGTTGCATATAATAAGGCGTGCCAATTAGCCATTCGATTCAACGTTTCTTTTTCAATCACATTCAATAAAATCCTTATTCTATAAAGTTAGGTATATGAATGTCCAATATTCGTTAAAATGATTTATTAGTAGAATTGTAATCGAAATAAGGAGATTAACTGCCCCCCTAGAACAATTCTGAAGGCAGTTTCCCAGAACGAGAAAAATAATAAAGTTTATTGCTGAACCAAGTATCGGAAAGTTTATTTATTTCAATCTCCTGCCTCTTTTATGCCTTATACGATGTTTTTTACGTACAATTTCTAATTTCGTAAATTTAAAATACATTGAATCATCTACTAAATGATTCCGGAAATGATCTTCGACTTACTGCAAAACGGTATTACTTACTTTTTATCAAAAATTAAATTACAATAATTTCGCCGATTTTTTATGGTTGGTAAATAATTAGGTTTAGATAATTTTATTCATTCTCGATATATAGTATATTTAAACGAGTACGGGTACCCTACGTTTGTATACAACTGTAGTAGGCACTAAATATGTTATATAAAAAAGTTAAAAATTAAAATTAAATAGAAATATCATAAATTGTACAGTAAGTAATACCACTGTACATTATTTCTATTTCTTATTTTCTTATTTTGTTTTCTTATTTAAATTCTACATTAGAAAGGACGGATTCAGTTTCTTGTAGTTTTAGAAATCTCATTTCATCATTCTATTCCTTTTTTTTTTTCTCTTCATATATTTATAATATAATAAAAAGAAAATAGAAATCGAGGTATGAGATCAAGGTAACTCCCTCTTCATAATAATAATAATAATAAGTAAAATATATCATCAATACTCGTAATAATTCATTATTCAATCAGGTAATATCTTTAAAATTTCATTCTGTAGAAATGTTATTCTCGTATTCAAAAATTATACTTCATACTACGATAAAAAGTTTCCCCAAAGCTGAAACTTTGGACGTAGATTATCTTCGGTTTATAAGAGAAAAAAAATCTATCGTTATAACATCTTATTATAGGTATATGAAAATCTTATTAAAGGAAAAATTCTCCTTGTAAAATGAACTTTAAAATGTATAGTATATGTAATTATGTTTGCATGTATATCTTCTAGCTTTGTACAAAATACCTCAAAGACACGAGTCCGATTATCAATACTGATAATAATAATTAATAATTAATGAACGTTTGTGTTTATATTATGTAATATAAATACGTTGCAGTTAAGAGATTCTTCGAACCATAAATAAAAAAAAATAAGAAAAATCGAAAAATTACGAGAGATTTCAGTTGTCTTTATCCTATGGCATTTAATGCAACGGAAGTCACTTTTGTAATAATCTATATTAATATCTAAATTTTATGACCGGATTTGGACGGGGGGCTGATCAGGTATCAAACCATTTCAGTCTTCGGTCAGTGTAAAAATTATTAGCGAAATATTTTTTCTCCGCAATATACGAAAGTGGCTCGGAAGTAGAACGATCTTCGTCTCTAATTATATAAATTAAAATTAATTATCAACTCATTGTGATAATTGAATATTAGTTGTTCAAGATAAAAACTAACGTTTTTTGATTCGTACTTAGATAAAATTACCCTGAAAAATACAGTAAATAAATTTTTTCTTTCAAAAGTAAAAAAGATTCGTTAAAGACTCCGTTCGCTTCCGGGTCACCGTAACTCCATTTACGGATATAAAAAGAACGTAAATACCTACTTTAATTTTATCTTATAAAACTAATTTGTAAATGGATTGTCTTGATTTCTTAACATACCTTCCGGGTTAACGGTACTTTATTCACGGCCACAATAGCTCGATATTGGGCGATTGCATGTTCGCCAAGATCTGGTATACTGAATACACGCAGAGCAAGCAGTAAATCTGTAATTTTCGAAGAATAGTTTAATGAATATTTAAAAGCATCGAGTGTTATTACGAGAATACCGACAAATCCACCTAAATGCAATCATTTTTTAATTACTTATTAATTTAACTCACGTTGTAAGACATCCACAACCAATTGCACAACGTCGGAATTACCACTTGAAGCTGAAATGAATGAGTAAATTTGCTTCAATTACAAAATTAATGTTATAAGAATTTTTTCATATCGGTTTTACAAACGAAAGAAGAATCCTGAAGAAACGATAATTAATTAAAATCAATGATTTCTCGATTTTTGACCAAAACAGAACTTACGTATATGTAATAACCGCCGAGTAGCCATAGTCCGAAGACAAGTTGAAACAAACAAATAATGAACCACATCACTAGCCATGGAATCATCATTCCTCTGATCCCACGATTGATACCACGTATCATGCATATCGCTGCCGCTATCAAAGCGAGGAAGTAGATGATGAATAACGCACCGAAGACTTGCATGGCTGGAATATTAACAAAGATGTTTGATTTTGTCTAAGTATTCGTAAATTTAAAACAAATATAACCATTGATTAATAATTTACAGCAATTTAGATGATTTTAAAAATAATTGCAGATGATTTTGAATCATCTAATTGCGATTTGATTCAAATACAAGTTAATTTCAAGTGATTTTGGATTATTTACATTATATGTGCATAAAAAGAATTTTATTGGACCGTTACAAAGCCTTTAAATTCATCATTCAACTTCAGAATAATCATTTACAGTAATTTCAAACGATTTTAGGGTGATCGCAGATGATTTTTAATCACAAAATTGCAATTTGAGGCGATTCTAGTCATTCCAGAACCAGATTTCGGCCGATTTTACATCAGATCTTATGATTTCATTCGAATATCGAGTTTCTTTTAATGCGATAGCGAGCAAGATCAGAACAAAAATTACTTTTTAGCGGTATTAGATTAATTGTTCAAGTTATTGTCGTACTTTTTCAACTTATTGTTTGGAAAATTGATACGAAAGAGTGAATCAGTGAATAAAAATCAAAAAAAAAGAAACGAAAATAAGATAATAATTGACTAATTGCCAAACAATTAGCCCACTTACATCCTCGGACATCTGCCTCGAAAAGGGGACTGTAGATCTGCGTAGAATCGCCGCCATTCAACATGTACGATATGAAAGTTATCAAGACGATACTCATCGCCTGAAACATGAAAACAAAGATAAAAAAAATGGAATAAAAAAAAAAGAAATATAGACCTAAAATAAACATAAAGAAATATTCAATTTAAACGGAAATTGACATTCATTCAAAATAAAAAATAAATTTCTATTTTATTATAGAAAAATTTGACGATGATTATTTATAAAATAAACCGGAAAAGTTTGAAGTTTGATGTAATAATTTTGATTGCTCGGTATTAACAATCGTTTAATTGAAAAACAAAAATTTTATCCATCGATTAACGCCCTCATTCTCTTAAATTAACATTATTTCAATCACACTTACCGACGAGTAAAATGCGACAGCTTTGCTGCCAGTTTCAACGCTATTTGTCCAAATGCATGGTGACCAGCAGGATTTTAAGAGGACCATGTTTATCCTGAAATTAGAATAAACAATATATTCAATTAAGTTGTTTCATTTAATTAGGAAACAATTGAGGATTGATGACCTAACCTCAAGAGGCACACCCGTTTGTTTTGAAAGTGGGGCGTCGGCTTACGTGATTTAACTATACATACTACAACTTTTATACACGTGAAACTCCGTTGCGATTAATCGAAGATATGTTCTAATCGAATTTAGATATGCTTACCTAGTTTAGATAAAGGAATGTTTTTATATCTAGTACAATTCTACCGCAGTTCAATTTTATTGTTTTATTTATTTACTATTTAAAATCGTCGTTCGTTTCGCAGCTGTAACATCACTATCTATAACATGCTCACAGAAGGTGTGGTCGTTTGTTCACGCTGTAGTAGCGTCATCGCTACGCTGTAACGTCAAACGATGAACGGTGCCTTTAACCACAAACACTATACATGCATACCTATACATGTTGCAGAAATTCCACAGGGTAGACAATATGACGGTCTAAATATCCCTGTGAAAATACAACTGAATACATAGGTAGGTACCTGTGCGAACGCTCCTGTGTGTGATTGTTATTTTAAAATAAATATTTCGATGAAATTTAGAGAATCCGTTGTGCAACTTTTAGCCGGTAGGAGCGCCACCGAGATAAATATCATATGGCAGATCTACGTTCGTAGCCGGTTGAATGCTGCTGTTTGAGTGTTACTACATACGGTAATTAAACGGATATATTAGGTGTGATTTTGTCAAAAATGTTGATTTATTTCGTGTCAGATGTGTAAAATATGTGTGGGAATAACTTTTGACAATATAATGCGGAAATGAGCGTCGGAAAAACTGTTCAGTAAGTATTATAAACGTCGAGAATCATTATATATCTATAATATTCTTTCTTATACGTTTGAATTACACTTCAAGTCGCTATCGCAGTGCTGCCATCTGTGAAAATTATCACATGTCTCGATCCTAAAAATATTTTTGTATGTATTAAGTTTTAGCTGCATTTATAACATCTGTATTACAGGTATATTATAAAATATGAATTCTAATCGAAGGTTTTATCTGGTTTCATACTTTAGGTTATTAAATTAGGAATTACCGCGGTAAAAATTGTAGCGATTTTTTTTTAATTTTTTTTTTTAGTTTCATAAATATTTCGAATTCGAAATTTAAATTCGATACACGGAGTCTTCGAAAAATTTACTCCGAATTTCTGATCAAATCTTTTTTGATTCTCGCTTCGCAGTTATTTTAATTAATAACAGATTATTCAGAAATATTAATTCACGTTCGACTGTATTTGAAATTATTCGTATCAACAATGTCTATGTAAGATATACATACATATATCTACTTCGCGGTTTATTGATATATTTATAAAACCGAAAGTATCAGATTTCAAAACGCCTCAAGTTTTTCAATATAAAAATTTTTTCTATTTGATTCGCGTATATATAATTTTTTTTTTTATTTTTCAGACAAATACTTGTATATAACTAAAAAATTATCGCCAGCTCAAAGAACTGTTTGAATAGTATACGTATATTTAACGAAACAACAAAAAATAAAGAAACTTAAAATTTTTCCCCCAATTTTGGTCAAACAATCTGATAATATGTGTAGCCAAAAATCGTAAGAAACTAAAATCAATCAATGAACGAGAATTTGTAATTGTTCATTAAAGAAAACTTTTTCAAAAGTCGATCAATTTCCACGCGACTAATAATCGCGAGTTCAGTTTTTTAAAATATATTCCTCGAGGACGTCTCGTTTATATCATATAATTAGTATATACAATGTACATATGTATATACCTACGTATATGTATAATGAGATAAAATCTGTTATTTACGTCTGTATTACTCGCTTAGCATAGTTTTCATGTAACGACGTTATATTGCCTGACTAAAAATATATATATATATTCGATAGAATATATATTTACATATATATATTATATATATATATATATATATGTATATATAGGTATAGGTATATGCTAATGGTTTCTATTAATAATCTGTGAGAGCAAGGCCGAGTTAGTTTATTGGACGCAAATAGATGCGACTGCACATATGATCTCCCCCAGCGCATGGCGTTTCGATATAAACTATTATATAAAATATACTGGAAACATTAACGTCAGCTTTTAATTCAATGAAAAATTATATATCTCGGTCTAATTGGAACCGACTTATTCATATATTATACGCACATACAATTATTGCAGAAACGAAAATATAACTCATATATATACACCTATATATATGTATATATATAGGTATATCATACACGTACAAGTCTTATCGATTTATACCTCTTTCTCTCTGGACCGAAATAAATTCTATACATATATATGTTAAATTTAATTACGCTGTGTAGTATACGTACATGTCTGTACCTGAACTTTTATATCATATAGCTATATATTATAGGTATATATTTACGTATATATATAGGTATACGTCGTTCCCCGTTAGAAAGAAAAGAAGAAGAAGAAGAAAGAAAAATCCATTTTAGCCGTATAGTAGAGATATTTTCATAAGTATTTTTCGCGATGCGGTGGTACTTATAGTTATGACCGGATATCTGACTGAATAACACCTACACTTGTATCCTATTTATACCTAAGATCCACTCTTAGAATAGCTCTTACAAATATTAGCGACATTCGAAATTTTCTATGATGTTAGAAAAGAAAAATAATCATTTCAAATAATATAATACACAGGTATGAAAGCGTATAAATATGCATGATGAATAAATATTAAATATATATATATATATATATATATATATATATATATATAAATTATTATATTATAATTAATTTTCTAACTATATATATTATACAGAGTCATATTATATTTATATACATATAGGTATAGGTATATGAGATGCAGGATATACCTAGTCGAGTTAATATAATACGAGAGCCAGCGGGTATAATGTATATTATACTATATAATACCTATACCTATACATATACATATAGATATATACATGTAGTACCTACATGGTATAAGGTTTTTAGAAAAGTCGCGCATAGTTTGATTTACCGCAAGATAAGCACCGGCGTAAAACTGCTATCACCTGCGGTTATCTCCGCCCTTTATATTATATTGCAATAATAATTTCCCGGTAATATATTACCCCGTGATACGTACTATATATATATATATATATATATATATATATATATATATATATATATATATATATATATATATATATATATATATATATATATATATATATATATATATATATATATATATATATATATATATATATATATACGTATGTATATATAGAGGTAATCCTGTGCTAGCGGTGATTAACCCTTTGAAAATGTAGTTCAATGGTGTAAGGTTTCCTTCTCTTTTGCGGTCTTCGTATACTATATGCTGTATAATATACCTATATATACATATATATATATTTATATATATACGCGGCCATTTTGGTACCACACGATAAAATAGACCTATTTATATATATATATATATATATATATATATATATATATATATATATATATATATATATATATATATATATATAATAATATTGTTATATATATATATATATATGTATGTATGTATGTATATATACCTATGTGAATTATCAAAGCGTGTATGTAAACCTATTATAAAACTGCATAATCTCAACCTTATATACGCTATAGCTTATAATATATCGTGCAGATTTGATTTTTCACATACATATATATATATATATATATATATGTGTATACATAAATCATATACCATATATCAAAATGGTAAAGTTTCTTTTTTTTGGCTATTTTATTACTTTTTTTTTTTTGATTAGATCGCTGAATTATTCAAACCAGTTACTTTAGCCGAAGGGAATTTTTGATCGCGATCTATATTATGTACACATACTATGGCTAACAGCTATACCCAAAATTATATATAAACATGTTATATTATTGTATTATTATATAATTAATCAAAAATGACTTGAGTAAATAATATATAAAAAAAGATACATAATACTATGTAAACATAAATGTAGTAAAAAAAAAACCCTTTGTTGTTGACCGAGTAAATTTTTTTCTTTCGATCATGATCGAATAATAAAGATTGCTAAAAGCATCGTCATCGCGTACGGGTATGGTTGTGGCTGTGGCTGTGGCTGTGGCTCTAGGGGCCACGTGACGCGGGAACAATGATCAATCGAATTAAATGTCGCTAACGATAAGAGCTGTGATTGATGCCAAGAGATTCGTATGTATGTACATTTTATAGAAGGGAGGGTGACAAAGTCAATCAATTATATTTATACATACGATAAGCTATGGTTTATAGTTTTACAAATCTCTGCACACTTGAAACAAAAAAAAAAAAAAAGAAAAAAAATTACATATATAAAAAAAGGACAAATCGTATATTAAGTACATACATATTACTATGTATTATCGACAAATATATAGATATTCGCGCATCCAAAGACAGATGTTTCGTGTACTTATATAGGTACGTACATATATATAACCATCATATACGCGCTAGTCGAAAGTTATAAATAAAAGACACGCCGGTTTGAGTTGTATTCCCCTGCGCTATTTCCTACACTTATGTTTCTTATCCACCATATTGGTCGCCTAACTCTTATACGTAAATGTTAGGATTTGGTAAATAGTTCCTGTACATACCTGTATACCTATACACTTTAGTTACAGAATGGGATTTTTCCTATTTCTTTACAAATATATATATAAATAATATAATATCAAAATTTCGCACTGCAGTTTTAAACATATACATACCATACATATGTATGTATATATGAAACTGTTATTCATTCCGTCTATTATAGTTGTGCAGTATACTATTCGCTAATGTTTACAGTATACATACCTATGTATACATATGTACCTATACATATGTGTGTATATCTAGGTATAGGTATATATATACGTATAACAGTTTGCCGGCTATATTCGAAGCTTCAGGGCTTTGCTTCGCTCTGCAGGCTGGAGGCAAGAGACTCTCCTCCGCGGATACTGTGGACCTCTACCTCTGCTGTACCTACACAAATACCTATAAACGCGCATGCATTATACACACACGACGTATAGCTTATTGTTAGAAGAGGTAGGGGATACGTATCTATACTCGGACTTTCCTAACTTACTTAAATAATAGACAATTTTCGAAAAAAAAAAAAAAAAAAAAAAAAAGAACATCTCGATCTATTCGATTGTTTAGATCGAAGGAAATATTGATATAGAAACAAACTAAAACACAATTAGTCCATCATATACGTACGATACGTATCATAAAACTACGTTCTCTTTAATTATTACAATCTTCGAATCTATATCAAATCTATACATAAATTAATAAACCTCGAAGAAGACGAAATTTTTGAATTAAAAAAATGGTTAATAGAGTTTTTTCTTGTTTTATATCTAAACAAAAAAATTTTCCTTTAAACAGGTAATTAATTATTGTCTGGTTTTTTTATTGAATTTTTTTCAAATTTTATTCAAAATTTATTATAATCGCGATTGATATAGGTATATAGACGTACAAATGAACCGTATATAAGTATCAGCTAGGTCGCGGAGTTACGTTAAATAAGTTATAACCGGATCCCTCCCATGGGTCAGATGAGGCCCGTCGACTCCGTCCGAGTCTCAGAGCGTTGGTTCGAGTCGTTGGGCCCCTGCAGCCTACGTCAGAACTAAGGCCTCGCTTGACCATCGAAGGTTATTAAGAGTGGATTTAAAGACAATAAAAAAATAAAATTATAATATAACATAGAAAAATTAAAATAAACAAATAAATATATGTAATAAACGTGTACGCGTGAACTTGGGAGATATAGAATCTTATACGAATAGTGCTAATAATAATAAGAATAATAATTAGAAAAATATTTGATAAAAAAAAACCACAGAACTGCATCGTTTTTATGAAGTTATTTATTTATTTATTTATTTATAGAGTTTCTAATCTAATGTAAACGAACTCTCAGCGCGTATTCTTCTTCTTCTCCTTCTTCTTCTGCTTCTTCTTGTTCGTTTTCTTTTGCAAAACTTAGGTTCGAGACTCGCGGTATATCTTATATTGCGATATAACGTTTGTTGCAGTTGGGTATATGAATATGTATTATACCTATACGTATCGTGAAATTTAAATGAATCTGTGCGCTTCGGTTTAATACACGTACGTTTCTTTGCGAGTATATATTTTATATTACTATACTTGTATATAACTCGGAGTATAGAGGATCCAGGAGAGACTAAGATAGAGAAAGAGGAAAGGAGAGAATGAGAGACAGAGAGGGATCCCCTTCTCCGTAAACCACGACCGTATCGCCTCGATTACGCCGCCGTATATGTCAGTCGGAACAGTTGACGGTCGACGTTCTTACAAGATATATATTCAGTGCGACGATTCGAGTAAAATAAAAAATAAAAATTTTACGAAGGACGAACAAAAATTGAACAATTTTTAAGCAAATTGCAAAAAAAAAATGTTACGTTTCTATAAAGAACACAATTCATGAATAAATAAATAAATAAATTTGACGAAGGTGTAATTTCAAACGCCATGCCTGCACTGGTCGTTCGAACCGGCGATTCTTGTACTCTTCGAATCTTGAACTTGACTTGAGGAGCACTGATTGCAGCGATCTCGAGTTGCAGTAGTAGTAGTAGTAGTAGTATTAGCAGCAGGAGAAACAGCACAGATCGTCTTTTAAAAACGTGATATATTAGATATCCGATAATACGAATAATTATTAAGTTGCATAAGGTGTTCGGTAAGTTGCCCTGATCTCGGTAGACTCTTGGTTATATATCTACCTAAAGTAACGAAACCGCAACCCAAGACCGAAACACCACGTACCTACCATCGTATAAATATCACGTGAGGCCATCCCGCAGCAGTGAACAGCAGCAGCAGCAGCAGCAGCAGCAGCAGCAGCAAGAGTGGTACGGCGGGCTGAGTCTGCGCTATTTAGAAAACTCTTTGCTTAGCGGGAGACGACGCCGCGCCGCTTCCTTCCTTAGTGAAGAGTTTCTTAAGAGGTTTTTAATACTTATACGCGTTGTGATCCTGGATCTCGTTGTGTGTTATTCGTATATTGTAATATCGACGTGATACCGCGTTCTCTAAAACTCTCGTTTTTTTTTTTTTATAACTAACAAACAAACTTAATCAAAGAAATAAAAATGTTTAAATACAGATACGAAGTGATTCGTTAATAATTTTTAATCGTAACTTAACATCGAATACCATGCAGCAGTTTTTTTCTATCCCCTCCTCGCGATATACACTCACCGGATTAATATAAGTGGCAAAAAACCGTACGGGATTATATACATATAACGTATTTCATCTCCCGATTATATATCAACGAAAGAGTGTATAGTGCATAACGACTAAAACATCGAAGTGTGCTGAATAGGCTGGAGTAAGAGGAAATACTGGAAAACTAGATAAACGATGGAAGATACATGATTAGCAGGTACTGTAATCTAATCAAACAAAAATATAACATCGTTAAATTCAATCGAAGATATGTGTAGAATATCGAAAGAATAACTCAAGATGCATTATCTTGGAAAATTATGTTAATAATAAGCAACGCGAATAACTGCGAAAAGATATAGAAAGAAAGAAAAAGGAAAAGGAAGATATGTACATAGGTATTCGCTATTAGCGGTGTGTGGCGTCGAGCGCGTGCTGCAGCGCAGTGCAGTGCAATGCAGTGCAGCGGGCCAGGGAGTTCAGGCAGCATCAACTCTTGAAGGAATGTTTTACGACTGAGTAACAGTGTGGCCTGGCATGAGTTCAGAGTACTCTGATAGTCTTCGACCAATGATACGAGGCGTTAGTGAAAGTTTGTTAAATCTTGGCCAAATGGTATTATAGATATAACGGAAAGTCGGTTTATTTATAGCGGATTGGTAACCCACCTATACACATATATACCCCCACCGACATATACATGTTCAATATACATATGCCTTTATCAGTTTTGAGAAAGATTTTTTTCAGTTTTTTTTTTTTTTTTTATCAGTTTTCCATTCATCTCGTAGGTATGAATTTATTATTGCTGATGTACCGTTGTAATGTATATACATATATGTACATATACATACGATCTAAGTTATTCCTTCGTATATAAAATTATGTGCAGGTATTTTTTTATTTTTTTTTTTTATTTAACTTATAGGTATAACACGCATGTAAACGGGATTTTTCTGAACAATTATTATCCTTGAATAAACATTCCAATCTGAGATAAAAGTCGTCGCAAAATTGAAAAAAAAAAATAAAAAAAAAAAAAAAATTGAATACACATTTAACTACGATGAGTTTATGTTCATAAATAATTTACCCACGTTATTCTATAATCTTCGTCAAGCTGTATATATACCTATATCATATAGATATACAGTATTCAGGAATTTCGAGACAGAGAGCTATTTATAAATATGTTAAAAAGATGAAGATGAAGACGAAGAAGAAGAAGAAGAAATAGGAAAAAGAAGGGGGAAGAAAAGGAGGAAATAAAAAGAATAGGAAAACTCTCATAAGTAATTGTTATAAATTTTGTACTCTCGTATAGATATATTGAACGTATTTTACGGTTTTTTTTTTTTTTCTTTTTTCTTTTTTTTTTTCTCGTTTCTTTTTTCAAGACTCAATATAACGTGTAACATTCTCGGTCCGACCTACTTTACTCAATTAATTATTATTTATTATCATCTCACTTCGCGTTATATACTATATGCTATACATATGTATAGTATATAGTATATTAAAGACTTGAAACAAAGATTGTAGAAGCTACAGCTCTTATTATATACCTTAATCGTAGATATATGTATGCATATTGTTAGACTGCGATACGCCTTTGGCTCGCTTATCTATGTATTATAATGAAAAATGAAAAGTCGTTCGTAAGCCTCTTCGAGGAAGAGATTATACCTACCTATACCCTATATACCTATACCTACGACTATACACAGGACTCGCATTCGTAGTTGATACGAGTTTCGCACGAGGAGTATATTATAAGATAGAGAGTGAGTAGTGTTATACCGCAGCATTAGCTGACAAAGGAACTGTGCAGTACGCTAATAAGACATTATACATATATCTTAAGTAGTGTAGGTATATTTAATATCACACGACAACGACGACGACGACGACGACGACGATGATGATGATGATGATGATGGTGTTGAAGCGCTGTGCATTAAGTTCTTCAATAGATGATCGAGTCTACTTAAGTCTAGTTAATTAACTTCATACGTCTATATCGTATCCGTTTTTCTTTCTTTCATTCTTGATTTCTTCCTTGGTTTATTTTTATTTTTTATACAGTTCATGATGCACAGAAATTAGACAGGATATTGATCAGAGGTGAAAGAATTTCCATTTCTGTTTCATTTTACTCTGTTTTGCATTTCTTTTTTTTTTTTTTTGATTCTTTGCACTTCTTTTGATTAAAATTCAGATCATTTGTCCCGTTTGATCCGTGTACAACTAGATTAGGAAACTGAAATTATGAATTATCTAGGACTCAAAGCATTCCTTAATTTTACGATGACAATAAATTCGCTCCTGTTTTATGCAAGGTCAAGCACACACAACTCGTGTCCAAATTATCTTTCGGGCGTAGGCGAGTAGCGGGCTACAAATAAATGTCAGACGTTGGTTTATTTATTTATCTATCTGTGTGTATGTGTATGTGTGCACCGAACGTTTAAAATCGAGGAAAATACCTAGTATAGGTAATGCATACGTCTGTAATGAATGAGAAATCGAATGACTTTAATCCCTCGAAAAAATGTGAATTTTTTTTGTTGTTTTTTTTTTTTTTTTGTTTCTGTGAAAATTTTTGATTTTTTTTTTTTGTACGAATTTCAGCCGGTAAATCAGAATAAAATTGGGAAATATAATTTGAAGAATATAAAATAAAGGAAATACAATTTTTATTCGTCATGATTTTATCATGTTTTATTACCTATACCTATATACTTATTTGTAATTATTGTGTGTATTAATGTATATACATATACGGGGTCAGCTACGGCTTTATATTCGCGTATATTAACGATCGATTTATAATTTTATACGCGAAAATTTTTGCAGCTATATGATAATTTTTCATTGTCAATTATATGTATTATATACACATATACATAATACGTATGTATATGCATATTGTATATATGTATGTATAAGCCGGAAGTTAACGGTGAAAAATTGTTCTATTCTGTTATTATAATAGGTATAGTTATAGACGTGCGTATAGAAAAATTTTTATTCAGGCTATACCATATAGTTGTATACTGTTATACTGACCGACAGCGCGAAAGGCCGCGCTATTTCGATTATTAACGCAATAAGTTTATGAAATCGAACTTCAATTAATATACTATCCGATTTGATTTTCAATTTGTTATGTTATTGCTCTATTATCTCTGGAGAACCTGTCAAAATTTTTTTTTAGATTTTTTATATCGACCATTTCGGAGTTATGAATTTTTTTAGGTTCAACGAAAGGACCTTTTTTTTTAAATTCTGAAAAAATTCACAAAAATTCTGTTGATGATATTGTAGAACGACCTTCCCTGCACTTACAGAAACGTGGGCAGAATTTTTCTTATATTTGTCAATTTTTCAAAAATTTTACTCACAAAAAATGCTTCGCTAAATTCTAGAATTAATATAATTTTTTTTTTTTTTTTATTATATTTTCTGGTTTTCTTATTGAGATTTTTTTATAAAATTTACACTTCTTCTATAACTTCAAGACAAACCGAGGAATATTATTATAATCATGGATCCGTACTAAATCTTTCCACAACTTTTATCCCTAATTTTTATTTCTTCAGAGTTTGACAAATTTCTTGTAAATCGCAAAATTATTCGAAAGGGAGCAAAAGAGTGAGAGACAAAAAATTATTAAAATTAAAATCATTCACGGAGTTAAAAATTCTATAAAACAAATAATTCCAATCCGAAATTTCTCATTTCCGATCTAAATAACTTTCATTCTTCTTTTTTTTTTCTTTTAATTTTTTATAATTTTTTTTTTCTAGGGCGAGGGAAGGATGAAGAATGCCCCGCGGCGTCGGGGAAGGAGGCGAGAGGGCGAGCAGCGGTGGCGGGTTCGGAGGATGGCTCGGAGGAGCTGCCAGAGCGATGACGGGTGGAGCTGGTGGCGGTTACGTTGTCCTAGGTGGTACAAGATACGGCCTGAGGCTATCGCAGGTCAGTCTAAAATCTAAAAATCAAAAAAAAAAAAAAAAAGGAACAAAAAAAAATTGTTGGTTGTTTGTCCCCCTCCCCCTCCAAAAAAACAAAAAAACTGCCTAAGAATGAAAAACCCCCCCAAAAAAAGCAAAAAACAAAAAAGCAAGTAAAATCGGTAATCTTAAGGTGACGAAATCCTGCCGACAGGAGAGCATACCTCCTGCGAGTACTCGCGAGGAGTCACAAGAACGTCGAAAAAAACGGAATTCGAAAGAAAGCGGAGATTCGAATTCGAGAGAACGTCTAACAGATAAGCGGTGTTCAGCTGCATCAGCACCAATACCTGCATCATCAGCGTCTGGTGGTGGTGGTGGTGGTGGTGGTGGAGTAGAAAAACCGGGTTTAGATCTGGCGGGGAGTGTTGCAGATTGTTGCTGCATAGGACCTCGTTCGCGATTACCTCTTCCCCGCGTCTCATCTTCATCGTCATCATCTTCATCGTCGAATACAACAACTATAACAGCTGTGAACGCAGTTAACATTGCGAACTCTGTAAACGCTAACAGCAATAGCGTTACCAATACAAATAGCAATTATAGCAACAATAATACCAATACCAATAGCAATAGCAACAGCAATAGCAATGGACCTCCAGCGGCTACAACACGCGCGACACTCGCCGCGGCTGGTACCGCAGAGTTAACAGTAACACAACTGCCGCCAAACTTCTTGGCTAATAATAAACAAGGAGGCGGTTTGCAGCCAGCCAGCCACGGATCATCCGCGACCTCACTACCAGCTTCAGTGGTCCAGTCAGTCTCGGTGCCACGACAGCTTGCCCAGTGGACCAAACACCAAACCCTCAAGTTACAGGTTCGTAAAACGTAAACGTTGATTAAAAACTGTTTCAAAATAATTTTCCTCATTATCATTCTCACGCTGAACGATACGGTCGATCAGAAATTAACTACAACACATCTTTGAGAATTATTTTCTATACATTTTTTCTTCTTTTTTCTGCATTTTTCGTACATGTATCCGATTTTCATAAATTTTTCAATTCTCTCTACGGACAATGATACTTGACCGGAATTTATTTCGTTTCGTGATACCTAATTGAATGAAAATTTTTTATTTTCTTATTTTTATTAAACTCGCATTTCACGTGTATTGGCATATTTATTTTGTATACAGTATTTAGATAGCGAGACATTTGGATCGTGTGTTTGTACTGAGATATACCTATACATGTTATACGGTGAAATATTTATAGACTCAAGTTCAGAAAATTTTCTTGGATAACGATTCATATAATGACGTAATTCATACCGCGGACTGCAGAAACACTAGGATTATCATTTTTACCGGGAAGGAAGTAATATCGATCTTATTTCATTTATTGATTTTTTTTTACTTCACTTTTTATTGCGAGATTACATGATGATAATATCCAACAACCTCTGAATATCTTATTTTATTCACGAACTTAAATCCGACAACCAATTACATATCTTTTTACAAATAATAAAAATCTGCTCAGTCATCGCCTCGATACGAGCCAAAAGCTCATTTTTATACTCTGATATACTGTTATGATGAAAATTGTGTCAAGTCTTTTATTTCGGGTCCTAAAAGTCTTTTAAAGATCGTCTCCGCGTCGTCGGTCGTAGTTCTGAAAATAAAATCCTAATTGAGTCATATCCGCGTTTACGAAGAGTCTCGAGGTTTGATTCCCCGGATTGTGTCTTTCAATTTTCAATTTTTACTTTTTTTTTCTCCTTTTTTTTATTTATTTATTATTTTTTTCTGATAAAAACCGCGATTAGAGTCAAAGTCCGAGATTCGTTACTGACTATAACTCGATATAGGAGCCAGCTGTGACAGCAGTGGACCGTTTGCACAGATTCCGATGGAGTGGGGGCGGAGGAGGAAGCGGTAAAAAATCCTCTTCCAGCCCCCGCAGCGACAAAGCTGAGCGGCTTCGAGAATTAACGGAAAAATTGAAAGGTCCAGCTCCCGTACCGCCGCCGCGAAGACCGTCGCGAATACAGGCCTCATCACCGCCTCCGAGTGGCCATCAGCATCATCAGGTAGGATGGTCTGAAAAAAAAAAAAAAAAAACTAAACTAAAAAAATTGGACGATGAAATGATGAAAAAATGTTTTTCCTTTTCTTTTTATTCGGGGCAATTTTTTTTTTTTCTTTTGTCTCTTAGAATCCGCAAACTGGACCCATTCAAAATTGCGGACGTTGCAACAGCGATGGTCGGCCAGCTTTTCGTAGTTATACATACAGCGAGGGTAGTGGCGTAGGTGGCGTTTCAAATTGTTCGACACATCAACCTAAGACTTTCAATAGAAGTGAGAGTGTTAGTGAAGAGTGTGTCAGTGATTCGGCGGGGGCTTTAGTCGGGGTTTATAACGATGAAAATAATGATAACTATTCAAACTCGACAAGTGTAAATAAAAAGAAGGGTTCTACGACTCAGATGAAAGGCTCCAACGAAAGAAATAGTGCTGAAGATATTAGTGAACCAAAATTATCTAGTGATCATAATAAATCCAGTGCTCCAGCTGATCCTAAACATTTAAGACAGTACAGTGACTCTATTGTGGAAAGTGCCAGAAGTCTTGCTGAACTTTGTCTACCAAAAAATAATAATTCACCAGGAAATAGCGAGGGGGAAGCCAGAGATGCTGTTACCAGGCTAGAACCTAGAGGACCGCTTTTATCATATCATAGAACCGGTGTTCCCTACAGAAGCGCTTCTTTCAGTCAGGTGGACTTCAATCAAGGTAAATAAACACCAAAGTTTCTTAAATTCGGCAAAGTTTTCATGTTTGTTCATATTTTTTCTATTCTTTCCTATTTTTTTTTGCATTGAATCGATATTTTCTACAAAGCTTAATACTGACGTGCACATTTTCTTCACCACTCAGCCTCCTTTTCGCCTTTTTACACTTTTCAAGATTGCTTATTTCCTCAATGTCCTGCTTTAGTTTGTAAACTTTCCTACTTTGCAGGTACATACATTTCCTCCCTTCTCTCTCTTCATTAATTACCTGAATAGCCAAAAGAACAGTAATTAATACCATTGCACTCAGGTAGTAGAACAGTTACTTCAAAGGATAAAGTTTTCCTGTTGATTCAGTTTATTTTCTAGATTTGCCGCATTGAATCGACATTTTTACAAAGCTACATACTTGGCAGGCATATTGTTTCCCCTCACTATGCTTGCTTCATCTTTTCACGCTTTTCAACATCAAAAAAATTATTTAATGTGCTTTTTTCCTCGATTTTCTGCTTTAGATTGTAAACTTTTCCACGTATCGATCCAAAATTTCAGAAAACTACACACTTGGCTAGCACATTCACTCCTCTAGCTCTCTTCATTCATTTCCTGAAAAAAATAAGAACAATCTTTGGAATCAATCGAGTCAATAATTAAAATTCTTGCACTCAGGTAGCAGACTGAAAGCTCAAACCCAGCAAAATTCTAAGACCAATATAGACGAGAGCAAGGATGTCCGCGCTAGTACTTTGCCACGTCGTCGTGGCGACATTAGTCCTAATGTTGCAACACCAAGGCATAGTCCTACCCGGCAAAGTCCTAGGGCAAGTACAACTAGCGTTGATAGCGCAGTTGGCTCCGCTGAGGGTCTAGGCGCTGTTAATCAAGGCCAAGAAGAGGTGAGACCGAGAAGCGACGGATCTGATAGTCTTGCAACTTCTAGTGCTTTGACTAGCCCCGAGCCCCCTACACCAGAAAGCCACGAACCAAGGGTGGACCTTGTTCAACCTGATCCACCGGCTCCCCAATGCCTGCCAGACAATTCCGAAGTACTTGAAACCGCCGTTGAGGAAGTCGTACATAGAGGTAAGCCGGAAATGAATCAAGGTTCTAAGAATGAGAAAGATCCGAGTGCAGAGATTTGCAGGATTTTGGAGGAAAGTTATCAATTTTATTACAGAATTTTCATGGGATTTTAGAGAATTGCATTAGATTTCGATGATTTTTTTCATGCATTTTGTGTACTTCTCAAAGAATTGACAAATCTCATCCCGTCATTTGGCCTAAATTTTAAGAATTTTACTTAAATTTAACAAGATTTTTAGGACTTTTTCAAACTTTCATAGTTTTCTCTCTCTCATTTGTGTAAAATTTTTAGTATGACGTTAAATTTTCTTGATATTTGACTAGGTGAATTGAAATTTTCGTGATAAATTTCTAAAAAAAAAACAAACAAACAATAAAGTGAGAAATTAAGAATTCCTCGCAGTTTCAAATGAATTAAAAAATAAACAAACAAACAGACAAAAAAGAATGTAAAATTTCTTGATCAGACTCCAGAATCGAGCCTCACGAAGTTATAGTCACACCGCCACCAGAAGAGCCAAGATTAAGTCAAGCGAGTGAAGGTAGTGAGGCACCAAGCGAAACTCAATCCGAAGCATCTTCGCCAGGAAAGACTCGACGTTATAGAGGAGATACAAGCAAGCGAAGAAAAGGTGTCTACATAACTCAGTGGCCAGAACCCTCGGATTCAGATAGAAACAAACTGGCTGCGCAAAGCAGCGAGGAACGTGACGATGTACCAGCAACACCCAGCGATCTATCAGACTGCGAAGGTCACACGCCCAGAAGGTGAGAAGAAATTACCTAAACCAATAAAAAAAACGATACGAAATAAAAAAACGAAAACATTCCCTTTGCATCTTTCCTATTTTTTCATTTTTGTGGGTATTTTTTACTTGTTTTTTGCTTAGATACAGCAAGAGGCCTCTTCGTGGTCCATATGGCCAGATGTTGGAAGCCGAAATGGCCAAGCCAAGAGCGCCTGCGGATATCGGTCTAGACGGAGGTCTTAGACCGCGAAGAAAAGTGTCTGCAAATCTGTCTTACAGTGCTGGTACAAACAGCAACTCTGAACCGCCAACCCCATGTCATCACAGGACTACTTCAAGTCCCAGTAAACTTGAGGGACTACCTGGACCCAGCCCTGAACTTCTTGCTGAACTTCTGAGGGGATCTTCTGAGAGAGTGGCTCGAGCTCCGGCCCATCGAAACGTGAGTTTATCAATATATATTGAGTAAATTTTTTTATATTTTTCCTTGATTGTTTTTCTTTTACCATTATTATAGAGATGTATACATTAGTTTTGGCAAACGATACGCAATACCTATGTAGTACGATGGCGATTATGATTTGAATTATTTACGGTCAATTTTTTCTGTCTGTATTTGTGTCTGTGTCTGCGACGTAGACCGGAGACCCGAAACCCCTCTTGACAAGTATAGGAGCCAAAGATAATCTAATAATATTCAACGATATCTTTCGCACAGAGAGAAGAAAAGAGAAGAGTAGAGTAGACTAGACTAGAGTCTAGCTTTGGCTAGTGTCCTGGAGAGCTAGTTGGTTATATAGAAAAGCAAAAGCAGTAGCAGTTATAGTGTTAGGTCTGAGAAATCTTGGGTTTGATGAAGCTAGGCGGGGGCAGAGAGAGAGACGGAGATGAAGGTGGAGGTGGTGGCGAATGGTGTAGACTTATGTATATATATAGGTACATATATGTATATGTATACCAAGGAGGATATTCCTGGCCGAATATATACCTGAGCTCGAAACTAAATTTCGTATCTATATACACTATCTCTGTATAATACAAATCTATGACACATATACCTCTTTATATACGTACATTATAACACATAAATATATATATACACATAAGTATATATTATATATATATATCTATACGTACATACATTATACGTAAGTACAAGACACAAACTTTAGACTATGTCGTTTAGTCGCCAACTACCTATCTACTCTGTCTGAATCTCTGAGCTAGAAGCTAGTCTATACCGCTGGCCTTAATATTGACGCAACTTTCTGACCTTGCGTAAGGCCTCACTCGCTATCATCGGAACAATTTTTTTTTTGTTCATTTTATTTTTTTGAAGAATTTTTTAGAATCCAATCATGTATTGGTCGCCAAATTATTTCTTTTTTGACAGATTTTCGAATTTCATCATTCTTATCTTATATAGGTATATGATCATATAGAGAGGAAATTTTCCTTTTTCAAGTGAAATCTGAATTCTAAGAATGCATTTTTATTTAAAAAATTTTTTTTCGTGCATCTAAAATATTATTACATTTATACATATCATATGTGTTTAATTTTTATTTTTTTTTTAATTTTTTTTCAATTTCTTTTTTTTTTTACGTGCGTAGGATATTATACGCAGACTTGACGCATTAATATCGGAACTGCTGACTGGTATATATGTATTATAATAATACGCAACTTCCGGAGGAAAGAAAATTTTGTCATAAATAATTTTTTTTTTTTTTTTTTTTTCGCTTCGTATTATACATAGACTTATGTATATGTATGTAAAGTATATACATACAGGTATTGCCTATTCGTAATGTTTCGAAAATTTTTACTTACGCACAATATAACGATCAGCAATATATACAATACGTATAGCTACGCAATTCATCCGGAAGTTTGATACTTTCATTCAAAATTGCATATACCGATCATTATTAATTATATACTTCGAAAAACAGATTTTGTTGATATCTTTCTTTATTTTTTTATTTTTAATTTTTTCTTCTTCTTGTATTGACGTTGTTCCCACGCGTTTTTAAATTTTGCAATTTCAATTCAACAAATTGAAATATATCGGTTTAATTATTTGCGAATTGCGAAATGCTACTGCAGCAGCAATATCGTGTAGACGTATAGGTATATATGTATATATCTATACGGTCCGCAAGCGGTCCAAACTGACTACCAAGTTTATTTCGGGGATTTTTGATAGAAATTTATATATATCGCTTTATCTATATGTATGTATGATTGGCCTAAAGCCCGCGTCTGGATAGACTATGCTGCAAACGGAAAAAAGAAAAAAAAAAAAATAATGATAATAAGAATACGAATCGACGTGCTTCGATTAATGAGGTTTTTTTTTCTTGTCATTTTCTCAAATTCTCAGTCCAGAAAACCAAAAAATAATCGTGATAACAATAATAATTAAAAAAAAAAAAAAAACGCGACTATATTCACGCGACTCGCAATAGAAAGGAACGAGTTTTTCAGCGTTATCGTTTACTAAAGGAAATATTTGAGTACCTATGTATACGTATGTATATACTATACATATATATATACATATACCTACGAGTTATACGCGTATGTCTGCATCGGCGCAAGCATGGCTGTCGGACTGCACTCAAGGATCTATACATAGATCATTCAGATCACAGCATCTCGTTTGGTCGAACGGGGCGATCAACAAGAAAATTCTTCTTAAAAAGCTGTATATACGATCGTTGAATTAAAATAAACGAAATATAACGAATAATATCTGACCCGCAACAAACCACAGAATGCATATACTTATAGAATATATCGTATAACATAGAAACTGATTTTTTATTTCTATAGAAAAAAATCGTATATTTATATTCAAATTCGAAATTTGATTTCTCTTGAAAATCAGATAAGATATCATTTCTTTCTGATTATTCTAGAAAAAAAAAACCTAAACTCGTGCAGATAATAAAAAAAATAAATAAAAATTTCGCATCGTTTGATTTTTTTTTTTTGATTTGGAGGATATAGCGACGCGTCGCGTCGCCGGTGAGTCCGAGACTAAACACGCGACCCCGGGGCGTCTAAATAAATATATCGTTATTGCGAAAGAAATAAAAAAAAAAAAAAAAATATGTTTTTATAAAGTAATTTGATGGGGCAAATACCAAAGTCGAATGTATGTATGTATGTACATATACCTAGCCCACGAAAGCTTGCACTTAATACTTATACCATATAAGTATATATATATCTGATACATAACGAAATTTTTCTCCGAATTTTTATTCACTTAAATTTTATTTACCAATACGAATAAAGATCTTCAGGCGTCGATGATATTAATATACTTTGAGACCTTATAACCGAATAATTCTAATTTGAAAATTGGATCTAAAATTTTTGGAAATGGATAATTAATCAGAATTTGAAATATATAAATTTAAATAAAGGTATATATATATAGGATTGTGAGCTGAAAATATCAAGAAATGGAATGAAAAAAAAAAAAAAAAAACTGAAGAAATTTGACGAATAAAGAAAAATGAAGAAAAATTAGGAGAGTTAAAATTCGGAATCTATTTTTTTTTTTTTTTTCTGTTTTTCGCTTTTTATGTCTACGCTGCCAGATTGACGCAGGTGCTAACTTCCGGCGTCGCCCACCAGGTGGCTGCGTCACTAAATACCCCTTCCATTCTCTCAATACGAAAACTATACTAGTTGATTTTAAATTTAGAACGACTTATACCTAATACCTATACGTATATAGTATAGGTATATAGTATACCTACGTGTGGCTTAAACTGCAAGAAAATCTTTTAGATTTCTCTAGCCCCGACAATATATAATACCGAAACTGTATTTTACATTATATAATCATAGATTATATAAAATTCAACCCTAGGGGTTGAAAATCCGCTTCATAATCGTATAATTTACTCAAAAAGTTCTTCAGTTACTTTTTTTTTTTTTTTTTTTTTTTTTTTTTCAGTAGTTTTACTTCTGCTATGTGAGCTAAAAATGTATGAGTAAGGGTAACTAGAAAAAGCAAAAAAAAAAAAAAATATATATATATATAGGTATATAATAAATAGAAAAAAAAAAACGATGATACGATCTGATGGCTGGGGTCTAAGTTTACCGTGTTTAGTAGCTAGGAAATAATCTACGGTTTTTCAGAATATATAGTTTGTACAATATGGGTTATATAGAGCGGTGTAAAATATCCAGCTTGCTCCAAAAATAGACAATATTTTTTTTTTTTTTTTTTTTCTTATCAACAGCTATTATTATTATTATAATCGAAGAGAATGGGGAAAAAAGTTTGTCTAACAAATAAATGATAAGCTTTTTTTTTCGTTTTTTATTTTTTTCACTATGTTAGAACCTATGTATATTGTACTGCGTGTATCTATGAGTACAATATACCTCGATACAATTATATGATGCTGTGGAAAGAGAATTATTTCTGCCAAATTATAATGAGATGTGGAATTATTATTAATTTTTTTTTTCTTTCACTCATTCCATTCATTCATTCGTTCATTTTTTTTTTTTTTTTTTTGACAAAGATATATGACAATTTTTAATAAACATATATATACATATTTATGTATATATATATATATTAAGTATTCCATCTTTGAAACATCATTTTCGGAATATTTAGACAATATAATTATATGACTCAATAATTGATTTTCTTCGATTGACGTCAATCCGTGAATTACGTAAGTGTGCTAGTATATGTATACATATATACATAGGTATATACCTATATAGCGATATGCATGTGTTACATCAATGGAATATGGCGATTAAATATACGAAATAGTAAAACATAGTATGTAGTAAAGATTATCGCGAATCGACGTTGAAAAGAGAAAAAAAAAAAACCGAAAGACAAAAATATATGCGTGTTTCTTCGGAATTTGGAAGATCAATGAATTAATGAATGAATTAGGATACACGAGAGAAACGTGAATTCTTAGCGAAATTTTTAACCACGTTCTAAGAGAAAATATATATATTTATATTTGTATATTTATCAAGTAGTTAAAAATACATATATATGTTTACAAATCGCCGAATACTGTGCGAATTCATACGTCAAAAAAAAAAACTTGCAAATTAAAAAAAAAACGCGAAAAAAATAGGATAAATAAAAAAAATAGTGATATAGGTACACCAAAGAAATCTGAAAGATGAAATAATTTCAAAGCAACTTTAATCAACTATTACGTATGTAATTATATTTTATTATTGACATATACATATATATTATCGTGATAAAAAAAAAAATTGGATTTGTTTTAATTTCTGGTCAGAATTTTTTTTTTTTTGTACATACCTATGTGTAAAATTTTCAAAGCCAAGAATTGTGTTAGATATCAATCGCAGGTCCTCGGACAGAAATGTTATTCACTTAGTCACGAGCAGGGAGTAGAAATGCTCATAGCTCCATTCAGAAGTAGAGAATATGTTTATCGCGAGTATGTACAGGAATAGAAACTAGTCGCCGCGGTCAATTCTGTACCTACAACTGTTCAATTTATTTATTTATTTTATTTTCATTTTATTTTATTTTTTTTTCGTTTTATATCCCAAAACGTAATATACCGTAAATATGATCGGTTTCGGTCGTGAACCGCAAATAAACATTAACAATAAAATATTCTCTACAAAATCAGAAAAAAACATCGAAGTAATAAAAAACAAAAAAAAAAAATCAAAATCAAAATCGACCAAATTTACATTCAAACTTCTAGGGATTGAACATTTTTTTTTCAGCCACAAAATAGTTTGACTATTCACATCGTTGCCGTAATAATTCAAAAACTGTGTCGTTCATCGGCTTGAAATTTAGAGACGATTTTTTGAACACTTTCATCTCCGGATTGACCTAAAATAAAAACCTTTTTTACTCAGTTTAGAAACTAGTTGAAAAAAAAAATTTGAGAAAAAGAACAAAAAAAAAAAAAATTTGTTAAAAATGAAAGAAAAAATTATAAAGAATTTATTTCTCTGCATATATTTTGGATATAAAATTGAGCGTAGGTCAGTCCGGAGATGACAGTGTCGTAAAACTTTTCTACAAATTTCGAATCAATAGCTCAAACCATTTTCGAATTATCACGTTCACTGCAGAGAGCAACTAGACATTGATTTCAATCTTAGATACGTTTTAGCTATTTTTAATTCGAAGAATTTTCTCACACAAGTTTCGGTATAATATTCAAAATCTTAACAAATTATCGCCATTTTTTTCACGTGAGGTAAACATTTTTTTTTTTTCAATCCGTACGATCCTCGGAGATATCAGAGACTATAGGAGTTGAGATTTTCTCAATTCAAGGGAAAACTATTATACAAAGAAGACAAAAATTTAAAAAAAAAAAGAAAAAAAAAACAATAAATTGATCAGAATATTGATCCGCGGTGAAACGTGCCTATTTTAATTAACATAAAATAAAAAACTGCTGATGGAAGCGCGATACATCGATGAGTATATTTCAAGTGTCCTCATAAACGTCGGAAAAGAGGCACTTATGAATATACTCCGCGAAAGATCAGAGAGGTAAGAAGAAGTTGCAACGTAAGGTAAAAGGAAAGAAAAAAGAAAAGAAAAAAAAAAAATTGATCAAAATTCCCGTGTATTATAGCTACCTACGCGTAAGGGTAGGTGTAGGTGGGTAGGTAGGTAGGTCGATGAAGCCCAGATTTTGGCTGCCCCCGCCATTATTCGATCCGATCAAAAAGCGCGCAATAAGAATTTAAAATTCTATTCCAAAGCATCTATATAGCAGCTGGGCTGAGTCTTTGAAGGCTACAAATATTATTGTTTCGAACTTATACATACCTACTTTTCTATAGCGGTTTGAGTTCTGATAAATTAAACGATTACGCAATATACGCGGTTTACATAAAACCCAAAGAAAAAAAAAAAATTGAGAAAGGATCTCATTTTGTTATATACAAACAAATGGATTTTTCTATCCCCCAGATATTTGTCCAAAAAAAGATTCTTCTGTTCCTTTTTTCTTTGAATTGGGGCATTTTTTTTCGTCTTGTTTTTAGTTTCATCATTTAATCCAGAAAAGGTAAAAAAAAAAAAAAAAAACACGGAGAAACACCAAAAATTGTCAAAATAAATTTGTTCTAATAATTTGTTTAATTTTATTTTCTGTAAAATATATCCAATAATTTTTTCGTCCTTTTTGTTTTTATTTCAGTTTTTTATTTTATTTTTTTTTCAAAATTTCTTCTAAATAACTCGAATTTTATATGCGTATAGTTATTAATCGGCTTTCTATATACCTATATGTATGTAGGCACCTATAATACAAGAGAACGCGCCGGCGTCCCGACGCCCGTTTCTCTCGGTTTTGTCTCTCTTGCTCTCAGGCATCGATCACCCTTAGTGGGCGAGCGTCGGGACGCTAGTCGACGCGGAGCGACGCCTAGAAATTTACAAAAAGTTTTCGCAGTCATTTTTATTATAACCTTATATGCATATATATGTATTCAAATATGTATATGTATATATATTTATTAAAAATCGAATTATTATTCGTCTTTACAGTCGAGGACGAAATTTTGAGAAATTTAAAATAGCCCCCACGGGTATAATAAATAGCTGTGTTTGATCGCGTCGTACATTTATATATCAAAATGTATGTTAAATATTGTTACGATTGTGATAAAATTTGGTGAATTTCAAAATTTTTTTATTCTTATTCATTTCGTTTCCGTAGATGAAGAAAAAAAAAAAAAAAAAAAAAAAAAAAAAAAAGTGCTTTTCATTTTATCTTTTTTTTTTTTTTCTTCGTCTATTTATATAGTCATTTATTTTTTTTCATACCTTTTCGAAATTTTATACGTATATGATTATGCCTATATTTAATTTTAATTCTAAATGGATTTCCGTTAATTTTTTTTTTTTTTTTTTATATTTCAAATTTTCCAGTGAGAATTCTTATCGATTCATCCGTTATGATTGAAAAAAAAATAAAAAAATAAAAATAAGACGCTGCCGGGGGTAGTAACAATTTTTTTATTTTTATTTTTTGTTTTTTTTCTTCTGCTTATTTCGATCGTTATCAAAAGAAAATTAACGACCCTACTAATCTTGATTTATTGAAGCTATAAAAGACAGATCATACGACGAACAGGTAGTGGTTAACGACTAAGGATCATCGAATCGCATTCTATTCAATTTTTTGTTCGCGATGTAGTACATTAAATATAAATTGGGGTTCCGGGGTTTTGGAATGAAAGAATATTCCATTTTTTTTTCTTTTTCCTTCTTTCTTTCATTTTTAATCACGCTTAATAGTCAATTATTCATTCAAGGCAGATATATGTATTATATTAACGGTTATATACCTAAAACGAATTTATTCAATTATTCATGACCAATAAATAAATTTTAAAGAAAACTAAAGAAAGTTATCAGTAAAGTATATAATCGGTATATATAATAAATATATCTATAATTGAGATTGGCTTATTGATATATAGATTCTAAAATATATATTGAAAACGGATCGAAGAAATAAATATACGCGATTAAATAAATGCCCGGAGCAAGGTAGTGGCAATTATTAGCAGTCTAGTGTAATAATTAATTTGCTTCATTAAAGTTCGAGAAAAAA
The DNA here is from genome assembly GCA_949628255.1 of Macrophya alboannulata. Classification (NCBI taxonomy): domain Eukaryota; kingdom Metazoa; phylum Arthropoda; class Insecta; order Hymenoptera; family Tenthredinidae; genus Macrophya; species Macrophya alboannulata. The sequence goes on along the minus strand of OX451211.1, from coordinate 15,515,366 downwards.
AGGAAAAGAAAAATGATAAAAATGACAAAAATGACGAAAAATAGAAAATAACAAAAAGACAAAACTGATTTTAGGGTTTTTCTAAAAAGTGCAGGGAAATGACGCGTGTTAAAATTTGCAGTATTGGCGATCGTCGTGACCGATAAAAAAAAAAAAAATTTTAAATGAAATATATGATATATATATTATATACACAATCCTATGGGCGCCGTTGGCGGGATAAATATTTACAGAATCGAATTATTCGGAATACAGGCGACTTTGACACAGTAATAAAATTGAAACTAGATATTTGAACTATACATGAACATTCAGATATTATATAAAATATAAAGGTATATTTACCTGAAAATACAATTGTACATACATACATAGGTATAAATATAATTTATTGTCAAATAAATGAAAATTATTAATTTTTATCGACATCCCGAGTGGACAAAAAAAAATCAAAAAATCTACAAGCAAATAAATTGTCCAAAGGAAAGAAATGAAAACTTGCATTTCGTTGAAAGAGAGCAAAAAACAAATTAATAAATAAATAACTTCACGGTATAATAATTTGGTATGAAAAATTGATAGAAAAAAGAATAAGTAGAAAATCAGAATCAATAAATCGAACCAAAAACAGAGAGAAGAAAGAAAAAAAATTCAAAATTCAAAATTCAAAATTCAAAATTAAAATTGAAATAACGCGACGTATAAGAGGAACGTTCGGTAGGGTAACGTAGAATCAACCGAATTGGGATAATTTAGGTGGAATGGGGGAAAAGCTCTGGGTCTTGAAAGCACAGGTTGCGGAGGGCGTTAGTCACTCGTCTAAATATATCCAGCTGTATAAGCGGGAGGTTCTCATCTCATCTACATACTCACGTATATATATATATATATATATATATATATATATTCATACGTACATACATATATACAAATGAAAAAAAAAAAATATATATATATATATATATATATATATATATACATATATATGAAGCAGCGAATAAAGGTTCTGGAGCAAAACGGGTGTGCTTTCGAGGGGAAAAGGGGATACGGTTATTCGATGGCTGCCTGGGAAGGCCAGTAGTAGTTCGGAACGTATCAATCTGTGAACCGCGCGAAACTATATAGTATTAAACCGTGATAAAAAAAAAAAAATTACGCTATAAATATTTTGGTAAAATTTTTTTTTTTTTTTTTTCTACTCTTACGGTCGTTGAACTATTTTTGATTTTTATCCATTCTCGATCCTATCTTATATACTTATATGTATATACTTGAATATATAATATTCAAAACTACCTGCCATATTTACTCCAAAAAAACTAGATAACCGATATTGAAATTTTATTCGAAAAAAAAAGTACTTTCTCATTGAGAAGATAGAAATAGAAATAGAAGGAAAAAAAAAATGAAACTATTTTTTTTTTTTTTTTCATCGATTTCTCAGCATTTGGCATTCATTTTTGTAATTTTTTGCAACATTTGGCTAATCATGTCGAATTTAACATGCCTACGTATTTTTTTGTACGTTTCTTTTCGAGACAAAAACATCATATCGACACGTGCGGCTTTTTTTTTATTGATCAGGCGCGATCAGTTCCGGCAAAGTTGCGATTAAAGTATATTCTGAAACGATCTAATAAAGAAATCGATTTTTCCTGAATATTTATTTATTTATTTATTATTACGAAAGGGAAATTTTTGCTATTTTTTATAAACGCTAGACCTGTAAGATTACGGAATACGTATACGTATGTGTAGGTATAACGGAGTAGGTAGGCATATAATACATCGAAAAACGCACGAACACGCGAACACGAACGGTTGCCCATTTCTGACACGACCCCAAACACACATCAGATATATACATATATTTATTTCCATAACCGAATTCCGTAGTTCGGTTTTCGAGATCGTATCATAAAATTTTTTTTCTTTCAAATCACATCTTGGAATCTTGGAATAATTTTAAACGTATATAATTATTTGTACATACACACATATGTACCGAAGATGATGACGATGACGATGATCAATTCCATCTTATAGATATTTATATACCTATGTAGCGATTTATCGTGATTTTTAAATTAGCTGATTATCGAATTAGACTGCAGACGATGCCCAGTTTTGCAATTTTCCTTATATACATATTGTTCATATTTCTTCTATAAAAATTTTCATCGGGATCGAAAGTGTCAATATATTCAAATTTTCTGAAACTGAATGACGATTCTATAGACACAACTAGGTTATTCCAACGATTTATATGATTTTTTTTTTCTTTTCCAACGGTTATACAAAATCGCTTATGAAAAAAATAAATACACATATATTTCAGACCTCAAGATCTCCGAATTATTAATCATCGTCGTATGTAGTTCGTCATTCATTCATATATACATATAGCTTTAGAAATTTCTTAGAAATCGGTATTTCGATTATACCTGTTTGGAAAAGGAAGAAGAAGAAAAGGAAAAGAGAAGAAGAAAAAAATAAAAAAAATTGTGTACATATATATGTATATATATATATATATATATTTGCCTAGAATCCTATAGTTACAAGACTTATAGCTGGCTTAAGAGGAAACATTATTAGCAGAGTTAAGACGATATATATTTTCAACCAACTTACTGTATTCCGTACATATGTACCTATATATTTTTCCATTACATACGCGTATATACCTACATAACATAGATGGTGGAATTATATTTGCTCGAATTTAGTTCCTATAATACATATCACTATATCGTGTTGTGTAGATACAGATACGTGTAATTAGTATGTAATACGTAGAACGTACGCAACATACCTTATGCTCACTCGCGTCCCGGTTTAATTAACGGTTATATACATATACCTATATTTTTATTTTTTATTTCATTTATAAGGCTAAGAATTCTTCATTAAACTAGTATTCTATCCAATTATATATTTTCGCAGTGTTTTTGATCAGTGGAACTCGGTGTGCCGTAGTGATTTGTTATAATATTGTTAATATTGAAAAATTCTTTCGAATGTGTTTAATAAACGGCATAAAAACAATAATATATACAGTCAGTAACTATATACAGATTGTATCGAATTATTATCATGAATTTAATCGTATCGTTATTTAATAAACGTGTTTTTACAACGTTTTAAGAACAATTATTGTATATGGACTAAACTGCCCGATGTGTGATAATAATATAAAAATAAAATTTAAATTCAAATAGAAAACCTCGATACTAAAATATGAACGGGTTTAAAAATTTTTTTTTAACTATAAAAATTGTTATAAAGTAGAAAGAAAAGAAACAAGAAAATCTAAAATTCTATCAAGCCTATATATCGATATAAATGATCGTTGGATCGTCGTTATTCGATAATGGAAAATCTAAATTTGACTATGGGTATTTTGTCATATGTTATAATATAATATTGTTTTTTTGACAATGAGTGTTGGACATAGGCTTGTCAGTCAGCCTTCAGAAGACAGTGAAGATAACGAAAACGTCGCTAGACGAGTGGTGGGTCTATATTGATTATTAAATTCAAAATCAAGAGCTACATGCACCTTGGAAATATTATTATTATTAATATCATCATTTCTTTCTTAAACCTCTTTTATACACTTTGAAGGAATATTCTATCGATTCAGATTCGGCACAGATAATTAATACCAATTTTTAGACGTATACCTGATTAGAAATTATTTTAGATTTTATGAAGCTCCGTTCGAAAAGAGTTTTTTTTTCTGTCGATATATTAATTTCATTGGTAACGTGCTACTGGAATGTTAAAATTTCAGTTTTGATTTTGTATTTTTGGTATTGGGTTCTAATTTCTTTGCCCTGAATTCTAAAGATCGTAAATATTATTTTTAACGTGAGTTTAAATATTTTCCCTCGAAGAATTTTTTTGTTTTTCGTTTGCTTCATTCTATCTTCCTCACGATCAGTAATTGACATGCTACACGACCAATAATTATGTTAGACACACACACCTGTCAAAGTATAGCTATAAAACGTCAAGGACGAATTTCAATCGGTAAGAAATCTGAATTTAAATCAATGTATGTATATGTAACATACAACTTAATATTCCACATCCTAGGATACATATAAATGCCAAGTTTTAACCGCGCTTGATATCTAAATTTATCAAACTTTGTACGGTTGGGGTAATAAATTCACGGATGTTAGAAAAAATTCGTTGTTCAAGGACGAAGGAATTTTAAATTATTTCCCTCTCTCTCTCTCTCTCTCTCTCTCTCTTTTTTTTTTGATAATAATTCTAGGTCTATTTATTCATTATACTTAACTGAAAAATAAATTTTATTTTTCAAATCTTCATCCATTATATCACATAAATTTTCAAATTTATTCATATCTGATCTCTCTCTCTATCTCTTGCTCTTTTTCTACTCCTCTCGGAGGACAAATGTATAAAGGGGCTGCATTCTACTCTGAACGAACCGAAATTCTACTAAAACAAATTCATCCAGTCTCTCCTAGCTGTCGTATTCTAGCTGGACCACGAAATTTCTCAAATGCTGTCTGATTTTTGGTTTTAGGTATATATCTCGAGTAGTTCAAATTTTTTATACTTACTTCTTCTCTGAATTAGGCAACAAATTAAGCAAAGAAATAAGATGCCAGAAATTTCGAAAAGGGGATTTTATCAAAATTCCATAAAACTGTGAGGCGAAACAGAGAAAGAAATATAGAGAGAGAAAGAGCGATTTGAAGCCACCGTAACAAAACTAACGCGTAGTATGTCTATATTTGGCCGAGGTTTCGATCAATATTAATAGATACGTATACTTCGATACGGTATATACCTACGGTTGCATGTATATACAGAAGCGACGATCGCGGGAGCATAAAATCGGTGCTTTTATATCCTATAGAAATAATTTATAAAATCGTTAATTTTTTTCGTTTTTTATTCCTATGTTTCAGGATACCAGGACACACGTTGTCGTTGAACTTTACGATACCGAACGATCTTACGTCGAGGCTCTGCAGATACTAGTCAATGTAAGTTCGATTCGATAATTATTAATCAAATTAGAATTACAACAAATAAAAAAAATTATCGATAAATTGAATTTTCGTAAAATCTTCGGGAGAAATAGATAATTGATTCGAGATATTAAACGGTGTAGGATTTTTTTTATTTTTTTTTTTTTGATATATAAATACGAAAATTTTATGTTGAAATTTCTGTTGGTTTAATTTTTTTTTCTTTAAATACGAATAAATCCGGGTCCTATAGCTTCAAAGAGAGTTTTTCGCGCTGGTAATGATCATTGTATTTGCGCAATTCTCTTTGGCCGTAGTTAATTTAACGGTCAGGCGTTGGGGTCCCATTAGTCAGAGATAAAAGCCTAAGAAAATTCGAGATTTTCAAAACCTGCATCATATACCTACCTATACAACGATGATTGATCGAACTGTATGTTTGGACTAATAAATAATCTATAACGAAGCTTTATACTCACATTATATCCGACAATGTCGCTAAGTGCCTTACTGCAGTAGCTTCAATGAGCCTAAATTATATCCCGGTGGTAAAACTTACGAGGTACATAAATTTTGGATTATAACGTTTTTATTATTATTATTATTATTATTATTATTATTTTTTTAATAAACTTGATCGACTGACAAAGATACCCGGGCGGCTTTGAGGTGAAGTGAGTAAATTAATTTTTCGAGAAATCTTTCGATGCGTAAGTAAATAAGTACACTGCGGAGGAGACTCACGTTATAGGTATACGTATAATTGTATTGTAAATATTCGTGGCGCCAATATATGCGGTACGATGATTGTACAAATATTCGCGAATCTTGAAGTTATTCACAATTTACATATACATATATATATACATACTATATGCGGTACATAATAATTGAGACAGAAATGCGAATAAGTATTTAAAACCGCTATAGCTGCAGCGGAAGTCGTACTTAAATAATAACGAGGTGTGCAGGGTCCGCGGGTTAGTAAATCGCAGCATTTAACGACTGGAAAATATACCTATATACATATATATTATTCCACCGAAAACTGAAGCTCCTTTTTGATAATTAATGGATTACGACAATTGAATTTAAACTCGAGGTATACAAAAATATATATAATATTTATATGAACTGAAATAATTTGTATCATTATAATATTCATTCATTTCGTTATTGAGAAATTATAAAGAGACGTATATTTATACCTATACATATAATACACCTATATGTAAAGCTCTCTTTATTTTTGAGGCGCGAAATATCCGCAAGAATCTCGCTGCTTTATAAGCTGGCGCATGGCCAGAAGACATTTGACACGAGACAACTAAATACTACATTTCAAATTCAAATTTGAAACGAGGTCTTAGCTGTTCGTTGGCCAAGTAAACACGCATTAGTTCAAGAATTTACTTAATCCAGAATTACTCAAGGAAAAAAAAGAGAGAGAGAGAGAGAGAGATAGAGAAAAAGAAGAAAGAGAGAAAGAGCGAAGAAAAAGAAAGAAACAAAATTTAGATTAGGGGCAAACTATAATATCAAGTCTTTTCTGCAGTGATTGATTGTCACATTTTGTAAACACGATTTGAAAATTTCAACTAAATAGTTAGGCATCACGTGGGGATGTATCGTTATAGTCGTATCGGTATAGGTATACCTACGTAAAACATTAAAACTGGATTCTATATATCGAATTATAAACAAATTTGATTTGCCAACCACGTGTTTTCCTACGCCGCAAATTAATCCTTCAAGTATTAGTATAGATATACAAGTGCATAGTATATTTTATATACCTATACATGTGAATCGTTTAAATCGAAGAATTACAGTCTGAATGAAATTTTAGTTCGATTTATTGCTTTCAGGATTTATATTTATTTCTCTTTAAATTAGGAACAATATATATATATACCTATGCACCTAAATGCTTAATGATTCGTCTAATTTACACTGTAATTTATGTCATTCAAATTTCGATCTTTCATCAAGGCAAAAAATAAAAATAAAAAAATAGAACAAAAAAAGAGAGAACCGAACTGGAACTGCCTGGATTTAACGATTTATCTTTCAAAACCTCCGGTCTGTGGCCTGTTACATAGATTTATGGTCAAACAGCGGTGTTAATACCTTAATTAGCGTTCGAAATGATCATTAAGCGTGAGATATTAGGCGACAGTTGCAGAGGTATTAAATCTGCAAGGAATCTCGTAAGAATTTCATTGCTTGGAGTAGCCGATAAATTTCTTATATATTATACTTGAATGAAATAAATTGTATTCTATACTTTATGGTAGGTATACATACATATAGCTAGGAAAGCTGTTCGGGAGTAATATTTTCTAAAAAAATTTTATCGAACAGTCATATATTTAATCATCAGTAATAAATAATAATAATAATATATAATTTATTCAAAAGAGAATATAAGTATTTGAATTTGATATAGCTATTATAAGAATTCTACACGTATATAATCTGAACCTCGATATACTTAGTATAATCAACCTGCATTGTTAATTATCTGCACCGATTATTATTTTACTTTTCAGAAATATCTTCAGCCTTTGAAAAGTCCCGAGAATAGTGGCCTTGTGGATTCGGCTACTGTTGACGAAATATTTTACCAGGTAACACATAATGAGTCGAACAAGATATTCATTATCTCAATCATTCGCAAACTTCGCACTGAATAATACAAAAAATGAAGAAAAAAAATAAAATTATATGGACTATTTATTCGTCGATCAGTTTCTTCGTTTTCGAATTTATTCAAATTTATGAAAAATTGTATCTATTTATTTATTTATTTATTTATTTATTCATTTATTCATTTATTTATGAATTACAGACTCGACGAATTTACTTATTTCCCGATTATTTCTGGCTGTCGTTTCATTGGTCAGACCTGGGAGTGTCTAGATGTCCCAAGACTGACTAAAGGAACGGTGACTGGAATTCAATTCATCCAAATAAAATTTACCGGGAAAAAATTATGCGGAAATGATTAATTTTTTATCACAATAAATTAATATTCTTTGTTCTCTTTAGGTCCCAGCGATTCTCAGTCATCACGAAGTCTTTTTAGAAGAGTTACGTAAAAGATTAGAATCATGGGAACTCCGGCAAACTATAGGCGACGTATTTCTAGACGTGGTAATTAATTAACAAATTCAATTACTTCGGTTCCAAAGTTACCCTTTTCAAATTCGATAAAAAAAACTTTAACAAAATTATTTTACTTTTGCAGTTCACAAAGCCCGACGTCTTAGAGACGTATACACTTTTTTTAGACAATTGGAAATCTGCAAAAAAGGCAATAAAAACAACGTGTCAAGCAAAACCAGCATTCGCAAGATTCCTGGAGGTAATTTATGATGATTTTAATTCACTTATATTACTACTGTATCTGTGATAAGTAATAAGGCAGTTTGAAATGACTTCACTAATGCGTTTTCCTATTTCCAGGCAATGGAAAGAGAACACAAGGGAAAACTGGGCTTGGATCAGCTCCTGATAAAACCAGTACAAAAAATTCCACGTTACGAATTGCTGATTCAAAGGTTGATAAAACACACCGATCAGCACCATCCGGATCACGAACTTCTTACCGCTGCTCAAAAAGAAGTACACGAATTAGTTGTGAAGATAAATTGCACCGAGAGAGAATCACTTGAGTGGGAACAGCAGCAAACTACACTTAGGGAAGTCCAAGCTCTGGTCGAGGGACTGGCTGGAATCGTGACGAACGATAGGTAAAATTGACTAAAATTGAATCTTCAACGATCTTTGATTGGAAAAAACTGTTCAGAACGCAAATTCTTTAATTTCCAGAGCTTTTATTAGACACGATTTGGTCACGATAGCTTCTAATCAAGGAACTCGAAAAGAGAGAGCATTGTTTTTGTTCTCGGATCTTTTGGTGATAACAAGTATAAAGAGACGGAGTGGTACAATAAGAAAACCGTCGACGTAAGTATTTGTCAGATTTTTTTTTGTTCAGGGCAACATGGCTTAAAGATAATTTCTTAATATATTTTCCACCATAGAAGTTCATGTCCGAATAGTTTGGTCGGACTCTTAGAGGCGAATAAATACAAGATGTTGATGAGGATAGCGCTGGATGATCTCGAAGTGATGAAAGGTAATCTAAGAGACGTGAAACATGATCAAAAAACACTAAGAAACAGTATGTGGTAATTCTTTTATTGGTTTTCGTTATTTCTTTGCAGCAAAGGACGAAAATCTTAGGAGAATGGCGCGCGAAGTTGATCACCTTAGAGAAGATTGTTCTACTTTAACTCAACTCACAGAATTGGCTGCTAATTTACACGGTGCTAAAGTACAATTAGAAGAATTGATAAAAGAACTACTTGGTCAAACACAGAGGCAACTTGCTGAAAGAAATGCTGCTCATTCGCAGCTGGCTTGTCTAGAATTGACTCTGAATACACAGTGAGTATAATCAGCTATAAAAATTCATTGTTAACTAATAAAAGAGAATAAAAAAATTTCAACTATGATATCCAAATAAATTATTAACATCTTACACAGAGCCGGAATCGAAAATATATCCGTAATGTTTACTAAGCCTGACAAGCGGGCTAGTTGGGAGGAGAGTTTCAACGACGCGAAGCAAAAGTTAGGTGAGTTAATAATAAAAAAAACAGTAAATGATTTTCCTATATCTAAATAACACAACAGCTGTTTTTTTATTCATTGATCTTTGCTATTATTTTATTTTCTTCTTGCAGCTCTCTCCGCGGACAGAAGACCTTGTCCAGAATTTGTCGGTCCTTTACCAATTCGAAAGACTCGTGCTGGTTTACAATTTACTTGCGCAGCTCCAACTTTGGCCAATGGTCAAGGGCCTAGAGACGTATGGGTTTGCAATAGTGATGGATACGTCGGTCAAGTCTGTGTTTTGAGTTTAACACCTGAACCACCCCAAGTTACCTCATGCAACGGGGTTTGTAACGCTAGAATTTTATGCGTTGCTGGTATTCCTGCCTGCACACAGGGGTAAATATTTCTTGAAGTTCTTTATATTATTTACATACAAAATTTTTCTGTTATTTAATCGTCGTCTGCAATTTTTATAAGGATCATCATTTGACCCATTCAATCGATATTTTATACTCAATCATTTCCAGATCAAACTCCTGTACTCCAAACAACAATCCATTCATCAGCAGCAAAAGTGGGATCAGTATTTCAGTTCAAGACGCTGATGCTACGGGTGGAAATATCCAGTTGGATAGGTAAATGGTTGATAGCATTAGATAAAAATAAGCAAAAACGATGAAACACGTTTTCAGGGGAATGTAACAACTTGGCTTTTCACTTTCGCAGTAGTTCGAGTTCCGATGATTCGGATTCTGATGACATTCCATGTGCGGATGCTGGAAGCTCTTCATTAGGTGGAGATATTTCGAGTTTAGAAGGTGTTGGTATGGAGGAAGACCTTAATCAGCCCACGATGTGGTTGGGTACAGAAGACGGTTGTATTCACGTTTATAATTGCAGCGATAACATCAGGATAAAGAAAAATAAAGTAAAGATTCAGCATGGCAGTAGCGTTCATTGTATTATGTAAGTCAATATTATTTTAACTGTTCCTTAAACATCATTTTTATACGATCACATTGATCAAAAATCTAATTCATTGTCTTCATTTCTATTCAGATATTTAGATAACAAAGTTTTCGTCTCCCTCGCAAACGGAGACATCACCGTTTACTCAAGAGATCATTGTAAGTTTGACAAAATTATGCCTCCTCTTTGTTTTTATTTCTTAGTATCGCATCAATCGATTAAAAAAAATGTAGTAAAGCTATCCATTCAAAGATTTACTAAAATACTTCATAATATCGTAGTAAAGAATATTACTTCTTTTTTTATTTTTACAGTAGGTGGATGGATGACCAACGATCCAACGACCATTTCTGTAGGGACGGTCGCCTCACCGGTGACAAAGATGTTACCAGTCTCTGGAAAGCTGTGGTGCGGTTGTCACAATACTATAAAAATCTTAAACACACATCCTCTTGATATAGAGCACACTTTTGCTGCCAGTAACGACACCAGTCGACCAGTATCGTGTATGGCTAGTTCTGGTGGTCCAGGGGTATGGATATCTCTTCACAACAGTGCAGTACTGAGATTATTTCATGCAGGGACTTACGAGTGCTTAACTGACATAAACATTGCACCGGCAGTGACTAAGATGCTTGCCAGTAAGTGTCAAATCAGATCCAAAGATGTGTCGTAAAGACTCGTTATTTTTAATCAAATAATAATATAAAGTTGAACAGAAAAGAAAGGAAAAACAGAGAATTCTTAATCTATTACGTTATTCTTATTCAGTTGAATAATTATAACAAAGAATTAATAAATTATAAGCGAAATTTTATTTTAACGAAAATATTTAAACTCGTTGCAGGTTGCGATGACATTATTAGACAACATAAAGCGGCCTGTTTAAGAGTAACGGCACTTTTGGCCTGTAATGAATTACTTTGGATAGGTACTAGTGCCGGAGTATTATTAACGGTGCCAATTCCACACATTAAATCATCGACTCAAAGAATGTCGCAGCCACCTACAGTCACAGGTTTGTACATCGACTTTTTTTTTGCATCCTTTCATTATTATTAACAAAGATTTGAATTGTCATCAAATGAATAAATATGTAATTGATGTTTATAGGTATACCACACGGGCATACGGGACATGTGAGATTTTTAACGTGTGTAGAAACAACATCACCTGTAAAGCCAGATCCTCGTCCAAAGATAGATAGATATTCGTTAAAATCGTCAAAGACACAACAGAGCAATATAAATCTTGGTAAATTATTGGTAATATCTGGGGGCGATGGGTACGAAGATTTTCGAGGTCCTCAGGCATCAGCTGAACTTCAGGCAGGCCGTGAAGACTCGACTAATCATTTACTTTTATGGAAAGTTTGATGTTAGCATTGAAAATGGCCACTGAAATGGCCTGTGGGTACAGAATAAAATATTTTTTATTATCGGCGGTGGAATAATGTAGCCGAATGATAAACGGCTTGACGATGAAGATGAGGACTGAGAGGTAGACCAAGAAGAAGAAGAAGAGAAAGAGGCCAAGCGAAGTAGGAGAAGATGAAGATAAGAAGAAGTAGAAGGAGAAGAAAACACGTGGAGAGACTGTAACGAGATAAACAGAAAAAAAGTATTTCTGGGGCAAAGAATAAAAACCTATGCCAAAAGAGGAGATTTGTTTTTTGTTCATTAAGCGTCTGATTAACAGCAAATATTCAAGACCTAATATTACATACAGTTTCCGGACGCGAGAAGCTTAAGTGATAAATAATAAACAGCTTGGGATGGAATATCTTACAAATTTGTGTTATATAATTCATGAAGTATAGCGATTTAATAAAACTTGGAGTTTGCCTGATCGTTTGTATTTGAATAAAACTCGAAAAGATTTATAAGCTGAAACAAAAAAAAAAATGAGTTACCTATCCAAGAAGTAATCGAATTGATATGGTATTATCGAGCTTATTTTAATTGAGAACCTGTGTTACCTGAGCATACCATAGGTATATAGTTAATCGTGTATGAAATTTATTGTCTATAGAAAATATCCAGCTATATACTATAATATCTGAATTAGAAAAACGAACAAACAAAAAGAACAAATATACGTACCTATAATAGGTGAAGATTTTTCATTTACGGATGATTATATTGTCACGTCTAAGCCTGTTTTGAAACATAGGCCTATACTAATATAGAGATCTATATATAGATATATATATTTAAAGAAATTGCAAAACTACAGTAATTATAATATCTATTTTCTTATACATATGATGATTATAGATAAAGTGCCAAAATTTTATCATTTATACTATATAGATATATTCATCAAACTATCACGTTATTAGTTGATTTTTATTTTAGTTTTTTTATTTATTATTTTTTTTTGTTTTATCAAAAGGCATGCGTAAGGCATTATTACCTGTCTGATTTATCAAAAGAAAAAAAAAAAAAAATCCCAGTTTTCCCCCATTAGGCAGAAGATGAAAATTATACATGTCTGTATATTTACAGTTAGCTCGCATTTATCAACCACTGTGCAGCAGTTTAAATTATGAAAAGATAAAAAATGAAATTAAATGTTTAAACTTAAAACATACGTATATACATATAAAATACATATTGGAGTGTGATATATATATATAATAATTAGGCCATCATCTACTGTCTATAGTATTAGTATATAGTATATACATATGTAGGTATAGGTATACAAACTGAGAGGTAATTGTAATTCTTGACGAAATAACGAACTTACGAGGTATACGTATATACAGGACCGAATTTGATGAGCTTTCACGATTAAGAAAATCAAACACTATACATATATATAGGTATATATATATACATGTATATATATTTACTGCATTGTTACATATTGATTTTTTTTTCTTCTTTTAATTATTTACCAATTAATACACGGTACATAATATTATAGGTATATGTTTGCTCAAAGTTTATAAGTAAACGAGAGAAACTATAGAGAGAAAAATTGTTCGAATATAAAGAACTAAGAATATATATCAATCATGTTGTTAAAAACCTTTTAGGAAATCGATATATCGGAATATTTAGCAGAAATATACATACTATAATAGTGTTATATCTATAATACCGTGAGAAGAGGACCATTTTTGGAGGAAAAGAACTCAACGAGTAATTTTATTTATTAGATACATACTATATATAGTACATATATATATTTTCTTCTTCTTATTTTTTCTAATTTATTTAAACGATATAAAAGTTCCGCAACACAAAATACACGTATCAATATATTTATATAACAATGCGAGTATACACGTAGATAAAATATGTTGCCAAAAAAAAAAAAAAAAAGGATATGTGGTAATTTAATTAAAATAAATATAATACATACTTAAATACTATTATACATAGATGACAACAAAACTCTTTAAAATTTATCCGTATACGATTACACATATACCTAAATATATGTTGTTTTCGGATAATGAGAAGAATCATATACCGTATGTATACTTATTGTGTAATATGTGTTATGTATACTATTTAATGAAAAGATTCGATACAGCTCAAGTATAATATCGAATTTATGAATTATAAAAAAAAAGAAAAAAAAATTAAACATGTCACGCGGTAGAATTCTATCGAAGAAAGTTCAAATTTGAAGAGTACTTATATATATTATATAATTCTATTATTGAAAATATATTATGTATAGGTATATATAATAAATGTGCAGTAATTATATATACATATATACACATATATTTACCCATTTAATACTACTGTATACCTATATGTATAACATTATTTTACTTCCCATAAATGCTGCCTATACGTGAAATACGTCATATATCACACACACAGAAAAACACACATACCCAACACACACACACGCACATTATACATAGTATGTATAGGTATACATATATACATACCTGTTAGATGAAATAAATAAATAAATAAAGAAACAAACTATATAGAAACTATATTAGGAAAATGCAAACTTATATAGTTATTATTATATAAAATGAATATATATATATATATATATATATATATATATATATATATATATATATATATATATATATATATATTGTCTATCAAAAAGCTATAAAATAAAGTTTCACTTTACCAAATGAATAAAGAAAAAGAATTTGAGAAAAAAAAAGAAGAATACAAACGTAATGGAACAATAACTTATTCCCACTATACTATATATACTAAATGTATGTATACATAATATCAACTATTGTATACAGGAGAAGGAAGCGTTAAAAATAAATGCCTTCGTAACGCATGTCTTTCACATATTATATACCTAAATGTAGCTGAATAAAGAAAAGAGAATATATAAATGAATAAATAAATAAATAAATAAATATGTGTATTCGTAAACGTAAAATATATCAACGATGCTCTTACTACGATCCCGGTTAGATTCATGTAATACGTGAATAATATTATTATTAATATTATTATTATTATTATTATTATTATTACTATTATTATTATTGCTATTGTTATATTATTATTTATTCAAAATATGTTGTATATTAACGTAAAAACCAGATAAAAAATATTATATATACGAGAAAATTAATAACTCTAATATTAAAGTATTAAATATTGAAACAAAAAAAAAATATATATATTTATATCTATACAACCCTTTACATATCCCTTTATAGTTTATAGTTGAAATAATATTATAACATTCGAGAATTCATACGGATTCCCGCCCGCTGTAGACGGCAAAAGTAGTTAGTGAATTCACCACCAAGATAGTAGAGGCGCTAAGCTACTGGACAAGTTTTAAATGCATTCAGCAAACATTGTTGCGCCTTATTACACGCAACCACATGATATAAATAACATGAATGTCATGCGGGTCTTATGCGATAAGGCGTAACGATGTTCGCGTCAAGAGTATAACGTGAATCTTATTGCGAGATAGAGCGAGATCCATTTGCTACAACGTGCATGGTGGGAGAATTCGGACTTCCTGTTTCGACGGCGAATCTTCTACGCTTTGTTTTTTTTCACGTTTATAAGGTAAATATGAGAATTTTTGTCCTACAAATGGTCAATCAATCACCGACAAACGATTTCACATCGGTTCGCATTGAAACTAATCAAATACATTTTCATCGGGGAGACAAGGAAAAAAAAAAGGCTTTAGGAAATTTGATCAATTAATTTAATAATAACCAATCACCGGATTAGTCCATCATTCATCGACAAACGACCGACAAACGATTAAAAATATAATTAATCCCATCGGGGTAGATGAGGGGTTAACTACAGGGAGTTGTTTATTTTACGAACTGAATCAATAGCTGGTGCCTCCGCTATGTTGGTGGTAAATTCAGGGACTACTTTTGCCGCAAACAGCGGGCGGCAATCAGTACGAATTCTCAGCTGCGTTAAATTCATTATTTATCGCTGAAACTTGTTTAATATTAATTTCCAGGGACGTTGAACAATTTTTTTAATACACTGTTGTACCTGAAAATTATTATCAGACTCGTTCCGCAGATAATTTAATCAGGTTTCATACCAGGAACTAAGAAGCCATAGGCAAGGCACGTTATATAATGCACTGAAGCTGAGACAGGAGATTGAAATACGTAAACTTCCGGATGATTCAGTTCGGACTTCATTATTTCCACAGTTCTGATGAAATAGGTCACCCCGTTATGTCAATTATACACCCCGTTCAATTATGATTCTCGACTAACAAGTTATTTCAACGAATAGACAATTAATTTTGTTTTCCCTGTATTAAACAAACACAAATGAAGAAAAAAAAAATTCAAACAAGTTTTTTCACTGACAGGTCTCAGTCTTATAATCTTCGTAATTATTATTGTTAATATAAGCTTACGTTTAGTTTATTTTACGCCCGATATGAATTATAACGTAAAATTTTCACAAACGTTCCAATCGAAAGAATAAAAATAGAATTGTTGCACTTGAAAAGGTTTTGGACGACGGCCAAAGAACTTTTTCCAACTTTTCTAGCGTGCAAATATTATCTTGAATTCCAGATCATCACAATTAAGTAGTTCCGTTGCTTGAGCTTGAGGTAGAAATAAAAAGAAGAAGAAGAAGAAAAAAAGTCTCTTATAGTTATAAAGTAAAGCTATAACGTATTTATTTGGCAACGTAATTGGGCTAGACATACCTACTTCGTTATAAAAATAATGACTAAACAGTTCAGAATCACGGTGCAGCTTGCTGTTCCAACTTGGTTATTACGGTAGTCTGCAGAACTTGGTATGACAACCACTTAGAACAAGGCAAAACTATTTAATATGCAGAGCAGGTACTAAGCAGATAATACTTTGGTCCTCTTCTCCGGAGCCTAGGATATAACAAGAGAGGCTGCAGAGTGTGTGAGAAAGGAAGAAAAATGAGGAAAATAAAGAAAAGAAAACGAAAGGGAAGTAAATTAAAAAGCAAGCACGAGAGAGTCGCTTCCACTGCAAGCTTCTAATCATCAACTGCGGTCCTATAAACGACTATCTTATCGTTCTTTTTTTTTATACCGATCAATCAATTATTTTGAATCAATTGTAAGGAAAGATTCTCTTCCTTTTCCCGTAATAATAATAATAATAATAATCATAGTAATAATAATGATACATCGCGAAGGTTTTTTTTTTTTTTTATCCCGGAATTGAAATGATTCTGTAACGGCACTGCTGGGGCGTTGAGCAATCGAGGGAATCATAAACTGTCTAGACGACCTACTGCTGCCCTAGTAGTAGCCCTATATTGCCTGGGAGCTCCGCATAATTTGGCGAACGGGTATCTCAAGTATAGCAAAAGCAGAGAGGCAAAGAGCTACTGTAGATCGTAAAGTCGACACCGCCTCTCTCTGCTTCTTCGTTGGGATCGTGAGTTACCTTGGAATCTGGTAACTTTAAATTGCTGCTTGAAAATTATTGTCGAACTCTTGAGAGCAGCAGCAGCAGCAGCAGCAGCAGCAGTAGCGGCGCAGCTAGCCGAGAGAATGAGTGTAATAAAAAATAAAAAATAGGATAATAATATAAGGAAAAAGTCGTTAATAACCGATTATTATAAGACACCAATTATCGGGGTGTAGGGCTAAAGTTCAGAATTTTTTAAAGTTCGGAACGGTAAAAATTGTGGATTTTAATATTACCGATTCACGGGTTTTTTGAAAGATTATTTTTCCGGAAGTCTGTATAGCTGATCTGAAAAACGTGGATCAATCAAAAAACCATCGGAGGTCCAAAATTCCGAAAGCCCTGCATTTCGATCTTTCCGAATTGTAAAATTCTGAACTTCAACCCGGCCAGCAATTAATTATAGTATGAAACCGTTTTAAGGAGTATTTGTTATATTTTCGAAGTAATTTAATGCTTTTTGTTGATGAAGAAAAAGTTCTGAAGAATCCAAGAACTAGGAACGTACGACGTAGGTATTTTATTCGTTGAACGAAGGAGGAGGTGGATTCTATCTGTTTATCATAGTAGCCATTCGAGAATCGGGTACAAACTCAATCTCGAAATCTCGATCGGAGAATATACCGTACTTCCTTATTCCTATATCCGTATTTGGAAGTTGGGTGTATAGGTATATATACATGTATGTATATATTTGGTAGCGTAAGAATTTCTTATTCGAGAAAATAATTTTCTCAGCTCCTATTCAGTCAACAGCCAAACGTTTCGCGCAAAACCTTTTATATACCTACGCCAGCTATATACCGAAATCTGCAGCGCAGTACCCCACAATAGGGACACTCAACGATTTTATATACGTATATATACATATATATATATATATATATACCTATACCTTCAAAACTCTATTCTAAAGAAGTCGGAAGCGAAAAGCAATTCCCGAAATTTTTCTTTCTGATGCAAAGAAAACACGATTTAAAATTTTATACTGTCAAGGCGAGGATCATCGATTTAATTGAAAACGAAGAAAAAAAGATACAGAATAGAGGACCGATTCCAAAAATTAAGAAATACTGGAAATTATTTTATAATATCCGAATTTTAATGTTTTTTTTTTCTATCAATTTATGTTACGTTTTTTTGGAATTTAAAAAAATTTCCTCGCTCACTTTGAGATTATCGTTACGAGTGTTGAGGGTGGTTATAGAATCGCGTAATCGGGGTGGCACGTAGCTCGTGTCATTCGCTGCCAACCTCGGCAGCGACGGGCTGGGTGACCAGGAGAAGCGTCGGGACGTCGCGGCCGTCCGCGTTCCAGCGCCGGGACGCGCAGGCGTCTCATAGAAAACACGACCCGCAGAATCATTTCGCGCCGCGCTGTCTCGGGCCGCTCACGATGCGCCGATGTGTCCGACTATCAATTGACCCAAACGTGTCATTCGTTGATTAAAAAATTTCAAAAGTTATTTATTTATTTATTTTTATATACATCATCTTTCAATTATTCGGTTTAATTGAAAGTTTTTTAAATAAAATCCGAGGAAACGTGTGACAAAAAATAGATAAAAAAAAAACAGAAAAAGAAAATCAAAACGTAATAATTTATAGTCTTTTGATTGAAAAAAAAATTTTTTTTAAATCTGCACGTATTATAACACAGTTGTAACAAAAATTTATGATTTTTTTATCATTTTTTTTTTCTTTTTTCTTTTCTTACATGAAAATCATATGACCGAAGATATATAAAAATATAAAATAACTATTTTTCTTTATATATTTATTATTCATTTATTTCATTTGACAATGAAGCAAAAGTTTCTCAAGTTCGTTGACACATCTCAAACGAGAATATACACGACGATTATCAAAACGTGTGAAAAATTTAAAATATAAAAAAAAAAAAAAACAGATACCTACATATACATATAATATACCATACATACATAGATTAAGGATATTGGATTTGATTTTAATTAAGAATATATACATATATATATATACATTTATAGGTATATATAAAATATTATTATAATTGAGTGGTTTTCTAGTGATTTGTGTACATAATGTGTACATAGGTATATAATAATAATTAATAATAATAATAATAATAACAATAATATTATAGGTGATAATTCGTTGATCAATTAATTGTGTTAATCGATGTAAAATATATAGTGAAATAAATAAAACTATATAACGAATAAAAATAAAAAAACGTGAATTAGACGCAACTATATGTATATAAGTACATATATACATATATAATTGCTCAAAAAATAATTTCAATAAATAAATTAATATTTGAGAAGTAGCTTAAGTTTTTTTTTTTTTTTTTTTGTTCTAAGGATTGCAAGTTGCATTGTAAATAAATAAATAAATAAATAAATGAACAAACTAGTTATTAATTAATGTACGAATCATATAATTAAAAGGTTAGAAATTGTAAAATTTATTACAAGCATTGTAGTTTTCGGGAAGAAAAGAAAGAAAGAAAAGTAAAAAAAAAAAGATTGTGCAGGCGAATAATCAGACGTATAATATACTATAATTGCAGTTTTGATAATATAAAACTTAAAAGTGCCATTGCAGTGCAGTGTGATAGGTGTAAAAATGTTGTTTCAATTGTTCCCCGTTCTTATACTGACATTTCAAACGAACGCTATTCAAGGTAGGTTTTGAATGCTTTTATAGACCCTCGCAATTCGCCCCCACCGACTTACAAATACAACTTTTTAATATATGTATATGTATAGGTGCCATTGAATTTCGGAAAATTTAATTGAAACATTTAATTGAAATTCGTGGGGTCCTTTAGAAAACAACAATAATATCACCAATTTCCAATCTACCTACCAAACGTTTTCCACAGCCTCGGTTCTCGGTCCGCTTTGAGCTTTAAATGATGTGACAACGTTTTTCTTGGCAAATTTGTTAATTTATAAATTATAAAGAAAATATCACGTCGTTGTGTGATTTTTTACGACACGTCTCACAGTGGGATAAATAATAATGAAGAAGGAAAGAGAGAAAATTTACACGATCATTAAATACCACACGCAGAAATTTAGGGGCCGACTTGCAGGAAGAGGTTTCACGAAATTTGTGTTAATTTTAAATATCGTTATTCGAAAAACGTTTCATTACTATTTTTTTATTTTCTGAACACCGTGTATAGTAGCTCATAAATGTAATTTAGTTCCGTCAAAAACGACCCACGCACACACACAAGAAATTGCACTTTCAAGTACGGATTTCACACACCGTTCTCCGATGCAGAAACTCTCATTACTCCAAATTCGCGATATTATAATATACCCACATGAAGTGAAGGAGGGGAACGTTAAAGGTATCTCAATTAACCCCCATGAAACGTTAGAGAAAATTTCTTCCCCGTTTTTTTCTCCATTATTAGATAAAATTATGCGAGAAAATTTTCGCTGAACAATTAATTGTTCATTATTTGTTCCAATTTATTCATAAACTTATCAATTTTATCACGCAGAGTCATGCGATAAGATCCAAGGTGTACCACCGGTTCTTGTTTAGACATATTTTTACGTTTTTTTTTTCTCAAAACTTTCGTCCGCACCCTGAGGACTTCATATTACCTGGAAACAAGGAAAGCAGCTCTCTCGCTCGGGGTGTTAATTAATCGGTGGCTGAAACCCCTGTTCCCTGTTATTCGCGGGCTTAGTACTTTGGCCCTGGTGCAATGTATTTTATTTCTTTTTTTCCTCCCTATAATAGAGGACATAATTTTCTTTCTTGTTTTATAAATGACTCTAAGGTTATTAGGCATGTACACAACACGTGCAGAAATCCACGGAGGAAATTAACTTCTCACTGGTACGAAAATAGTCATGTAAAAAACGGTTTTTCACACCCCCTGCACCCTCCCTCATGCCAACAGTCCAACTAGACTCTCGGAACCCCCTGGGCTTCGTCGTGCAGGGTTCCATTAATAAAAGTTACCCAGGTCTTGTGTGTGGAACAGGTTGAAAGAGATCGGAGTTGAATGGATCGTATCTGTGACTTGGCAGGCGAAACCTTTCGATACCGCGATAAGCGTGGGTTCTCAGATTTTTGAAATTTTTATAAAATCGTACCGAATACTATAGGAGAGAGTATCCTAGTTATTAAAATTCGACGATCTTTACACTGAATGAATACGATCCTTGCATTTTCCTTCCTTTTCATTTTTCGTGTAGAATATTTAGGAAGGAAAATGATAAGGGATGGGGTAGAGTGAATATTAAATATTCCCGGAGTTTGATGAGTAGAGGAGGATGAGAAGTGAGAATAAAAAAAAAATAAAAAAACTTGAAGAAAAAAAAAGCAACGGAGAATATGAAGTCAAAAAGTGATGGAAACCGAATTGAGATTCCTGGAGGGTGCATAAAGGCGAGTCCTTATCATTTTCATCATTCTTATCACTTTTATATATTACGATATTAATTCGTTAGCGTTCGTAATATATAACGAATTCCATTCCATTTCATTCCATTTTATAAAAGAAATCTTTGAGTGCAGGACCATTTGTATTCGAAATTTGAATTCTCTCGCCACTTTGTTTCTCTCATTCCCGTCCTGCAGGCTATACGCCGCACCGGGTTTCTGGGGGCTGGAAAACGGCTCTTCTTTTACTACGTGATGAGGGATTGGCGGTGGTGAGCCGCCGAGCGATTAAAAGAGAACCTTTCAAAGAGCAAACGAATAACAAACGTCTTTGTTATATCGTTACAAAATCTCGACGACTGGCTGTGAATACAAAATTATAATAATTATATATGTATATAAAAAAAAATTTTCTCTCTCTACCTACCCCCAAGTTATTTATTCTTTACTTTTTTCTCTCCTCTCACTCTCTCCGCGAATAAAAAGTTCAGCTTTACACCGTAAACCTTGCCTAGACTTGGCGAAGAATAAAAGTACCGTGAAACGCGAGCGTGCGGTTTTCCCTTATTTTCCATTCTGTTAATCAATACGCCCATTATTTTTCCTTCCTATTTTCTAATGTATTCAATTCTTCGATTATTCCTTCAAAGAGGAACTTCATGAAGCTTCTTTTACATTCTCGTTACTAGACTTTTAACGATCTCGAACAATCTTTTTACCATGTTATAACGAGACTGTACAACAGCAAAGGGGATTGCACAAAGTTGCGGTTTCATTAAACCGAAACGCTCATCAGCGGTATAGCGAAAATCTCCGGCTTCGATACGCGAATAAGGGTTGACTCGTCATCCCCAACTTTGGCTTAGACAGGAATCAAGTTTCCTTATAGGTTTCGTATGGCACAGTGTCGCTTACCCTGCTCCCCAAAGATTTTGAGCCCCTGTGGTGTTTACACAAGCCACACACATACTGTTAGGAATTTAAATCCATTCGTTTGTAGCCTAGGTTGCCTACATCCAACCCCCGGCGTTTTGCATAGTTACAATCATTTCGTGTAGGTGTATATACGCGCGTGTTGTTGCCAACTATTCACGTATCTGATTACACCTACACGTGTACATATATGTATACACTATTTGACATATATACGTGTAGGTATATAGATGTTATATTAACCTACTATACCCCTAAATGAGAGGGTAAATTTTCGTGTTTGCTATGAGTAAATAGAGACGTCATGTTTGCTCGTCAACATCGGGTTTCAAAAAACATCAACGACAAATGACGCGGATTTACTGTCGGTAAATTTTTCGACACTGTATTTAACAAAGTGGAGGAGAAAAAAATTGACTTTTTCAATATCCGAACGATCATTCGTTTCGATTTTTCAAACGGTTCATCTAATTTCTGAATCGTATCGAACCGTGGGGACCGGACATCAACCGGCTTATAGGGTTGGGGTTCAAATTGCAGGTGAGCATTACAGCGGATGATGTATACGTGGAATATATGTATCGTATGTCGTAGGTATATGCGGGTATGTAGTTTATGATGGTACAGGTTCGCTTTGTCAGCTGGAGAAATCTTGTTATCCCTGGCACAAGCCCTTTCGTCTGAAGTATACCCGGCTGTGTTGTAATTCTGGTAATAGCATTTAATTGCAATATGTGTACCTACTATCAATGCCAGGGTATATTCTGAAATCAGTCGGTGAACTAGAAACGTCGCACTTTATATGCATGTACATCAAAGCGCAAATAATTTACCTGTCGTATACACATTGACTATTTCACATGGTGGAAAAATTTGTTCTTCTTCTTCTCCTTCTTCTTTTTGTATTTTTTCCATTACTCGTTTTTTACCGATATTTTTCCCGCATTTGAAAACATTCGCGTTCCAGTCATCTCTCGCTCGCGTATGTGTGTACCTTTGATTCTGCAAATTTCAATGCATTGAAATTGGCATCTATTTACTTTTTCCAAACTAGGTTTACTAGGAGAAAACTACGAGGTATACTGGAAATTCAGGAAAAATAATATCGAAATATTTTTCCTATTCTCTCTGATCTGGAGCAGAGATTTTTCTGTGAAAAAACTTTTTCCAGAAACCTCTTCTCTCGTACAATTTTGTTCTAGTTTTTAATCACAAGATGTATAAATAATTTTGGATAAATTCGACGATATAATTCCGATCAGACATTTTGATTCTTTTCGTTTCTTTGGGTGTCAGGTTTAAACTCAGGCTTTTTTCTGTCAGTAATGTGAGCCTCGAATGATCCTGTGTTCAGGCATATACTATACCAGGGGTTAGATGACAGAGGGACCAAGAGCCAAGGGCAAGGGCCAAGAGGGTTGGTCCTGTTGTTTGTAGACTAAGGCATTCACTGTCCTCCACGAGGCGAGTCGGGCCAGCTCTGGTTGGTAAAGTTTGGGTTGAGTTGGGGTAAGGTTAAGTTAGGGGTGGACCGGAAGACCCGACGCCTATCCACGAGGCCCTCGTGAAAGCAACTAACCGCTTCTAATTCGAGAAGCGTGGCAAAAACCCTTGAGGGGGCAAAAAAGGTAGCTCTTGCCTCTTAGTCCAAGAGGCAAGAGGCAAGAGCCAGAAATGAAGAGAAGAGAAGAGAAGAGAAGAGAACAGAAGAGAAGAGGAGAGAACAGACGAGAAGAGAAAACCCTAATTCAGTACTCGCCGCTTTGGGGGAGTTCTCCCCGGATTTTGAGTCAAAGTTCTAACGCTCTTTATAGCATTTAAAATCCGGCCACCCCCAAAGACGTATGATCCTCTCTTTGAGTAAGCCTAACTAAATATCAAGAACAATTTTTAAATCCGGTGCTAAATTTTGAAGAAGAAGAAAAAAAAAAGGAGAATAAAAAATAATTACTGCGATATTTTTGGACGATCGTTATTCGTACGATTTCGATGAAATTTATTCGTTTTTCACTACTCGAGGCAACAACAAGCTTTTTTCCCCTAAATATCGAAAATTTACAAAATTAATTACAGAGCTGGGTATAGAAGAGTTTCAAATTTAATTGCTGCGTACAGTTCGAGAAGTGTTAATGGAAATGATTCCAGCTAAAATCACAATTATAAAATAGCGTTTTACCATTAAAATTATTTGCCCTGCAGTATATTTCGTTGCGCAATTTTCTAACGAGTAACCAAAAATTTTCACTGCAATCAAAAGAAACCAAAAAAAAAAAAAAAAATAAAAAAGCAAATGACAAACCAAAGTGAATCGTAAAAAATTTTCACTAGGTAATAATTTCGATTTCTTTTTATTTCTTGTTTAATTAATTTTTAAAATAATTTCATGATTTAATTGGTTATTCGTGTAATACCTGTACTGAGTCTATGCATTTACACCGAAGGGTACCATGATCGTGTAGATATAGTATACGTAAATGGAGGGTTAAACGTAGAAATTAGTATGCGAAAGCGTGGAAAAAAAAAAGAACAATTTCAATTTCAAATGCAAACTCGTGCGTTGGAGAAAGGTGAAATTATTTTAACCTTTTTTTTTTTTTTTGGTTTTTTATTGTTATTTTATTTTTTTTTCCACCGTCTCTTGTATCCCTGTATATATACTGTATTCAAACGGCGTACTACCCCCCTGCAGACTTACGCGCCTCACAAAACTGGCGATACGTAGGTATACATATATATATATGTATATATGTATACATAGCATATATATAGGTATATAATACGTGTGTGGTTTTACGAGTTTACAATTGTATTTATACACACGAGGAATTTTCCTTTTTTTTTTTTTTTTTATTGTCGTACGGACAGACATAGATACAAACAGAGAGACGGATGGATGGACTCTGAGATATATAAGAAGATATCTACGCGTTACGATTTAATCTCAGAATCTTACCAACCCTTTTTTCACCAGGGTGGAATATATTATAGTATATAAAATATACGTCAGACTATACGTCGTAGAGAATCTCTCGATGAATTTCATACGTCAGAAATAACGATAATTAATGAAAATCAAAAGTTAAACAAGCCCAATTCTCATTTATTTATTCTTTTTCCATCGCAGAAATAAATTTTCGAATTCAGTAAGAATATGAATGAACGTTGAAGATCCCGTGAGTTTCCACTTTTCCTTAATTCATCGATTCAATGTGGGCCTCGTTCAAAATCGTTAAAAGTTTAAATTAGATTAGATCACGCGGAAATAATTTTCTTTATAATTTATGTAGATCTTAAAGATACTTTCAAAAAACATTTATCTATACATTTAATTGTTGAGATAGTTTTATTTTTAATTTATGAACAGACCTTCGGTCTTCATCTCGATTTGTTTTCCGGGTTCTTATTATACAGAGGCCCGAATAATGGACCAAAAAAATAATTTTCTTCTGCCAAAAAGTGAGAAGCAGTATAGGTATAACAGAAAATTAGCTTGAACAATATACATAGGTATAAGAGATGAGTAATTAAATTTTGTTAATATTAACGATCTTGTTCGTTAGTATCTGTGTGTACACTGTATAAGCTCAGTAATATATCTTGTACGCAGATAATATAATGTTCGGGCCCGCGAAGCGGATGATCTCTTATTCGTTTGTCAGATTTGACATACTGATATCACCGAAAGCGTACAATATGTTTGTACGATAGAGGTACACCGGTTATATATAATATATATATATATATATATATATATATATATAAGGATACGAGGTATCATCCTTCAGGGAGGAGCTGGATATGCCGCTTATGGATATAATAATAAACCTACTAGACAGTTGTTGTACCTACGTTCTATCTCCCTTTACAAGGACATACGCGTTTTCCGGTAATTAATCCCCTCCGTATTTTCCCCTCATTCTCCACCCACGTCCGCGAATAAACCCCCGCGCTAAGGATTATAACCATTTCGATATAATAAATTAACATCTTAGTCATATGCCAGCGAAACGAAGGGGAGCGAATTTTCTTTCGTCTAACCCCGTTTCACAATTTTTTTTTTGTTCATTTCTTCATTTATTTGTTGGTTTATTTTTTACCCAAATCTTACCGCAAAGGATATACAGTTTTTATTCTATTCGTAATTGATTATGTACCTATGTACACTCGACGAATTAAAAACAGTCGCACCTGAAAATAGGCAACCGAAGTTACACCACGATTTAAGTTGGCATGATCTGGGTCATGGGCTGGTTGACTAAGCATGGAATGACCTATATATTGGTTGAATGGAAAAAAAAACCGAGGAGGGTTGTAAAAAAAAAAAAAAAAAATAGGTATAACCGTGTACCATCAATGCGGGATGGTAATATCATATATATAATTTCCGAGTAAATTAAAATAAGAAACGCGGAAGATATGTACAGAGTACCGGTGCTGAACAATCAGGGGAATATAATAGAGAGAATAATAGGGATTATTTTCTCCCACTACCCTTACGTACGTACGTATACATCCCTCGGTATTATTTTTTATTGCGACTGACAATAGCTCCGAGGAAACACGCCTACAGTATCCAGCTGCTATCCTCGACATAGATACAGTATATATACGTATATGTACATATATAATACATGTATATATGTATAGGTTATAAGTATATACCCCGTTGATACAGCGAGCGAATATCGCCTCGTAGCAATCTCTTGATAATTATTTCCTGAATAATAATTAACCGTTGTAGTAGATTCCTCTTCTGTCTTCTGTCTTTTTTTATTTTTTATTTTATCTCTTTCTTTTCTCTTTTGTGCGCCTTTTTTTTCTCCTTTTATTCTTTTTTTTTTTTTTTCTTTTCATTTTATTTTATCACGAATATACGCCTGCTTGCTCACCAAAGCTCATTCACCCTCCTTCCTTAACTTCAAGCCTATACACCCCCACCCACCTACTCGAATTGAAGAGCACACGCGGAAGTGGATGAAGTTGCAACGGTCAGCTATTTCCACGCTTTTGCGCACTTATTATACTATAGTATAGCGAAACTTCTATAACCAATCAATATCATCGTCTGCAGTTTTAATTTTTTTCTTTCTTTTTCTTTTTTCTTTCCTTTTTATTTTTATTTTTTGGTCTGTTCTTTGTTTTCGAAACATTCTTCATTGCATCCATATGCGTTCATTTATTTATTATTATTATTATTATTATTATTATTATTATTATTACTTTATTTCGAAATTATTTCCAATTATTTAGCAACTGTATGTATGTACATCAGAATATATACGTATACACATAAACCATCGCGATATCCGTGGGTAGAATATCGGGGTTTAAATAGAGCGACGAAAAATAGCACCATGTGTCGAGTGTTGATGTTCAAACTTTTCATTCTTTCCTTTTTGAATTTTTTTTATTCGTTTTTCTCTATCTCGTTTTTTTTTTTTTTTTTTTAAGTGGTTATTACTTCGTGATGGATCAGTTTGAGTTTCCCTATAATGTTGGATTCGATCTTCTATACCTACCACGTGTTGTCACATGATGGTCACGTAATAGATGGTAAACTTTGGACAGGCGCTTCCTTTAAGGGTTTTTTATTTTTTTTTTTTTTCGTATTATTAAATTTCTTCACTTTTCAATTAAAACATTATTCCCGGCTGAATGTAACGCCTGGCCGCTATACTTCTGCTGATATTTTGGCTGTTGCTAAACAGATTATACAAAACGTCTGAGGGCAACTAAAGAAGAATTTTTTACTTATATATTTTTGTTAAATACAAATTATGCTAATGCTAAGTCAACTGTTATAAAGAAAAAATCCAAGTTTGAAAAAAAAAAAGAGAATAAAACAGGAAAAATGAGAAACAAAAAAAGGAATAACAACTTTCTTTCAAACTGAGTTCGTTCGAAGCCGTTTAATATTTTACAGATTAGGGTAAACGTTTATACGCAGTGTAGCCACTTATTTCACCCGTTGACCAAAAGAAAAAAAAAAAAAAAAAAAAAAATGGCGATTATTTGAAAAACTTGTAATGATGAGAAATACCAAAAAAATAACAAAAAACGGAAGGAAAAGGACCGCAAAAAATTTAGAGGACTCCTATATTCTTCGTGAAAACCGTGAAATAATTAATGAACAAGAAACGAAAGAAGGGAGCATAAAAAAAAAAAAAAAAAAAAAAAACAGTTTTGATGATCATGCGGCATTTGAAATCTGTTACAAATGCAGTAGAGCGTATAGCGTAAAATATACGGTCAAAAGGTTGAGCCCGCAGATATTAGATCACGGTTGATAAGACCTCGTATAGCTCTGGATCCTCAGCCTGAGGGGGTGGTGGTTTACTTGTGCCGACAAACGTGAGCAAACGTTTCTTCGAGAGAAACGATTTTGTATAGGTATATGTATATTATATATGGGTAGATGAGGTTAAGGGTTATACAAAGATTTTCTACAAACAAAATACGCCATATAAGGGCGTCTCGTTAGAACCGGCTAATCGTGGGAAAAAAAAACCCAAAAAATAAATTTCAAAAATTCAGAAGATCAGATGAAAAAAAAATAAAATACTGTACCATTCTTTAAAAATTCTTAACTAATATTCTGTTACAAAAATTCATTGACCTATGACACGACGTCTGCGATCTAATCAAAATCCGTATTATTACTGCAAAAAAGTTTAAAAAAAAATTTCGCTTCAAGTTTGAGGATGAAAATTTTCGTTTAAAATTAAAAATCGAGAAAAAAAAAAATCAAAAACAGGAACCGTGAAATAAAATGAATTTGTTTCTTCTCTATATATTTCGATCTGTTGAATATCGTTTCCTTATAATAGAATCTAAAAAATGTATACATATATGTATGTATGTATATACATGTATATCCGTATAATGTGGGACTTTGTTTAAGACTGTATATTATAGAGCATGGAATATGGGCGGAACTATGGTTTAAAGCACTCGTGATTTCCCTAGGGAAGCACGCTTAGGCGAGTGGATAACGACGCGTCGAAGTCAGCCAACTCAACTTGCAAGCAATCTGTGCGTGTCATTGTAACGAAGCGGTGTGTATATATATATATATATATATGTATGTGTGTGTGTTATGTATGGATAATACAATACATATACCTACATACACTATACGTATATTTATATACACATATCTACACATCGTACATAGTTATATATCGTAATATACGTAGTACGTATGTATATATATTTATATATATACATATATACTCTAGCTTACATTCGCCGAGGCGTTGAAACGTCGACGTCGACGTCGTCCTCGGCGTAGCTGGGCGTCGGAGGCAGATGTGGCTTTCCTTAGATTCGAGTGACGCCTCTGTGACGTAGAAGATAGACACGTATACATACACACACACATACATACGTTATAAATACATAGAAACCTGCACCGTTAAGAGATAAAATGAGCCACGACGAGGAACCAGGCTGCGAATTTTGACGCCCTTGCCTCATGGTCCTTGGTCCTTTTTCCTTGGTCCCCGTTGGTGGGTGGATAGGATGATGCTGCAGCGTTTCTATTTATCACGGGAGAATGCGCTACGAATGGGAATTTAATATTTGACTTTTTGACGCTCCATGTTTTATTGCCAACGTGTCATGACGCCACAAGCCTCGCGCCCGATCAATTCGTCCGTTTCAATTCCACGGTGCAAAACTCCCTCTCTCTATTATCATTTTTTTTTTTCTCTCTCGTCTATCGTTTTTCAAACCGGAAATACAAATCCTCAAAAATAAAACACTGTTTTTTGCTTTGTTTTCCAACTTCATAATTGCTTTAGGGTGGATTTTCTACTCCTGGATCGGTACTCCTATAGAAAAATGATGAAGGGGTCATGTAACAAATGATCGTATCTCTTATCAGTAATTCCACCTACATATAAAAAAGAACATAATAATTTGGCATAGTGTCTGAACGACCATGACGGTGGATGAGGACAGTAGTTGTAGCCCCGTAAAGAGCGAGTCATAATGATAACCCCTGCGGGTACCGCATGTACATACGTACGTACGAGGGTAGTTTTTTCTTTGCTCTTTTCTTGTCTCGTTCCTTTTAGTATTATCATTTTTTTTCTTTCTTTGTGGTTTCCTTCTTCCTCTTCTTCTCCTGCTTCTTCTTGTCTCCTCTTGTCTTGTATATAGTATATTCCTGGTGCAGTTCATAGCACGCGGTGATATGCCGAGAAGTTTTGTGGTACGAAATTCTCCTGTGCAGTGAATACCTAGAACACGATTATAAGGAAGGACGTATATATGAAACTCTCTTTGGTGTACAGACCGCGGTATTCAGGTCACTGTCATAGACCCGGTATATAGTGATAAATACTATAAGGTGTACCTATACCTTATACCTTATTTTTCTTTATACAGCTATATCCTACGAAGTGAAAATCGTTGACATTGCAAACGTACCCGGTGAACACAACGCGTGGATTCTGTGCGCACGGTGATGTCTCACGTTAAGTTTATCATTCCAAATGCGTCCAGGGTGAATTCCATAACGGAAATAAAGGTCCTCGTCCTCATCCTCGTCCTCCATTTTTTTTCCTCCCTAACTGCCGGATATATATATATATATATATATATATATATATATATATATATATATATATATATCTGTATATACCTACACCAGTTTATTTCCCGATCTTCCTATAACAGCAACGGTGTTCAGGGTGCACTCCAACCCCTCTATATACATATATACATATTTATCCGCTGTCGTAACCTTATGCCTAACAAGTTCCAGACTCTTTCTTTCTCTCTCTCTCTCTCTCTCTTCTTTGCCAAACCAGTATGATTTAGTGTCGAAAAGGGAGGGTACCTCCCTAGGGAATATATGTCAACTACGTCTACTACCCTGCAGCGAGAGTCTTACACGTGTTTTTAGGAAGCCTCACGCCCAAAAGTAAAGATTAGGAGAGATTTTTTTCTCCTCTTTTCGTTCTTTCTTTCTCATTTTGACCTTTTTTTATTCTCAGGGCTTATGATGATTTTCGAAAAAAGTCAGACCAGTAGTCGGCTCTTCGAACTGTGCTTGTTATAATCGTAGCTTGTTATCGCTGCATATAAGAACTCGATGAATCATTCCACCCCTCGTTAAACTACACACGGGCATACCCTATATCATCGAGAATAAATCAAAATTGATGAGAAATTTTGTGTTTCGTATGTGAAATACGTGGTAGGAATAGAGAGGGAACGAGCTTGTTAAGAATTTCGGGTAATATTGTGCGTATGGTAAATTCCTGGAAACATATTAATTCGTTGCATTCGTGAATTCCGTGCAGAACAAGCGGTGGATAGATATGTGTGAGAACTACAGTTACTACGTTGTTTCCCAGAAACTGTCTCGTTGTTTCTGATTCATGTGATGACCTTTCGTTGTGCGAGCTTGAAAGCACGTAGGCACGTGCCGGAGCTACTAGACTACGACATGGGATACGAGAACATGGAACTTGCCAATTGTTAGATCGATGCGGAATTATCTATCAACGTTTTATTGCCAGGATACTGTTGCTGCACTATGACCCCTATTACCGCCTTTGTCAACCGAGCGAATTCAATTATAACCAGTGCAAATGCCCGGTCAAACCGTAGCTCACACTCGCATCTCCATACGATTTAAATACCCGCATCTATGCCTCGATTTGTTCAAATAATTCCCAAATTTTTTCAAAATTAGGATCCAAAGATAAAATTGGAAATCAAAAAACTGGATAAAATTATCCCTCTCTCTCGATTTTCTTTTTTCGCGTTGTTCTGCGGCTATTTGAGTCCAGCCTTTTGCCTTTTTGATATTACCTGTTCATACGCGTTTGATATATGCTGTACAACGTTCTAACTTTCATGCTAAAAGGCAACAGCTTTTGAACAAATAACAATAATAATGATGATATTAAGCCAGAACGTGCGGGACTGACAGATAACTGTTTGTTTGTTCAGTGCCCATACCCTACGTACATTTGTGTGTATAATTTTCCGACGTGATATTACGTTCGCAATTAGCCAAGTTTTTTTTTTTTTCAAACAAATATGAAAACTTGCGATTTATGATCTAATTGCAGACGACGGGTTTATCTCGCGACGTATTATTAAATAACTATTTTCCACCTTCGGGATAAGGCTCGATTTAAACGGTCCTCGAAATTGGGTTCTGGAAGAAATTGACAGGGATAGGGATATGGATAGGGACAGGGACAGGTTCCACGCCCGAAAGGCACGCGACTAAAATAAGCAGGCTTGTCTAGCTGGTAGGTAGGTAGGTAGGTAGGTATATAGAATGTCGAGATCCTGCAGGAAGAAAATCTGGACCGCTGTCGTATGCCCGAACGGTCGGACTTATTGCCTCTCTAAA
The DNA here is from genome assembly GCA_949628255.1 of Macrophya alboannulata. Taxonomy (NCBI): domain Eukaryota; kingdom Metazoa; phylum Arthropoda; class Insecta; order Hymenoptera; family Tenthredinidae; genus Macrophya; species Macrophya alboannulata. Next base: position 15,482,137 of record OX451211.1, on the reverse strand, counting down.
ATACAACGATCGTACCGGAGCTAAAACGGTGTGAGCGCTGCAGGTATATATATATACAGGATACTATACAGAAAAGAGGAAAAATAAGGCAAAAAAAAAAATCGAGATAGAAAATAAGGAATCTCTCCGCGGTTTTTCATGCGTTCTGCGGAAACCCTGCAGACGGGAAAAAAACGGAGTAAAACCGAAACGAAAAAAGAAAAAGCTCTCTTTCATATTTACGATATATATCGTCCATCGATTAATTCCGCGAATAATTTTCTTTAAAAATGAAAATTTGAATAATTTATTTTCTCTTATTTAAACTGCACCTCTTTATAATCGGGATGGGATATAGCCCGTAGGAGTCGACTCGCGGTTCGCTGGAGAAAATAAAAATGAAGAAGAAAGAGAAGAAGAGAGAAAACAAGAAAAAAAAAGAAAAAAATTGGCATTCGTATATTTGAGGCGAGGTATCACCAATATTGGCTGCACATTGCGATTATAGCCCGGAAGGCCGAACGATACATTCGAGCTATTGTGAGAGTTGGGTATCGTTCGCGACGGTTTTATGCACGCCGTTAGCGAAGCAATGGCCCATTTTATCAAACGGAATGTCGTTCCTTATCTTCTCGGTGCACGAAAAAATAAAAATAAAAAAAATGGAAGAAATGTTGAAAAAAAAAAATATACATTTTCAAATTTCCTCCGCAATTTTCACTCCCAATTCCCCGGCGATGATAAATGAAAACGAATTGCGTGCGATCGAGATGAGAAAGAAAAAAAAAAGACTTCAATTATCACCGTTATCCCGCATTAGTCAAATTCTGACACGATTAATAAATTTCGTATTATGCGGATATATAGTCGCGTTGACAAGCGACTAAATCCTCGGTTCTAGTCTATTTGTCCAAATGTTGGGTGTATCTGGTCTTGACGTGTCATTATTTACCGGATGAACGGGGCATATATATATACACGGTCACACGGCCGGTGCACAGGGATATTGTTGTATAGGATCTAGTCGTTAGGATAGTGGACAAGATTTCGTGACTGGATGTTCCAACGTTATACGCGTCACATTTCACGGATCGACGACTGGGTATTCCGAATATCGTTGAATTTTCGTGCTAGGTTTGCGATCGGATGGAGTATACGTACATACATGTATACTAGGGTGGTCCTTATTTTGGATATTTTTGATTTTTTTTCCACGATCCCCCTAAATCGGTTCTAAATAAATAAAAAGAAATTCCTGCCAAATTGGAGCTCGATATTTCAATTTTAACCTGGCCCCCCCGGCAGTCAAAGTTTTAAACGGGAAAATACGTGTATTTTAGACTGTCAATTGTTTGAACATTTTTCCAACCTAGTAAAAATTGATATAAAAATTTGAAATTCTGCCCAAATATTCCCCATAGTATAAGGTATAGTTGTAGAAGTATATCAAATTTTTTTTCTTTTATTTATTCATTTTTTCATGAATATCAAATTGATATTTATTTAGATCATAACTCCAGAAATTACGGATGTAAAAATTTGATATACTACTTCAATCATACCTTATACTATGAGGAATATTTGTGCCTTATCTCGAATTTTTATATTAATTTTCACTAGGTTGGAAAAATGTTCAAACAATTGACAGTCTAAAATACACGTATTTTCCCGTTTAAAACTTTGACTGCCGGGGGGGCCAGGTTAAAATTGAAATATCGAGCTCCAATTTGGCAGGAATTTCTTTTTATTTATTTAGAACCGATTTAGGGGGATCGTGGAAAAAAAATCAAAAATATCCAAAATAAGGACCACCCTAATGTATACGTACATACCTATACAGCTGCTAAGAGTATAGGGTATGGTCAGATATCGCGAGCCTTGAAGAAGGTCTTGGCATGAGGTCCGTTCGCGTAGCAATAAACCCGGGTAACTGAGAAGTTAGAGTATCTCTTGGAACGACTTTCGGACGCCATATTGACGCTAAAAGAGACGGTGTGGTCCACCCCTATGCACAGATATCCACATATATACGTGTATATACGTACACTTGTACCTTCGGTATATACCGAGATCGGCAACTTGACCAGAGCTTTTTACACAAAACACAATTGTACCCAGTGGATAGGACAAGAAGAAGAAGAAGAAGAAGAAGAAAACATTGAGCATGAAAAGTCGAAAATGAGTTTGTGAAAGGATTGATTCAGGTTTCCCAAAATCCACAAAGTCAATATCTGCGAGTGGATGAGAGAATAAGAAAACGAAGAAGAAGGGAGCGTGTACAAAGAGGAGAAAGCGGAGTTTGTAAAAGGATTAATTTGTGTACCAGGATTGTTCAGGTGTCCCAGGAAAACCACACACTGTTTATCTAGACCGTTGAACGACGGTTCAATCACTAATAACGTTTCATTATCAAGGCACACCTTGAACCTCAAAATTTGAACGGAGATTACGAGGGTTCCGGGTGATTGAAATAGTTCGTTGTTTTGGATTATCTATTATAATGGCATGTCCGGGTATGGTTATAAGTTACTGTTTACCTGCGATATGGGCTAATCCCTATTGATAACCATGTACACGGGGATTCATATGGTGAACAGGTATATCATTACCTTTTACGTAAATTTACAAACACCGCGGGGATCCGACTTGGCTCAGATTTTGACGAAATAATATAAAATCGGGAAACGAAATCGTGAGGATGAAAAAAAAACCCTTCGATTCAATAACCGTCAAAATTGTTTCAGAAAAAAGATCAAAAAACTTTTCGTCGTTCGATTCATTCAAATTGCGGAAATCAACGTTATTATAAAGTCGACAAGCGAGCGAGGTAAGATCGGTACAGCCTCTGCTATACATCGAACACCGCAAAACAGGACTCAGCTAAGATATTTCGTGCCATAGCAATCAGCAGGCCGTCGACCCTGCTCAAGTTTATCTCTCGCCATGTATCGCATAAATCCAGCAATATCTCAAAGTGTCTTGCGTGGAACCGTCGAGCTGCGTTGGTAGGTTGGTAGGTACGTGTATGTATGTACATACAGCACACTGTATAACCACCGTTCAGTTAGCTCGTGGAACGATCCTATGAGGCCCGAACTGTTCCAAGGCTCCTAATGTAAAGTGTATATAGTAATTTACTGTAATAACGCGTTGGGTTACTTACCCTCCTCCTTCCTCCACCCATCCTCCCATCTCTGGATATATTTCCAGACATTTTACACCGTTGGAAATATTACTAACGGATTAACCCGTATTTTCATCGACGTAGTAATCAGACATCGATAAAATCAACGAATTATTGTCCTGCAGTCTTGTTTCTGCGAAAGTTCGTCGAATGAACTGCTGTAAGAAAAGAAATCTCCGGTCAAAGAGCAAAAAATAAAAAATTACCACATTTCGTTCTCTTTAAAATTGGCGAGGGTTTACGTCCTGAGGAAAACTAATTCCTTTGTAGAATATAAGAAGAGGGAATTATATGTACGAGAAGAAAAGAGAGGCGAATTTCTCATTTTACCTTATAGCGGAGAGTTTCGTTTTTTTTTTTTTGCAAATGTAAAAACAAGACGAAAAAAAAAATGATAAATGTGAAAATATAATAATGCTAAGAAGTATTCTTTTTCGGTGGTTTTTGTTTTTCTTCAAATTATAAATTTATGCGAGCTTTCATCACTGTAATTGATTGTTACATATTATTTTCCAGACGCGCGTTATTATAATTCTGTTGAAACGAGAAATATAACTTTTTCATTCTAATTCTCTTTTTTTTTTTTTTTTTGGCAATTTTTTTTTGCAATTTTTACTCCTATTTTTTAATTTTTTTGGTTATCACTCATCGGCGCGATACGTATACGTCATCGCTTTAATCTCATTGTTTAGCTAGAATATCGACTCTGCACGTATTCGTGAACTCGCCTGCAGCGATACTGAATCTAAAAAAAAAAAAAAAAAAATGAAAATAAAAACTGGAAGACAAAATTATCGATCGAACTTTCTCAATTTCGTGTTAAATTTTCATTTCCTACACGAGCGATTTTGTTTTTTGATTGATAAGTAAAATTTTGGAACCTATGATCAATCGTCCCCTGAATAAAATCATACGAGAAAAAAAAAAAATTACCCAAAATCAAATTTTTCTTCTTTTCTCTTCGCTAGAAAATTATTTTGATTTGTGATCGTCACGAGGAATTAGGTATATCTCCTCCGATAGTTTCGGGATCTTATATATTCGTAGTTTGTTCGTTTTATGTACAGGGTGTCCCAGAATTAAATGTCCAAAATGAAAGGTGTCCTAGAGGAGGTCGAACTGAGCAAATTTTCCCGAAGAACATGGGGTCTGCGAAGTCGCGTTCGCGAGATATCAACGGTTAAAAAATATCGCTCTGCGCCGCGATCGCGGCGCAGAGCGATATTTTTTAACCGTTGATATCTCGCGAACGCGACTTCGCAGACCCCATGTTCTTCGGGAAAATTTGCTCAGTTCGACCTCCTCTAGGACACCTTTCATTTTGGACATTTAATTCTGGGCCACGCTTGTATACAGATGAAGTATACCTATAAGAACGATAAAATCTTTAGGCAAATTAGTAAACAATAGCCTTAAGATAGCGCGGGACTAACGCTACGACGCGACGCGACGCGACGCTAGCGGTTGTATTATATACCGCGAAGGCTAACAATAGGCTTGTAGGTACAACAATGTGGCAACCACAGAGCCAGAGGGATGTAATTATCTTCAGCGAAACAGGTACATATACCTATATACCTGTATACCTATATTCCCGTACTGGAGCTATACCCCTAACGTTCCGCCGCAGCACATTGTCCTGCAGATGTCAGCTCGCAGCTTCCCTGATGCCAATTCTAACAGATAATCTGAGCAGTCAGCGATCAGGTCTGATCGAGTCCTAATCGAACCCTTCGTAACGATTTTTCGTCATTTTCGATCGGTTTGAAAAATAATAAAAAATAAATGAATAATTAGTTACAAAATTACTCGCCCATTTTCGATATTTGAAAGATATTTGAAAGATATTTGAAAGACCTGATTTTGAGAAACAAGTCGAAATTCCTAAAATACTTGTAACAATTTCATTGCTGTAAGAAAAAAATAAAAAAATTAAAAATATGGGGCAGGATACCCTCAGAAAAAAATAAGAACCAGGAACGATCCTTACAAGTTCAAAGAAGGGAGAAAAAAAAAACAAAAAAAAAAAAAAGAAATGAAGAGGAAAACGTTTTGGGTTAAACGGTTTTTAATTGTATTCGAATTGGCAGATTTAACGGCAGTTATTGAAGCTAATTGATCCTCTCGTTGGTATATAGGTATATACACGAGGTATATATGTATTGAAATTTTAATTGGTGATTTTAATTACCTCCCTTGGCTCAGTCATCGCTCCCGTAAAAAAAAAAGGAAAAAAAAAAAAACAAAGAAGGAAAGAAAAGAAAAAGGAAATCAATTAACGGTGTTTAAACCTTTCGATGATGAGGTTGGTGGATCGGAAGCCATAATAATATATTTAATTACCGGAAATGTGAAAGCGATCGAATTTATTACACTCCAAAGGTTGATATATAACGTTGAAGGAAAATTGCGGAAGATTCTCTTAAATCAAAAAGAATTTGAAATTATGCGAAAACGTGGACTCCTTATACCAGCTACTTCGCCCTGGTATAGTACTGGAGGGTAAAACTCTATATTAGAGGAGGTAAAGCCGGAAGCCATTTTTCGTGGTGCAGTAAAAGCGGTATAAAGGTATACCTATACGTGTAAAAAGTAGGACTGCGGATCTGGCCCATTCGCTGCGTCTACATTGCATAAAATAGAGAAAAACCCATCGGGAAAAAAAAATCGGCTCGTAAATATACAGTACAGCTGCCGTAAATACTTTAGGCTTCGACTCAGTTCGCCTAAGTTTTATATCCGGTGATCCTGCAGCAGCAGCAGCAGCAACAGCAGCGAAGCATTGAAAATTCGAAGTACTCGAGGTATATCCTTAAATTTGACGCGATCTCACCGAAGTTTTCAAACTCGGATAGGTATACGCGCCTTGATCTACCGCAAGACTTCCGGCTTTAGTTTGAAAAAGGTTTTAAATTGACCGCATCTACTAGCATCCTCGCCCTTTCTCGTCCTCGAGGAACGTATACCTATCTTGCGGCGTATACTGTAAACGTGTGATAAATTTTTCGAACGGACAGCCGCAGCGAAGCTCGCCGAGAGAAGCCGGTCTGGAAATTGAATTTCGATTCTAAAGTATCAACGGAGTTATTCAAAAACGTGCAGAGATTTTCACCGTAACTATGTATATATACCTACCCACATCTCTGCACATATACTTATACATATATACGGGAATCTAGGTACATATATAGCCTCACTGTGTTTTCCTCTGTCCCGGGGATCCTCCGAAAGGAAATAACTTTTTCCATACAATTTTACGATTTTCTATTACACTTCACATTATTGTTTTTCGTTACAATTTTATCCCCGTGGTGTAGCTATCTCTATCGACCAGAATCTATGCGGAAAAATAGAAACCCGCGCGTACTTTTCAGACTCTTTGAAATTCGCGTTATATAATAAAATACCGCGAAATAGGTATAGCGATAATTTTGTGTACGCATGAAACAAGAGGAATCAATTTGGAATTAATCCAGAGCACAGGGGTAGTATAACTAAATCTATGAGAACTAATGCAATTGAAACTATGCCAATCTAAAGTAAACTCTATTGTTCTATGAAAGTCTAACAGTACGACTATACAGGGGCGTTGTAGAACTGCAACAGCGTGGTGGTTAACCCCGAGATTCTCCCCGTTCGAGGGGATGAGTAGATTATAGGTATATAAGTGTATGTACGTATTAATCTGAGTACGTTTATGTGCAAATCCGGGAAACTCGAGATGACGGAGTTTACAGAATCTCATGGATACGAATATATGTACATATCAATTGTATATATACTTATATATGTATGTGCACGGATATAATTTTGCTGACAAGGTAAACAACGAATTTTCTCAACAGTTTATACCTACCTACAAGTATCACAAAAATACTTTAACGGTTAACGAGAATGTCAAATAAACGCAAGCTCGGAACGTGAACATGTGCCACAAGCATTTTCTTCAAGCTTCAAGCTTCAAGCCTCGCCCTACAGGAACTAAAAGACATTGCGTCAGGTTTCTGACAGGAGGTAAAGGAAAAGAAAAAAGATTAAACCGGAAAGTCGGATATTGTAATCAGAAATGGGAATGTCTGTACACGAAATGTCAGAATCTAACTATTTTTTCAAATCGATTAAAAAGGTGTACAGATTTTTCGAAAATTCGCAACGCTAGCTATTGCAATAATTTCGATAAAAATTACTCAAACTGCAGACGTAGAAAAAGTCTGAGAGTTGAAAAATATTTATGTGAGCTCGATATGGGTTTTTTCTTTGGAATCTTTTTTTTTTTTGTTTTTTGATTGATAAAAGCCATAACTCTGAATGCAGAGATGGAAAATACCGCGTAGCGAGGTATGAGGGTAAGAAAAACTTGGAATAATAGCCGGATACACGAATTCAAGAAATATATTAGTACCAATTTTCGGGAAGTGGAAGGAAAGGAAGGAAGTAACTAAAATGAGTTACGACGCGGTCGGATCAGATGGTTATAGTCGTAAGTCAGAACAAAGATAACGTCCTCGCGGCGAAGGCTATATGCTATCGTTTCTATTCAAATACAGGGTGCAAACAAAAAGCCACGGGTCCATAAATAGTCGAGGTGCGAGCAGAACCAACTCCCTTATACCTACCTACCTACCTTTCCACTACCTTTCCACCTACCTTGGCTGTACAAATGAGATAACTCCGGCCACCGTTAGTTACTCGACAAAACCCACATTCGACTAGGTATTTATCGCATTTACGAGCTTAAATCGCTCGCGATACACGCAAACGTTTCAAAAATATTAGATGTTGGAAACTTTTTGGGGTTTTTGAAAGCACGGGATACCTATGTGCTTTTGACTATACGTTTGCAAAAAAAAAAGAAAGGAAAAGCCATCTTGAAGAGTACGTATTTAAGATTAGCAGCTGCTGCACGAAAGAGGAGGATTTCGGAGTATAAAACTTTAGGTAAAAGATGTTAAATGTTGGAAGGTTAGGTAGTAGGGGTAGAATTTAAAGAGAAATAATAAAACTGGGTTAATGTTGGGTTTGAGTTAAGAGCGGCAGTGGTGTGGTCTCGTTCAGAATGACCCAGCTCGGACTTATTTCCTGCTCTTTCTACTTCATTTTATTTTTCGCTTTTTCTTAGTTTATTTTTTTATTTTTCTTTCACTTCTTCTACTTCTTCGTCTGCTTCTTCTCGTTTTATTTCATGAAACGCAACTAGGCTCCCTCGAAAGCTCTCCAACTATTACCAACAAACACCAAAGAGACGTAGTAAAGGATAGGTAAGCGTGCGGTACCGGAAACCCCAAGACAAGATGGAACGAATAAAAGACAGACTAGACAGATAAAAGCTGTACGCTGACTTCCAAAGTATGAGAGTAAAGGTTCTTATATCCCCGGCGGGGTGAATCTGTGTAAAAATAAAAAAATAAAAACGTAGAAACAACAACGACAAACGTATTTGAGATAGCGAAATTGCCAACTGATGAAGAAAATTGATACTTCGTTACCGCATAATCGCGCTTCACCTCTATTCGCATAAAAATTCCACTAAATATCTGCGTTAAGGTTCAGAATATGAGGAGCACTTTGGACCGTTTGTCGAAAAATTTATTATATACCATGTATTATTATACAAGGGGGAAAGAAAAACAAGCTTTCAGACTGTATTCAGAGAAATATATTTCTTATTTTTTTTTTTTATATTTTTGACACTTATCAGAAGAATCTGAGTTTAAGCTGTAGTATCGGAGTTCATTTCTTCTTTTTTTCTTTTTGTGAAAGAAGAATATAAAGAGACAAAAAAAAAAAAGAAGCGATGAAATAAAGAAAAACCAGCAAAGTAAACGTCGAGAAATGACAGGGGCTCGAGAGAAAGGGAAAAAAGGAAAAAAATTGTCTGCATGTTAATTTTTTTTTTTTGTTTTTCGTTTCCCTTTCTCGGGTATACTTTTGCAAGCTCGCTCCTTTCACCATGTTGCAAGAAGAAAATCTCGCCGAGTTTATAAGTGTATTTCGCTGTCTGCAGGGAAAGTAGTCTCGTGCGCGCGGTATAGAAAGATTGATTCTTCGTATTCAGAATGAGATTACCTCGAGTATTTTACAGCGCGTGATCGAAAGTTGGGTATTTGCTTTTAGAGAAATACGTTTTCCCTTTTTTTTTCTGTTTTTTATTTTATTTCTCCTACTTTCTCTCTCGCTCTTTTTTTTCCCCTTTCGCTTTTTGCCCTGCACCGATATACATATATACACACGGGGTATGTATCGGGTGTAATACGTTACGTGGGTGGTTCTTTACCGAGATCTAAATTCCTGTTCACTTTCTCTCCCCCTGTTTTTTTTTTTCATTTTTTTTCGTTCTTTCTCGTCGATCCTGAGTTATGAAATTTTGGGACTAAAGAATGAAAGAGCCAAGGGTAAAAAAAAAGTATTAAAAAATGAAACGTTGCTTGAAGTAATGTCCAAGGCTTTTGAAACGCTTTTTAGGCAAAGAAAATGATCGCTTGTATATGGATGTGTAGCACTTAATGCAGCTTTTTGAATAAAAGGATTTAATATCATTTATTTTAAACAGCTGCTCTCAAATATAAGTATATGCATATACGGGGGGTTCAGGTAATTTGAATTCCTAAAACTTGAGTGATAAATTATTGTTGCAATTATCAATTAACAACTGGGAAACAGTTACAAAGCCTTTTGATTACATTCTCGCCTGAGCCTCGTTTAACAAAACCTCAAGCTCTTAAACTGCGGAGAAAGAAGCTAATATTTAAGCATACAAAGAGGAAAAGATAATACAATATAATATCTTCAAACCCCGTTAGACACGTACCCGCGACGATTATATTTCCAACGCGTTATTATTTCATCCTCGAAACTGACCGAATTAACATACAATTTTTCATTTTTCATTTTTCAAATTAAAAATGCAAAAATTGTGTTCAAAATCGAGAAAATGTAATAAAAAAATTAATTTTTTTTCTATCTATGATAAATTGAACGTATAAAATCTGTCCGCAATATTTTTCTCCGAATTTCGAGTAACAATCTGAAACTTTATGCCCCGAAATGTATATAGAAAGATCTTTATTATCGTCTTATCTTTTCCTCTTCGTAGCGCTGCGGAGAGGCGATTCAGAGCTGTAAAAGTATACCTACAACAACATACTCTTGCATTACGTTATCTTTATCCATTGAAAACTATATTCGTTCATTTTTTAAAATGTATTTTTTTTTTCTCTGAAAATTTCATTTTTTTTTTTTTTTGGTTCCTTACCACAGAAGTAAAATACAAAAACGAAAAATCTACGGATACTTAATGCCATATACTGGCGAGTAAAGTGTCGGACTTTATCCGTCGACTTACTGCCGTCGAGGTTGGTAGGGTAGGTATATACCCTTACTGCACGTTCTTACGAGGGTCGTTATACCTTGCCCCACTTACATTATATCTCTGATTCACCGGGGTGCGAAAACATGACGTTATATACGATATTCTTTGTCGCCAATTTTTTTTTCTTTCTTTCTTTTTTTGCCTCTTTTTTTCATTGTATTTATATATCTCCTCTCTCTGGATATAAATATTAAGCTTGATAAGAAGAAGAAGAAAAAAAATGGACATCTTCTTCAGAAATCTGAAACGTTGGGATTAACGTCTCGATAATGAGATTTCTCTCCCTCTCTCTCTTTCTCTTTCGGTTTTTATCCTCTGAATCAGATAAATATAAATAATCCAAAAAAATAAAGAAAAAGTTTAATAACGATACAAATAATGATGATAATTATTAGTCTCTAAAAGACGCGTCTTATGGCATATCCTATGTACTTTAGTTGGAGAGATTTGGACATAGAATATACCATAATGTAAGAACGCGGTCGATAATATGGTGAGGTAAGAGCGTAAAGAGCGTTATCTTTCGTTCCACACCCCCGAAATCGAGTGAATAAAAAAAAAAAACAGAAAAAATAGAAGAAGAAAAATGAAAAGAGAAAAAATCCCGGTCATCCTCGAAGACTTGCCAGCGGCACGGTACCTATAGCACGAACAGCTACTGCAAAAGGATGTAATGTTCAGCGACGAAGCAGAAAGTGCGCAGGAGTAACGCCACGAACGGTTTCAAGCACTTCCGTAAGGACCTTATCTGATCTAACCAAGTGGTGCCATGCCGCCCCCGCCGTTTCGATAGGAAGCGACACGGAGCGTTTACCACCTAAGAAAAGTACTTTTGGTAAAATGTGCGGCAAACGCGATTTTCAGAAAGCTGAGAAGGAGGGAGGACGACACCGCGCTCGAAGAGCATTAAACCGATACAATTTTTAAACTTAATTAACTAGATTACATTCAGGCATTTTATTGTTAAGAAATTTTTTATTGCGGTGTTAAAAACCCACTCGATATCATCTTAACCGGGGAAACTGAGGAGATCTTCACTTCAGATTGTAAATTAACTCGGATATTCTGTGAATACAAATTTCGGGAAACGGTCACGTACGGTTCAGAACATCCAGGTCAGGATATTTTTGAGTCAGATTTAACATCGGACCCCTTGTTGCTTGAAAAGTAATTAAAAATCAGTTTTTAGGGGTCTTTTTGTTAATTTTGGCGAAAACTTTTATTAGAAATATCGATTTTTGGTCTATTTTTATAGAACGAGAGATCCAATCTCGAATATTATATTTGCAAAGCTTCACTTTAGTATTCTGAAAGCTATTCTGAAACACATGGAGCTTATGGAAAGACTGTTGATGCGTAAAGAGCATTTTGGATTCAATTTTAAATTTTTTAGAGCGATATGTTCTGATTTTTTTATTTATTTATTTTTTGGATAGAGCTTTCGTGTGATTCAGAACTAATTTTAATTAACAGCGTACATATGTCTATACATTCATTCTCAGGATGTAAAAAATAGACATGCTTTCAGGGATTTTGGCGACTGACGTAAATAATCTACGGATATCCTGTTCAAGGCTTTTATTCCACGCAATGTCACCCACAAATCTTGACATCAAAGACCCTTGCATCTTACATAATGTGGCCTTTAACATGGATCGAAATGAACTCTGTAAAAATGACATAGGTTTACTGTTGACTCAATTTCGGAGTCAATTTTAGTCCAAACTAGCTTCGGTTTCGTGAGCTCATTTAAGATTGATGGGATTCTGTCGTGGACTAGGATTATCAAAAAATATTCAATTTTTCATACATTTTCAGATTTCTAAAGTCCGTATACTGAATAATCAAAAAATTAGAATTTTCTAGAATTTTTAACAGCCAAACGAACCAATTTTTATAAGAATTTCTAGTCCACGTCAGACCTAAGTATAAGATCTATGAGTACAAAAAATTATAGATCAACCGGACTAATCTTTAATTAGTTATCAAGTCAACAGTCAACCTATGCCATTTTTACAGAGCTTACTTAAATTTATGCTGGTGGCCACATGATGTAAGATGCGAGGGTCTTTAACGTCAAGATTTAGTAGTAACATTACGTAGAATAACGGCCTGAAACAGGACATCTGTGTGTCCGCATGAACCTCATTAGTTGGCAGAATCCCCGGAAAATGTGTTGAATTTTTACAGTCACGAGACGGCGTGAAAAACAAAAATTAGAAGAAATTATCGATGATATGTATCCAAATTTGGGAAATTAGTTTTTTTATTTTACTTTTGTAACGTGTATATATATCTTTTCCGAGTATAACAATTACTTTACCGGTTGACAGAGGCACGTGAAATGGCTGACTAACTGAACTAGATAAATAGTCGTCGTTTCTCGGGTTGCCTGATTGTTGATGATTACCGTTTGCATAATTAACGACGTCTTTGATTGAGGAGCTAAGATTATTTAACCCAACTGCCAAGATTCAGTGACTAGAACCTGCCTACATATTCTCTGTGGATTTACTATATTTCATGGTGGATATATCCGCTGGGAGAAACACGATGATTAATTACTGTGTAACGGTATCGTGGACTTTTCCAAGATTGATAATTTGAATTTCTCATTTTCTTACCTAAATTTTCTTTTTTTTATTTCTCCGTTTTTTCACCCTATTTCATTATTTATTCATACAACGTAGATAAGCGTGTCAAAAATATTCAGCGTCAAGGCAAAAAAAAAAAAAAACGTTCTTTTCTTTTCCTTTCTTTTCTTCTCTCTCTTTTTTTTTTGTTCTGCTTCTTCTTTTTCTTCTTCTTTTATTGCTACAGGTGAAGTTGAGTTAACGGTTCTATTCGGTAAGAAAAACTCAGCGAAAAATCGACGTGGACCGCATGCCCCACGGAAACGAGCGCGAATAAGAAGTAGAAGAAGAAGAAAAGGAACCACCGGAGGCGATTTTTTTTTCGAGAAGCATGGTTTCCCATTAATTCCTCATCCTCAAGATTTTGGGCAGAGGCGTTGGGGAGAGGGGGCACGCCTCGGAACGTGAAACTTGCGAAAAGTTTTGGCATTATTTAGTTGAATTGATCCCCACGCTTCGTGTTACCCTTGTTGTTCTTTCTGTCAATCAGTAAAAGTTTTAGAAACTCTCGAAATTCACCTATACCTACACCACACCGTGGACCATAAGTCTGTTAAATTCACTCAATAGATCGTTCGTTCACGTTCAACTTAATCTTCTAGAGTATATCAGCTAAATTTTTCTTTTTTTATATACAAAATATAACAATTGCCACCATATTACATACGCGAAATTGAAAAATGACCAAGAAACTAGAGCAAAAGATTTAAAATAATATTCAAAAGATCCATAGCCGATATGTAACATTTGTTTTTATACCCGTGTGGATATTCCCTTGAGAAATTTCCGCTGAAAATTTATCGTTGCGAATATATATGTGTGTGTGTAAAAAGAAAAAAAGGAGAGAGAAAGAGAGAGAGAGAGAGAATCTAAAAAAGAAAAATTCAAGCCTTTTTTCGCGTATATATAGGTATATAGAGAAAAGAGCGAGCGATTGCTGATTGACAGGGAAAAATGTCAGGTTTTAAATTTCAGAATTTCAGCAAGGTTGGGAAGCACGTTATATTGGCATGGGAACGAGTGGCATCCGCGCTGATTTGTGATTTGAAAATCGATACGTGCGTATTTTTCCTAGCAAAGGAAATGTATCCTCGACAAAAGAATAACTAACTCAAATTGTTTTTTTTTTTTATTGGCTCTTCCATTCGGAATTTGTTGATTAAAATGATTGGAAGTCAATATAGTATACATATAGGATCGTGTATTACAAATGAGAGTAGAAGAAACCTGCATCGTCCCACGATCAAATTGGGCGAAAAAAATTAAAAATTAAAATTAAAATTAAAATTTCGATGTATACTTTCGTCAGAAATTGGAAAAAATAATCAAAAATTGTCTACCCAGAAATTGAGTTTGGCCCTTTCAATAAAAACTAACGTTTATGACTTTAAATTAAATACCATTTACTGTCACAAATTAGTCGAACAAAATTTTCAGAGATTTTTTTTCTCAAAAACTAGGTATGTTGCAACGAAAAAGAAAAGGAATATTGAAAATTCATTACGACTGAATGAGTATAGAAAAATAAAATAAATAAATAAAATAAGATAAAAGAAAAACTCGACGAAAAGTTAAGGAAAAAAAAAAAAAAATTGTGTACGAAATCGAAATTTCAAGTATATACTTATACATATATATATAAGCTACGAATGATAATTGAAATTGAATGCCTAATATATAATTGTATATAATAAATTCATGATGTAAGATTTCTGGGTCATAATAATATCCGCAATAGAGACTAAAAATTCATTGAGAGATACATATATACCATATACACTTATAACGTTTATATATATCGATGAATTTCAACTAGATGCAAATTTTTTTTTTTTTCCTCCAACCGCAGAGTAATACAGACTTCGAGATGATCCTCCGACTCTAATGACGGTATAATTTCGCGGTAAAAAATAAAAAAATAAATAACAATAACAATAACCACGAAACACCACGTCAAGTTTTCCAATAATTGTTCCTCCAATTTTTTTTTTTTTTTTCTTTTTTCTACCATCGTTTAGATGAAAAATGAATATATATTCAAGGGTAGTGAAATATACAGGAAAATTTTACATCTGATTCACTTCAAGTCGCTTAGGTACGTGTTTCCTAATTTTTACTGTTATTGTTCTTATTTTCATTTCTTGTTCAACAATTCTGAGGATATCTATATATCTCTATATATATTTTTTTAAGCCCTAAGAATTATTGAAATAATTTTAGACTCCATTAATAATAACAATAGTAATAATAATTAATTCAAGGGACTAATTTTACCCAATTAATTTTAATAAAAATCTGAATTTCGAGTCAGCGCATATCACTGCAGAATGGTTGTACATATACATAACGACGATATTATTCGGTCGAGGGGGTTCGGATGCAGTGCAGTAGTTTAAGATTTTTTTTTTTTTTCACTTTTTCAAAAAAGCTATTCTTCGACTGATCGTCCGGGGCGAGGTTAGATACGTATCTGAAGTTTCAATATCAAAACCGTTCCGGTAGACTGCCTATCAAAAATGAAAAACTCTTCGTTCATATATAGGTATATGTACGGTAGGTACCTATATTAACGAAGCGAACACTGCGGACCTGGTTGGGGTAATATTGGAAAACTCGAAAAAAAAATCCCGATTATATGCACCTCACGGTGAAGTGCACCGGCTTATTTGCAGCCCCAATGACGGGGATGATCTGCGGCTAGATATACCGACCTATTTTTAAAAAAATCCTGAAGTAGGTAATATATTATAGCTCTGTGGGTATAATATTCCGTGGGTTCAAATTGATAAGCACTTATAAATATTTATCATGGGTATACGAGTACCCGAATTCGAATTTATCGAACGAATTAATTTTTTTCCATTAAAAAACAAAAAAACCGATACGATCCAAAAAAAATAAAAAAACAAAAAATCTACATGTAAACGTAAAGGGGAAAAAAAAAGAAATAGCTAAAAAGGGTACCACGGGGAATCGACTTTATATTCCCTCTGCAGGCTTGATATTAATGAGCATAAATTTTTATCGAGGGTAAATAGGTATGTATATAATATACATATACATAGTTATATTGAAGGTCTGCAGGTCCTAAAATCTTGATATAGATTTACGAATTTACTTTGATATTATATAATAAAGTGATCCACCGCAAAGAACTTCCCTTTATGCCTTACCCTCAGCGCTTACCTCGCTGTTCAACCCCAGATCTATTTTTTTTTTTTTTTTCTGTCCTGCTTCTTATACTTAGGTAAACTTTGAGCGTCAAGTTCTTCTTTGAAATAAAAAAAAAAAGGAAAAAAAGAACAGAAAAAAATTTCTTCACTGCCAGGTTGTTGCCTACGTAAGTTTTCCGAAGAAAAATAAAAAAGATACGAAAAACAAAAATGACAGAAGAAAAAAAAAAATAGAATAAAATAAATAACCCCTTAGCTGATGGTTACAGAGGGTTACGATCGCGCGAAGGTAGAAGAAGAAGAAGAAGAAGAAGAAGAAGAAGAAGAAGAAGAGGGGATTAAATGTGGTAGGAAAAGGGAGTCTGACTAGTAATGACAAGCCATTTATATAACGTAAGACAAAGGAAAAGATAAATAAATTTGATCGATGGATCGCTATATATAGGGGGATGGATGAAACGGTTTTTCGTACGTGCTGACGTTTGTTACATTATAGGTTTGAATTTTTTTCCTTCTTCCTTTTTTTTTTTTGACTTCCTTTCTCTCCCTCGGTTAATTTTACCCTAATTTTGTTTCTTCTTCTTCTTCTTCCCCCCCTCCACCATTTTTTTTTTCTTTTTCATTTTGTCAACTAGTTAAATAATTAATTCTTGAAGAGTTTTAGCCTCCCCATGGTAGCAAACTGGATTATCGATATTCTCATGCCGGTATATAATGTGTCGCTAAAACTGAAAGCTGCAATTAGGATTCAATTAGGGGTGCATTACGCCGATAGCCCGAGTAGCTGCGCGTTGGCGGTTGAGGTTAATATTATACTTTGATAAAGTTTTCGGTAAAACTTGAAGTTCGAGAGTGAGAGGAGAGCGAAGGAGAGATAGAGGGAAGAATCGAGGAGGGATGGAGTTAATTAGCGTAAAATTTGTCGTTGCAGTAGCTTGTATATACGTATATTGCTTTATATCTATATACGGGTTGAATCGGGTACTACAATTCTCTGTTATCTTTGAATTTTCGTACAGTGCAACGATATATATACGTTACCGTGTTATCTCGTTCTCTGGCCGAATACCACGACTATACCGCTCCAACCACCATCACCAGCAAATCTGCTGACTATACGAATTTCAAATTCCAATGTGTGCAGCATCTATCTGTCGTAATTAGTCAACAAGGTCCGGAAACTCCGCAAAGGCAAACGTCAACTAGCAAATTTTACGCGTGAAAACGTCCCGCTGAATATCGTATTTACCTTATCCCCCCTCCCCTCCCACCCCCAGGCCCTTCAAACCCTCGATGATATGCCGACCTTTTTGTTTACAGGAGAATTTTTTTTTTACCTCATTCGTTCATTTTTCATTTTTTATGTTTTGCTTCAAATTGTTGTTTTGATTTTTCAATTCGCGCTTTTTCAAATATAGAAGCTTTTTTTCATGTCGAGAGCCCGTTTTATTTCAAGTTTATTCTCTGTTTAGATAAATCGAGTATTACCACTTACGAAGGATGTTCATTTTCATTGTATATAATAGATATGTTCATCTTAAACTCGAGCTTTTCTCTGTGTACTTCAAGTGCTACTTAGTGCAGGGGTTGTCGGGGGTATATATTTACCGTAAGTACTTTATGGACTTAAAATAAACGAGCTGAATCCTCTGGTAGGTTCATAGAATATTGGACAATCTCTGTTGGCCGGAAAATGTGAAAGGAACAAGAGTAAGAAGTAGAAAAAGATCAGAAAATACGACTTTCATATTTCTATACTATATTATTATTAAAAAAAAAAAAAAAAAAAAACGAGAAAAAAAAAGAAGAAGAAAATGATAAAAGTCTCGTAATCTTTGTTGAAGTAAGGATTTACGGCGTTTATTCAAAAAGCATTAGGCCAAGGGGGTAGATGGTGCTCGGCGCCCAGAGTCTGCAGTAGTAAACCCTGCAAAAGTTCGTCTACACCTCTACATCCGTACAAGAAGAAGAAGAAGGTTCTGAAGCATAGGAGAGTAGGTAGAATTCAACGGCGCGTGGTTCTCTTCGTGCAGGGTCGTTTGTTTCCGAGATTTGTTAGTCAAACTTTTGAGAAACGTTTCTTAATTCTTCTCCTTACATTTTTATTCTACTTTTTCTTATTATACTTTTCAGAAAAAAAAAAGTACGAGTCAATTTTGGCTCAGCGAGTTTCAAATATCTATTAAAAACCTGTCGTGTGACTCCAGACTCCCCCCCTCCCGTGAACCGTGGAGGTTAAAAATTGAAACTCGAGTTTGTAAAATTTAACTCGAATCCTATGAAATTTTCAAACTCGTCGGGGATAACGAGTAAATTTATATACACAAGGCACGGTACTTCCGGCGTTACCAGACCGTGCACCAGTCGTCTTTTGTTTCCCGGAAATTCAAGGTATTTACGTGATGAGGGAAACTAACTTATGAATCTGCCAACCCCCGGGAACGAGAGTGGCTTTAAGTCAAGCTGCAAACTGTCTCAGACTTTACAAGAGACGAAGGACGGTTGCTAGGTATGCAATTTGACAAGAAAACGTCCAACTTATGTGTACCTAAGACTCAGTTACGAAGAGTACGAGAGATCCGAAAGCATATAAGAAGGTGTTCGCGAGATCGTGCGTATTTTTTGGACCCAAATTACTCGAATTGTAATCCAAGAAAAAAGAAAAAAAAATTTCCAAATGATATCCGTATAAACCGCTTAGACAATAAAACGATAAAATCTTCGCGGACAGTTTCATTCTATAGTCCCGAAGGAATTTAAGTGAAACACTTATAACTTCTCCACGTTATCCATAAGTCGAATAGATTTTCCTTTACTACCTTGAATAATTTCCAGATCCAGAATTGAATTTGAAAAAAAAAATAAAATAACAATCGAGGGGTTTGGAATTTCATAAAAGGAATGGAAAAACGCGGTTTCAAAAAAAAGTATCAATACAGCTCCGGAACCGTGCGATTTTTTTTTTTTGGCTCGTTACTTTTCGAGACGCCGAATTTTTTTTTTGCCCAAAAATTCGAGGGTCTTCGCAGTTTGAAAAATTATTTTTTTCATCTTCAATTATTTTCAAAAAGAGTTATAAAAAGTGAAAATTCGTTCGCGCGGTTTTCTGATTACAAAGGACTTTTCTGGGGATTTTTTTTTTTTTTTTTTTTTCTGCGGGACGGAAACAGGGAGACGGGGACGAGGGTAAAAATGCGAGTGTTCAAAAAGTTTCAAGAAATATATATATGGTAGAGAACGTTCGTCATAGGACTGGTGAGTTACTCCATTGATAGAGTCGCCCTGAATTTTATGGCTGAACGGTGGGATTCGTAGAGGGTCTTCTGCCGCGGAGGGTGGTTTTCTCGGATACATATATATATATATATATATATAAGGCGAGATGCCGAGGAGAGAAGAGGAGATCGGGTCAGACAACACGGCACCAGGGACAAGGACAGGATGTGGGACAGGACGAAGACGAAGCTAACAGCCGGAGATAGAATATATTAAAGGGGATAAGCCGGCTTCGAACTAGCGAGCCTCGCCCAGCTTACCGCGCAATCTTTCAGAAATACTTTTTCTATTTCACCAACGAAACTCTCACCCCGTTAGGCACCGGAGCTTTCCACTTCTGCAGCCCGGAATCTAGGTTGAAAAATTATTTCTTTCCAAAACCAATATCTCAAAATTCTGATAAACGAATTAAAACATCTTCGACTTCGAATGGTGAAAATTTTGAGAATATTTTTCTTAAATTTGAAAAAATTTATCATTATTATTAATCTTATTATTTTTTTCTAAATTTTCTCAATCAGAACCACTGCAGAATATAAAATGGGAATTCCGGAGCACCAATTATCAATCACGTAGCCTGTATAGGTATGTGTGTGTATTAAAATAGCGGAAATGGCGCAGAACTTGACTAGCGAATACAAAGCGCGTTTATGTATTTATCATGCGCGTGTGTACGTACATGCGTATCTGTAAAACAAGTTTTTAGTGTAAACGTTGTATAAATATATCGAAAGCTGTACTACCCGTTCAATAATCGATCAATTAAACGATTAAATGATTAAACCCAATCCGGAGCTTTTACCCTCCCCGTATATATCCGCAGAGTTGTTACCGCGGTGGTTTTAGCGAGCGTCAGGGCGCCCGAAAACTGGAAAATAAAATATCTATATGAGGGATTTCATGCCAAGTCAATCAGCCTGTGACCCTGACTATTTCTACTCTTTTTCATATTTTACTGTGCGATAGTTGTCGCCTCAAAAACCACCAAAAAATTGAAGAAAAAAAAAGAATATCTTACTTCGAAACGCTTTAATTTTTTTTCATCATTCAAGTTGTCTCAAAAATGCGATTTTTCTAATTTTTGAAAAAATTAAACCGCAATCTTTGTGACAAGAAAAGTTGTCACAAAATTAATTGTGCGATTTTTTTCTAAAATTAGAAAAAATGTCGGTTTCGAGATAGCCTCAATAAAAAAAACACACACACACACACACACAAATCGCTTTTTAGATTGTTAAAAACTATCGCATACTGAAATATGAACATTTAAAAAAAATCGAAAATGTTCAGAGTCAGAGTCTGGTTGGCTTGTATATAAATCTCTACGTACGTCGTACATCCGGACTGTGAAAGTGTTTATTTTTAACCCTTACTTCACCAGCTATTACATTATTCGTACCTACCCTAAGTGGGAAATGAATTTGAAAAGTGGAGTAGAATGTAAGCAAAGGAACATCCCGAGATCCATTTGTCGTTATAGGGCAGCTGTATAAGGCAGAGTAAAGGAAGTAAAGTAAAGTTGAGGGAGAAAGATAGGAAGAGAAAAAGCAAGAGAAAGAAAACGAGATAGAGACGAGATGAGATAAAAGGGCTCCGCTTTTGTATAAGTGGCAAGATTATTGGTGATCTTTATTTATAGGGTCTTAGCGCTCTCGGTTCAGTCCGTACTAATTACAGTTAGCTAGCCTGATAATTTATGCATTTTTACGGAAGACTGGCACTCGGGCCTTCGCTAAATCCAAAATAAAGTTAAACCCTGCACTTGAGCCGACCTAAATATAAAAAATCTTTCGCTATTTTAAGGGCAGATAGAAACGAAAAATAAAAAAAAGACAACATTCCTGTCAGAGGGCTGAAAAAGGGGGATGAAAAATATTTTAGGAAACGTCTAGTAACGTGCGTCGAACCGTAGCTCATATTTAGCCAGATTTATTTGGTTATTTGCCAATTTGGTACGAACTGGACCACCTACCAATCTATACTACAGCTCGTATCCTTAAATAATGGATGAACTGGAATCAGGGAGAAAGCTCGATGGATCAATCGGTCGTATAGGTACGATGGTACAGTCGGTATAAGACCCCCTACGTCGTGTATAATGAAAAGAAAAACAAGAAGAATAAAGACGGCAAAAAATTGAAAAAACAAAAAAACCCTTGAAAAAAAAAAAAAAAATGACACGTCGATCGAACCCTACAGGCCTGACCGATCGATCGTCACTGAAACGTATACGTAGGTATGTACCTACGTCTTCTTCGTTGTTGAAAGCATAGATAATCCCTATGGAGCGAGGATCTCGCGCTTGCAGGCAACCAATTCAACGATTCGTTAATTAAGCTAACCACTCGCGACCCCGATGTCAATTCTAAAGAGAGATGGAACGGCACGATTACGTAATATACGCCGAGTGGCCAGTCGTGTACCTGTATACCTATACCTGTACCTATGTATATATATTACGTTGCAGGATTTCACATGGGAATTTCGAATTCATCTTCTTTCCCCCTTCAGA
This sequence comes from Macrophya alboannulata, assembly GCA_949628255.1. Classification (NCBI taxonomy): domain Eukaryota; kingdom Metazoa; phylum Arthropoda; class Insecta; order Hymenoptera; family Tenthredinidae; genus Macrophya; species Macrophya alboannulata. The sequence goes on along the minus strand of OX451211.1, from coordinate 15,460,011 downwards.
AGTAAACAGCAAATTTTTTTTTTGATTTTTTATTTTTTTTTGATTTTTTTCTCAACCCACCTTCGCGCCTCTACCCCTTTTTTATTTTTTTTCTCGTTTATTTTTGCTATCCGTCAGCTTTTCACCGTTTCGAAAATTTTCCAACGATTTTATATACGGCTAGTTGAAAGCTTTGCTAGGGGGAGGCCTGTTATAGGTAATTACATCTATCCTACATCTTGAATAAATTCAACTGAAATGAGGTTGAAGAAAAAAATGTAATTTGAAAAATAAAATGAATAATAAAATGAAAAAAAGGAGTCACTACTAGTTTGATGCGCAGCTTGGTAATTGATTAAATTTGCGAACAGTATTTTACAAAGTAGGTACACATATACATACCATACCTACGTCGAAGTGGTAGAGTAAAGGCAATCTTTGGCTTCTCGAGCTTGCAGAGTTTTGCCCTTTTTATTTATTCATTTCCTATTTTTACCTAATTTTTTTTTTACTAAGTTTAGATAGAAAACTCGGGTACTACTACCGCATAGCTCCGTCTCTGCACACACGTACACAGATATATACCCATCAAGGGTAACTAACTAAGTAAAGAAATGTAAAGTGGCAAAAAGGGGTTGGAATTCAGAGGAGTAAAACTCGTCTTTAATTTCACTCAGCTCCGCGGGAATGTATAAGGATTCTTACCTATAGGTAGATATCTGATTTATTTTATTCATGAGCCCGAGGTATATACCTTATACTCGTATATACCTACCCCACGTTAAAAATTCGTTTTTAATTTTCATTAATTGGCTAAAATCTATCATAATTCTATATTCAACCAGGGGCTTGAAAATCGGATAAAGCTCGGTCAGGATCAGTACCTACCTTACTAAAGGATCGAAGACTCGTTCGACCGCATGCAACGATTTTCAGTCTATGGGCAATTCACTCCTTTCAGTAATACAAACCCTGCAGGAGGCCAAAGAATTCGCGTTTTCATCTCCTTGAGGATGAGAAAAAAAAAGAAAAAAGCGCTTTCCTTTTCTCTAATTCTTTGCTCGGTTAAGTTCAGCTCAATTCGCAAACCCGAAACCCGGTATGGCTCGTGCTGCAGCCTCCCGAATGACAACTTTCATAATCTAAAGTGGTCTTCCTCTAAAAGTGGTATATTTAATTGAAGCGTTAATTTTCTGAAGCCGAGATCTCACAGGCGGCTGAATTATTATATACCGTGTGAACAATAATAGCAAAAGATGAAATCGTTGCAAAGAAAGTGCTTTTCGGTTGTTTAGGAAAGTCACACAGAATTTTTATCTACAAAAATTTTTGCAGGGAGAATTTATTTGATCAGGATACTGCAGAGGGAGGGCTCGGGGTAGCTTGGGATTAGCAATCCCTTGGTGACCACTTAATGCCGTATATACCGTACCGTAGTGGCTGAGGCTCGTGCTGCAGAGGGATAGGGAGATTGTTAGGAAATTAATAGCCGCACAAAGCAAAACGATAAAAGCATTATAGGCATTTATATATATCTACAGGGTGGGCCAGACTTAAATGTCCAAAATGAAAGGTGTCATAGAGGAGGTCGAACTGAGCAAATTTTCCCGAAGAACATGGGGTTTGCGAAGTCGCGTTCCCGAGATATCACCGGTTAAAAAATATCGCTCTGCGCCGCGATCGTGGCGCAGAGCGATATTTTTTAATCGGCGATATCTCGCGAACGCGACTTCGCAGAGCCCATGTTCTTCGGGAAAATTTGCTCAGTTCGACCTCCTCTAGGACACCTTTCATTTTGGTAATTTAGTTCTGGCCCACCCTGTAGATATACGTGTGTATGTACGACGGTGGTGATAATAACAATAATGGTAAAAATCCTGGTAACAATAATAGTGGAAACGCAAACCATCCCCCGCGGTCTTGAGTTTGGTATATTACAGCAAGAAATAAAATACGAGATCGAAATCCCCGTCCCCTTCCCCGTCCCAAGCCGGGAGCCCCCCAGCCGGCGAAACCCCAAACCCGAAACTGGAGCGGCTCCAGTCCCGCCGTTAAAATAAAATACGTATTTTTTCTTATTTTTTGTTATTGTATTTTCGCTACATTTATCAAAGCCGTTGGACGCGGTGCGGTGAGGTACGGTACGATTCTGGTATGGTATGGTCTGGTTTCTCTTATTGCCAGCCACGCTCGGCTCCCGGCTTTTTTCGGCTAAATAATATATAATATTAAACGTTATTTACCCTCGCTTATATAAATTTCTATTATACTATATAGAAATATATCAATAATAACCATAAATTGTTAGTATATAGGTACATACATAGTACGTATGTACATAAATAACGTAAAATATAACGCGTAACTCTCGAATTGTTCATCAATATTACTTCATTCATTCATTAAAGGATAATACGATCACCGATAATTATCTATATATATACTATATATACGGTTCAAAGTATACAAACACATAAATGAATATATATACATATACCTGAATCATCTATTGAATTTCAACTCCATAGAAACTATTGAAAGTGCGTAAAGTTTTTTTTGGAGGGGATGGGGGGTCCAGCTTTGAAGTTCATTTTCATTCTGTACGTCTACTCTGCAGAGACCGTAGTCGCTTTTATCCCTTTTCCTAATTCGATATCATGCGAAGGCAAAAAACCGTCGGATCCAAAAGAGGCAAAAAAAAACAAAACGTAAAAATCTTGAATCGAGTTTGAAACAGCGAAGAAGTTTCTTAGCGAGCTTTGTAGAAAGAAAGAAAGAAAGAAAGAAAGAAAAGGGTAAAGTATACTCATACGCATACGATTTTTTTTTTTTTTTTATGCTGTTTTTCTCTAATATCAGAAAGAGATCGTTCGGACTATTGCATTGCATAAAGTCGATAAGTTTATACGGAGAAAATATTGTTCAACTTGCTTTGACAACGTGCCAATAAACTTTTGGGAATCTCAGACACTTTCGCGGTTTTGAAACGGCGAATGTCTGAACCGTAAAAAAGATTCTCAACTTTCGTATGTCTGATGATATGGCTGTAAGAAATTTTTGAGACAAACTTTCGTCTGCTATCGAAATACGATTTCGAAAAGAACAGCAAACAAAATTCTGGAAATTTTGAAACGTCGGAGATACTGTTTTAGGTAATTTAAGGGAACCAGTACAGCTTGGTTTTGGAAATTCGGAGTGCTCCAAAATGCATTCATTTCTCAGCCAAAGTTTATTTCACATCAAAACAAAAATTTTTCTTTGAAAACCTTTGTCGTAAGGTTTCAGGCACATCGTTGTTCCGATTAAGGTCGTTGAGGGCTCATTTTGTTCAGAAAAGAAATCCTCATCGTGTGAACGAGGGAATTTTTTTACAATTTCGTGTTGGCCAAGTTATTTGCAAATTAGTGGCCTAAATATTGGAAATTTTGTATAATTGACCGTAACTTTTCACATGAATTTTTTTTCACCGATCCCTACGTTCGTAAGATGTAGAATTTCTGTCCGAAAAAAGCAAGACCTTGAGAGGTTGAATTGGACGAACGATGTGCCTGAAACCTTCCGACAAAGTTTTTCGAAGAAAATTTTTTTAGATGTGAAATAAACTTTGGTTGACAAATAAATAAATTTTGGAGTACTCCAAATTTCCCAAACCAAGCTGTATACGGGTCCCCTTAATTTTTTTTCGCTGTTTTTCGTTTCGTTTCCAATTGATTGACAAATAAAATGATAAATTTCAGGTCACGGATCACGCGGTATCGAAGTATCTACCGGTGGTTACAATTCCGGTAGCCAACAAAACGTCAGCGGATGGCCATACTTCGAATACAACGTATCTAGAAACGTGACCGCGGCGGTTGGTCAAACGGCGTTTCTTCACTGCAGAGTTGAGCAGCTTGGAGACAAGGCGGTGAGTTTCAATCTGTTTTTCTACCCTCCAGTCTCGGTCCTTTGGATGATTTTATGCCTTTCTTGTTCGTCTAGCCTCCAGCTGACCTCCGCATACATACATAAATCTCAAAAGGGTAAATGCACGCATACAGACACCGCATTTGACCATATATTCTCTCATGTGTATATGGCCGAGGTAGGGTATAGGTATATCAGTCGCGCGATGACCACTGCCCGAATGAACCGGACTAAAACTAAACTCGGATGGGTTCAAATAGAGCCTTTCATGTCAGAGCTAGTGAATTTAATGCTGGTAGATACAGGGCTCCTCCGCTCACGGGTTTCAGGCATTAAAACGTACTATAACGAGCCAACTAAATTACACGGAGTAGGTAAAATACGTTGATAGTCGGATGTAGGTAGACGTATGTGGGTAGGTATAGGTAGGTACGAATGTGAATTAGAATCAAAGGATCATCGTTTAATCTAATCATTCCTATATTCACAGAATAAAACATTTCTTTACACACGCATAATGAAGTTTAGCGACCACGATATACGCGTGATTAATTATCATCAAGAAAAGACGTTTTTTCACGGTACTTTTTCAACTTCCAACTAGGATAATTAAAAATTTTCAAAAAAAAGGGAAGGTATTAGTTTCGGTCCGATTTTCGAAAATCGAGTTTTCATCAGATCTCGACGTTTTGGGTTCCTAGGAGGCTATTCTGACTATTTTTGGATAAACGTCCGTATGTGTCTGTGTGTGTAAACAAATTTTTGTCGTACGATATTTCTGGAACGAATCGACCGATTGGAATGGTTCTTGCGGCGATCGAAAGGGTTTATCAAGACTTAGATCTGATTAGATTTTGGAGTCGATCGGTCGAGTAGTTTCAAAGTTATTCGAAGAATAAAAATTGAAAAAAAGAAATTTCATGTTTTTAGCGCATAACTCCTAAACCGTTCATGCGATTAGTCTCAAAACTTGATCAGATTTGAGTCTTGGATAGCCCTTTCGATTGCCGCAAGATTCATCAAAATCGACCGATTAGTTTAAAAGATATTGCACGACAAAAATTTCTTTTTTTCGATAGACGTGAGTCGATTTCGAATCACTCGATGTCCAATCTGTCAAATTATTAAAAAACCATTAAAAATTTCGCACATATAAACATACAGACTGACCACATTTTTTCTTTCCTCGTAGAAGTAGCCGTTCAAATTGAACGACCGATGGAAATTCTTCATGCCCATCATCTTGATTTGAAATCAGATTTGACTCGTGACGTATTCGCATATATATCCATAAAATCGTATGACGCGAAACGAGATGTGGATTTATCATCCCATGTCAAATGCACGAAGGTCTGGTGTTATTACTTCGCTGTCAATTTAGTCTCGATCAGGTTATTTTATAGGACCGAATCGAGTAGTAAGAGTAAATTAGAGAGTTTCTTGTTTGATCGCGAACGCAGCAAATCCGAATCGTACAGTTATAGCTAGCCCACGAGAATCGGTTTACGTACTCTGCAGGTTCGGGGGCGAGAGCCTGGAGAGGATGAAGGTTTGAGGTTCGGGATCCAGAAGGGTTGACGAGCAAAGTATATACCGCCAAGTACCATCGGGGACCGTTTCGTACCTCTGGCAATTCCCCCGGTAGTTCGCTCGCTTTTCCTACCCGTTCCTTTTTCCCTATTTCTCTTCACTACCCAATTAGCGAATTAAGGGAGCTGAAAATAAGGTCTGCATGTGACGGGCGAAGGACCACGCGTCGATCTTTACTGCGGGATCGACGACGCGGGATGTTCGGCAAGAATATCCGTTACACGGGTTTTCTTTTTCTTTTGAATTTGTTTGTTCGTTCGTCTATTCCTTTGTTTCGAGATAATTTCCGTTCCGTTGAGTAAGAAACTTCAATTTTCTTCTTCAATCTCTCTTTACAGTATGGAAAAAAAAGAAAAGAATAAAAAAGCGCCTTTCAAAATCCTGCAAACGAAACGGAAATGGGAATAGAATCGGGAATAAACAGGAGCAGAAAGAGTAACAAAAAAGAAAAAACTGAAAATAAAATAATAATAGAAATAATAATAAGAGGAGAGAAAAAGTTGAGGGGTTGGAATTTAGGGAAGAAAGAGATTTCGAGTGGAGGACGCGCTGTCGTTGACGTCAATGTCGCGTTGTCTCTATAAGACGAGGCGCGCGACTCTCGAACTTTTCCCAAATCTTGAAGAGGATTTATTTAAGACCATTTGTAGAGAAGAAAAAAAAACCGTAGAAGAATAAGAAGATGCGAGAAGGAGGAAGAAGAAGAAGAAGAGGTAGAAAAAAACCAGCCAGTCGTCCTAGTCCCGGAACATCTTCGGAAGGGTACCAATACGCGAAATACGATCCACACAAGAAGTTCACCGCAGGCTAAGGTTTCGAGAAACTCTAGAAAAAGTTCAAGTACCCCGAAGGGAAGCCTGCGGTAAGCCTTACGGAGGCGGAAAGTTGATTAAATAATTTTTTTTCCGCTCCGCGTATCCATTTTGCATTACCAGTCTACCAGTTTCGATCGAAAAATTACTTTTCACTATCCCAACGAATCTTCACGTCTCGGGTGGGGCTGAACCATCCAAAAATCAGACCCAAAGAAGGCCATTTCCAAAAATTCGTTGAATTATTTCAGAAATGGTTAGAGAGAAGCAAAAAAAAATATATATATACGAAATTTTGGCTCATTTTAATTATTTCATAGTGACTGCAAATATGGTGAAAATTCTTCATCGTTTAATTAACATGTTACCGTGCACACGCGCGCGTTGTATCTCGAGAGCGAAATTTCCATCGTGAAAATTTAATCGTCAGCCGGTTTTCGGCCGGTACAAAAGTACGGGCACAATAATAAAATCTCGAAAAGAGTAGATATATTAACGTCAAAAGAGTGAAAACTAGAGTGAAAGAAAAAAAAAAAAATACACAATAAAGTACAAAACTGGAAACACATCGCGATGAAAAAAAAGATCTTTTGTCAGCCCTTGTAAAAGCTAACCAAACCACCCGAATTATTTGAACCGTGAGCAAGATCTCATCGGATTTGAACAGCAATTTCGAAAGCTGTATATCTTTCGCAGATAAATAATTTTTCTAATCGCGTTGAATTTGACATTTTTTTTTTTTATTCTTTTATTTTTTCGTAATCGAGAATTGGATTCCGCGGGCTTTCGTTTATCATTTGACGATGATGGGGTTCCGTGTTATCGCGTAATTTGATGACTACCGGTGATTCTCCGGACGATATTATCTTGTTTGTTTGTTTTTTCCTCGAATTGTGAAATCCGCGGAATTATCGTCCTCCTCCTCCTCCTTCTCCTGGTACTCGGCATGATTCGACAATTTGACTACACACGTATACTACATAATGAAGTGAGGGCGCAAGGTTAAAGCTGGAAGTAACGGGCTGGGCCATCCCCGTTTCACAAGGGTCAAAAGTTGGCCAAGGACTTTGGCCTGCCGGCGGCTTCTGACGGTTTCCTACCGCGGTTTCTGACGAGATCACTGATAGAATATGCATGTCGGTGGTAGGAAGAGTTAGAGTGGATCAAGGGGATGTTGATGTTGAGGTGAGAGGTACGTTAATCCATTCCGGCGGGTAGGGGGGTGACCTTCCCCACCCCGAAACTAGAACCCAGTCCCGACCCCCGACCCCGACCTACACCCTACCCCAAGGCTATTACAATTTACACCCTTGTAATGCGGCATACTGCGATTCGCATCGGTTTTCAAATTAGAACTGGGAACTGGGGAATCCATTCGAAACCCGTACCTACCATACCGGGTGGTTCCCCGGCCCCCAAACGCTAATGCTCTTTTTATTTCGTTCGGATAAACGAAGGCTTATAGTTAGTCACGCTCGTTTTGCCCCGAGAATAGTTGATTTGGGAATATGCTTTTTTTTTTTTACGCTCGAGGAATCCCGGCCTCCAGATCATTTCCGGTCCCTCTCGTTTGTTTGTTCATTTATATTTATTCAGTTTCTTTTTTTTTCTTCTTTTTTTATTCAAATCTTTTTTTAACCGTGCAGTTCTGTTTTTGTTTTCGTTTTTTCTTTCCGCTTACCAACCGGATAAACAAATATAAAAGGGTCCGGTTCGACGATTATCATGGTCACATCTGTAACCCAGTTCGTATTATAGAAAAAATAAAAAAAAAAAAAATCACATTTTTTAACGATAACGTAAACTCCGAGTGTCTCTTCATAATTATTCTCGTTATTTTGTTTTTCGTTTTTTTACTAAAATCAAAACCGAATCTTGGTATACTTTCTGATCGATCGAGAAAATTTTCGCGATTGGAGAAAATAATATGTTAATTATAGGTATATACAATATGTAGGTATATATATAATTTTAGTAAGTTCGAGCTGTTCTCGGGAGTTACAAATTGCCGTTCGCTTGAATATTATGATCGTGGATGTTTCAGAATTTGGAAATTGCAGAAAGCAATTACCAGACTAAACAGTTTCGGAGAATATAATATCATCGTAGTTAGCTTCGAGCAGCTAACTTCGTTTACCAAACTTCTCCTCGCATCCTTCTGATTACATTTCATTACGAATACCTACTTATAACATTGTACGTAAGAGTCTTAACTCCCCCGCTTCCATATAATATTTACCGAGAAAATTCAACTTGATGAATCGCTCAAATCATCATCAGCGCAATTTGTTTCTTTTTTCTTTTTTTTTTCTTGTTCTTTTTCGCATGTATTGTACACCGTACATATACGTTTTGCATTACAACCTTTACGATAATTTGTTTACCGCGGTATGTCGAAAAAGTAAATTGATATAATTTGAGAATACGAAGATGGATGCAAGATACTACCAAGTATCCAAAAATAAAAAATATTCTCATTCTTCTTAGCTTCGAGATATAAATAACAAGCCTATTCAATTATTTCGTTTCGAGATCTCCTTTGAGGAAAATAATGAAAAAAAAAAAAACAAATAGTACTTCACAATTGAAACTGGTTTTTTTTTTTTGTTTTCCACAAATTTTCCGAGAGTCCAAAAGTATGTGGACCGGATTCTCGATGTCAAAGGACAGACCGAATTCGGCTCGACAAAAAATGTTTTCGCATATTTAATTGAAATTTATTAAAAACTCGTCAAATCCACGAAATCGTATGATAACTTTTGTTCAAACAGTTTCTCGTATGACTGGGAAATTCGGAGTATTCCAAAATGCATTTATTTTTTCAGACAAAGCTTATTCCACATCAAGAAAAAAAAAATTTTCTTCGAAAACCTTTGTCGTAAGATTTTAGGCACAGCGTTATTCCGACTAAGGTCGTTGAGGGCTCATTTTGTTCAGAAAAGAAATCCTCATCGTGTGAACGAGGGAATTTTTTTACAATTTCGTGTTGGCCAAGTTATTTGCAAATTAGTGGCCTAAATATTGGAAATTTTGGATAATTGACCGTAACTTTTCACATGAATTTTTTTTTACCGATCCCTACGTTCATAAGATGTAGAATTGCTGTCAGAAGAAAGCAAGACCTTGAGAGGTTGAATTGGACCAACGATGTGCCTGAAACCTTACGACAAAGTTTTTCGAAGAAAATTTTTTTTTGATGTGAAATAAACTTTGGTTGACAAATAAATAAATTTTGGAGTACTCCAAATTTCCCAAACCAAACTGTACTGGTCCCCTTAATAATCCATATAATTTTCTAACGAAATTCTTTGGTTTGAAATTCTCTCAGCTGGTGCCCAGCATCTTCGTAGAATTCACTTTATAAAGAAGCTCGTCGTATAATTCTTGAAGCGAGTTATATGTGCACAGCGCTGTGAACACCGCTTGAGAATTCGGAAGTGATTCGTTTTGTTCTTCACGTAACAGTTTATTCCATTCTATTTTTTTTTTTCTTTCTTTTCATTTTTGTTTTCTATCTTTGTTTTTTGGCTGTTTTGTTTAGTTCGGTTTTATTTTAGTCTTCCTCTGGTGTACGTACAGCCCCGGCTTCCTAAAAGCTTCCGGAAAGGAAGCTCCGCTGTGCAAACAGCCCCCAAACGTCGTGGCACCAAGCTTAAGCTTTAGCTTTCGCTTTGGAGTACTAGTCGTCGTACTTACATACCTATACGTCTGGATAAACGACGACGCCAACGAGACCGGGCAATACACCTAATTGTAAGCCAAGTTCAACGTCGAGTAGTCGGAATTACGCTGTTGAACTTCGTCCCGGGTTAAATCGAAGGTCCGTTTTCGCTCGTGTAACTTTTTTACACATTTTTTGTTATTCCTAATTTTTTTTTTTTTTTTTTTTGTTAGTCATTTACCGACTCGTCTCAGTGGTCAGTCCGCGATTTGATGATACGACGCGTCTGATCACGAACGAAGTAATTTTCGCCCGTGTCAATAGCAGCGAAACGATCAGGGCCTGGAATTGAATGGTCCAGAGTAACTCACCGATTTCGGTACCCATTTAGTTAATTATTATTTGATGAACAGTTAGCGGATTTTGTTCGTAGGTATAATAGTATAACGATCATAAGCACAACTACGAGTACCGTTATATATCTATACGAGTCGAAGTGATTTTATTGAATCCAATTAAACCGATCGACGGGTAAATATCTACTACGCACTAAAATTGTGACGTATATTATATATTATATATTAATCTGTACATACCTACAGAGAATCCATGATGCGATGATGATGGGCTTCAATATAGTAATTGAGGATATTGAAAATCACTTTGAAAATTGAAAATTTTCAAACAAAAAGGGAAGTTATTGGTTTCGATTCGATTTTCGAAAATCGAGTTTTCATCAGATCTCGACGTTTTGGGGTTCTAGAAAGCCATTCTGACTATTTTTTGATGGACGTCCGTATGCCTGTGTGTGTAAATAAATTTTTGTCGTACGATATCTTTAGAACGAATCGACCGATTGGAATGGTTCTTGCGGCGATCGAAAGGGTTTATCAAGACTTAGATCTGATTAGATTTTGGAGTCGATCGGTCGAGTAGTTTCAAAGTTATTCGAAAAATAAAAATTAAAAAAATTCTTTTTTTCATGTTTTTAGCGCATAACTCCTAAACTTTTCGTGCGATTAGTCTTAAAACTTAATCAAATTTAAGTCTCGGATAGCTCTTTCGATTGCCGCAAGATTCATCGAAATCGAACGATCGGTTTAAAAGATATTGCACGACAAAAATTTCTTTTTTTTGCATCGTACGATATCTTTGGAACGAATTAACCGATTTCAACGATTTTTGCGGCGATCGAAAAGGTATAATTGAGACTTAATCTTCTGACATTAAATATAACTCCCTAAAACCTAAAAATGTTGACATATTTGACAAAAACTCGATTTTTGATTAAAAATCAGACGGAAAAAAACTTTAATGTATTATAAACACAATAGCATCAATTTATTATAACGTATTTGACACATAGCGGGAAGTTTTAGGGTTGGCCCACAGGTCACTCGGTTTCCTGATTTTTTTACCTCTCTTCTCTACTTAATTTTCTTCTTCGATATTTTTTTTCTTTCTTTCTTTCTTATATTTCTTTTAACGGTATGAGGTAATTTACGTTTATGGTTGAGGGTAAGATTTTAGTATATAGTATGTTATAATGTGTATGTATGTATATATACGTACATACACGTGATGTCGAAAAATTCTCTGAGCTTAAATAAAAAATATAAAATTCAGATGATTTAACTTTAGTAGATATGTGCCTATACGTATAAAAGTATATATGTACATATATACCATGTATATATGTATACGTTGAGGGAAATCGTTCGTCGCTTTGACGCCGTTCGAGTTCTCGGTTGAATGTGGATAAGGTTATATATAGTATAAGCTGGCCTAGCGGGTAGTAGCCGACTCCGAACGAACCCGTGGAAAACACATATATCGAAGGAAAGAATAAATTGTGAAATTGTGATTGAGACCGCAATCGCCGTCTCGTACCCTCGGCGCTGTTCACCCACCGTATCCCATCTTCGCCTCTGCACCAGTAACCGGGCCGCAAAGAAGAAGAAAACTAATATCGCGCAGTCGGCGAGCGATAATATTCCCGGTGTTTTCTCCTACTTTCATTCTATACCTTTTTCATCGAATTTCTTCTTCTTTTTTCTTTCACGTTTTTTTTTTTTTTCTTCACTCCCTCATTTTCCATCCATGCCGCAAACAACCGAAAGAAATAAAAATTGAGAGAGACAGAGAGAGAGAGGGAACAAAGAGGAAAAGACGTTACATGCGGATAAAGGAATATTCAATAGTCTATTCAAACATTCTTAAATCTCTCGAGTCTGCAAGCAATAGCTTTTCCTTCTTCATTTTTCCATAATTTTCCAATTTTTCATTTTTTCATTATTCGATCAAATAATTATTATGCAGTTGCAGATATTGTAACGGGGCGCAAAGTGTGCATTTGCAATCAAATCGAAGGATACAGACACGACCCACCACACCCCTACCCGAAATTTCAAAGAAATCGGACTCACGGGCTAATTTTTGCGGGAATCGCGGGGAAAAGAGCGGAAAATTTCTGATCGTAAAATCATTCGAAGATTTCCCAGTTAAATAAAACGTTGCAAATTCATATTTACGTGCGGAATCGGGGTGGTTTCAGGTTTGACGCGAAACGCCCGATGATAACTGTTACAGATTATTTTTTCACGGCCGTACCAACTCGAGAATCGGCGGGCCCAATCAATTTGTACTTACATGTGTATATATACGATGTATACATACACGTATAACGTACATACATCGGTACATATAAAGCTACGTGCTGGGATTCAACGATTTTCTTCCAATGCTGCGGAAATATTTGGAAAAAAAAAGAAAAAAAATAAAACTTTGCAGCTGTATATATAAGGTATACATTTTTCACCAGTATACCATATATAGGTTATATCTATACACGTATAATGTAGCATATATACTTCATGGACTCCCGGGCGTTCAGCGCGGTGCCTCTGATTCTCGAAAAATCGTTGAAAACTGCGGAAAGCTTGAGATAAATGTGTACCCAGCTCGTACATACCGCCGTACCTACCGGTCCTGTTTACTTAAGGGTAGCTCATAACGTTGCCTGAAACTTTGAGATACTCGGCCTCGTAGGTACAGAGGCAACATATATTAAACTTGGACACAAAAAAAAAGAAAGAAAAAAGAACAGAAGAAATTAGAAAAAATGTGGGAATCCAAATCTCTTTCTTTCCTTCTGCAATAATTGATAATGAGGAGAAGAATTTTCGCCGTTGTAATAAAATTCAAGGATCGATGATCTACTGCCTGAAGAAAGAAAAAAAGAGACAGCAAAAAAAAAAAAAGGAAAAATGGTCCCATCGCTTTTATTATACTTTTCACATTTTTACGAGGTATAATATTCCACGTCCATTTACACACATAGGTATATATATGTATACCTAAATCTTGACGAAATACATCAAAATTTTCTTCTTTAAAAACGTTATTAAAATTCTGAATCTCGTATCCGTCATGTGTACAAAAATGTACACGCATATAATATGTGTAGACGTAAGGGATGACGACCGCGACGGGGGTGTACCTACCTATCCCGGGATTTGAATGGTTTCATAGAATGAGCAAAAAGAAAAAAAAAAAAAAAGAAAAAGAAAAAATAAAACTTTTAATCCTATCGTACAGGCTGGTATCGTACGAAAGAATTTTAACTTGAAATTCGAATTCGTATTCACATGGCAAAAATCTCACAAATTTTATTCCCAGATTTGAAGACAAAATTTTTTTTTCCACTTCTATAATTTAGTAATTTTCCCGTAAATCATCAATTTTTCACACACCAATTATATCAAATTCATTAGAAATCGAAAGAATGGCAGATCCTGATTTTTTGTTTTTTCTGTTCTCTTGGCTTCCCTTAAAAAAAATTTCATCAGCCCATCAGTCCCATTCATTTATTCATTCTCGATTCAATAATTAAGCTTAATTCAAGAATAATTGTCTCGTAACTTGGAGATCGGTATTTTCGAGATATATCTGCTCATAATATGATCGTTAGTAATAATTATATAAATTAGAGTACCTATACGTATGTATGTTACCCACATCTACTACGTAGTCAATTCACAGCATAAATTTGATCATCCGAGCAAATCGTATGTGTATATGTACATACATACCTGTACCTACATACGTGGTGAAGTTGGAAAACTGACTCGTTACTTGATACATTGTCCCAAGTTTCTGACTTACTTGAACATATAAGTACGACACTATACACAACGGTTATACCCTTCATCTTCGAAAATGAGAACAGCAACGGGAACGTAATAACAATATTATATATAGATATAGTATATGGTATATTTACGAGCAGATATGTAGGTACAAACAAAGTTACTGCACTGCAGTCAGTTGTATATTGGTTTAGCCGTGCATGGATATCGATTCTGTTATTGAACTAAAGCGATTGAAATTTACTCCATAATCTACCTTTTTCCACTTATACTTATTTACTTACTTACTTATTTACTTGCGTTTTAAAATTTTACGAGAATTCGTTGGAACGGTTCGGGGACGTACCTGACGAGAAGTATTATTTAACCCACCCCTGTTATAATTATCAGTACATTCCTAGCGGCGTTTAATATTGACAATTCAATTTACTTGGCTTGAAATTAATCGATTACTCCGTAATGAAAGTAATTAAACTCAACTCCGCACTGTGTGGGTGGGTGTATAAGCCTAGGCTGTCGATACCAACCCTTTTCACTTCGAAAACTACCTTATACCACCGGATATATACCTTCCTACCTAAAAAAAAAAATCTTTTGATTTTTGAGTGTCGAATTATATATTTTTAACATGCTTTACAGTAATTTCGGTGATTACACGAGCTTGAGGGACGATTAAAAAGAGTACCACCGTGAAAAACCGTCTTTTTTTAAAACTTATTCTCCGTTCATCTCGATTATAATTATTGTATGGGAAAATCCTCTTCTGAGATACTTGGGAGTCTGAATTTTATCTGAATGCGAATATTTATTAAATTGAATACCTCCACCAGTCGAGAGACTTGTATGGTTCCCTGGTTAGAGGATTATGCAGGATATGGTAGTTAGGTTGGCTTAAAGCTTCCGATGTTTAAAGAAGATAGCCCAAAATTTTTTTTTTTTTTTTTTATTCCAATTGTAAATTCGGTTCAACAATCTTTCGAAACGCTTTTTAGCGGTCGAAAGAGCTTGAGAGAAATACCCGAACTAACCGAATACATAATATGTATATATCGTAAAAAGCGATTTCTTATAGTGAAACGCTAGAAAATTTTTGCTAGCTTGTACAGGTGGAGTTTCACATTTTAAAACTGAATATAAATGTACAATTGATAGGTATGGATGTAAGTTTTCCTCGATTCAGTTGGCTCGAGTCCTAGGAATTGATACCTACTTCAGGATTTGAAGTCTGCTTTCTTCTCTATACATATACATATATGTATACATACTATTACACCTATCTAACACAGAAATAAGACAGTATATGGAAATCTAAAAGTATGTATTCCGGGGTAGGTGGATGTAGGTATGTATGTACTTTTATAAATTCATGTAAACCTCACGTTCTTCGCTCAACAAGAATCGCGAGGAACTACCCGGCGTGATATATTCCACAAAAAAAAAGAAAAAAAAAAAAAGAAACTTGAAGATGAATTGCAGCGTGCAATTCGTTCAACAAATTTGTGTTAAGGGGACCGGTACAGCTTGGTTTGGGAAACTTGGAGTACTCCAAAATTTATTTATTTGTCAACCAAAGTTTATTTCACATCAAAAAAAGTTTTCTTCGAAAAATTTTGTCGTAAGGTTTCAGGCACATCGTTGGTCCAATTCAACCTCTCAAGGTCTTGCTTTCTTCGGACAGCAATTCTACATCTTATGAACGTAGGGATCGGTGAAAAAAAATTCATGTCAAAAGTTACGGTCAATTATCCAAAATTTCCAATATTTAGGCCACTAATTTGCAAATAACTTGGCTAACACGAAATTGTAAAAAAAATTCCCTCGATCACACGATGAGGATTTCTTTTCCGAACAAAATGAGCCCTCAACGACCTTGATCGGAATAACGATGTGCCTAAAATCTTACGACAAAGGTTTACAAAGAAATTTTTTTTTTTTTTTGATGTGAAATAAACTTTGGCTGAGAAATAAATGCATTTTGGAGTAGTCCGAATTTTCAAAACCAGGCTGTACTGGTTCCCTTCTTCTTTCATTTTCAGGAATTTATTTTATCAAAAAATTGGAAATACGAATTTAAACCTATATTCGTCGATTCCCACGTAGACTAGATGTGCACCCACTCATACCGTCTAGCCATCTTCTATATGCAGATACACGAATTTTCCGAACGACTATACATATATATACGTAAAACATCACAGGTCGATTTAACGACGGTTTTTTATTATCCGACCTAATCGAATCTCCGGTCTTTTCGGGTATAACGTTGAATGCGGAATACCTTTTTAAGAAATTTCGAAGCAATTGATTCTCCCTTTTCTTTCTCTATTTTTTTCTTCTTCTTTCTTTAATTTTCTCTCCTCTTTTTTTTCTTCCTTTTTACATCCCTTTTCAAAAACGCGACGGGGGTATAACTTCGAGTCCGCGGTATAATTAGCTCGAAGAAAAAAACATCTCGTTAATATTTTGTTCTCTTTACCTTTTTCAGTCATTTTCTTCTTCTTCTTTTTTTCGTTAATTTAATCGGAAATAATTATATCCGGTTATTATAACGGCCACATACTGTACATGTAGACAGGAAAGCCGAGTACTATTAAAAAGGTAACCATGAGCCAGTGTATTAGAGAGTAATTTATACCAAGAATATTATTCTTATTCTGAGCACGTTTCAATTCCACTGGTAGCCTTTATCTCCCGGCTTAAACTGTTCTTACAAGAGTGTTTAGGTGTACGAGTGTCTCTCCCTTACATGCAAACCTCTGCGTAGGTGGGTATTATACCTCGAAGATACTCGGCTAACAATTTTACTACTAAGCTTTTAGTCGACCTGGGGTTGAGAGCCCTGCAGGGCCGGGGGCTGCAGGCTGGAGGCTGAACACTCGGAGCTTTCCTTCTGCCTAGTATCTTATTTAGAGAATTTACTATGCGTTTTACTTACTCGGACAAAATTAACAGCAGTTATTTCTACATTTTGAAAAATTAACGATTAATCAGCAGTTTTTCACAAAAATTTATGATCGAAAATTGATTCCTTATTGATCATATGATTAATTTCTTGATCTAGTAAGCTTCGAGGCGACAAAACAAAATAAAAAATCAGGAAAACGGTTGACCTGTGGTCCAACCCTGAATTTTTAATAGTTTTTAGATAATTTGACAGATTCGACATTGAGTGATTCGAAGTCAACTCACGTCTATCAAAAAAAAGAAATTTTCGTCGTGCAATATCTTTTAAACTAATCGGTCGATTTTGATGAATCTTGCGGCAATCGAAGGGGCTATCCAAGACTTAAATCTGATTAAGTTTTGAGACTAATCGCACGAACGGTTTAGGAGTTATGCGCTAAAAACATGGAATTTTTTTTTTCAATTTTTATTCTTCGAATAACTTTGAAACTACTCGACCGATCGACTCCAAAATCTAATCAGATCTAAGTCTTGATAAACCCTTTCGATCGCCGCAAGAACCATTCCAATCGGTCGATTCGTTCTAAAGATATCGTAAGACAAAAATTTGTTTACACACACATATACGGACGTCCATCCAAAAATAGTCAGAATAGCTTCCTAGGAACCCAAAACGTCGAGGTCTGATGAAAACTCGATTTTCTAAAATCGAACCGAAACCAATACTTCCCCTTTTTTTTTGAAAATTATCAATTTTCATAGCGGGAAGTTAAAAATTGCGGTTCTTGCACCCATCGGATTCAATGAGCGCGATTATATATAAGTCAAAAATTTCTTACCTATACTAAAATTGAACAATTACGCTTTGGGGTATATAACGACCCCGGGCGCATGTATTTACTACATACATATACCCGGGTAGGTATAGGTATATACCTAACTACAGAACGATTCTCATAAAATTTCTACGCTCGTCAAATTTACACTTCCCCAACGGGAGAGGCGTTCCGTCTTAATTATTAAGTCGCGTAATGGAATGACGCACAGTCAACGACCGTCGTTATTTCAACGCTTTTGAATAATTTACACAATTTCTATTCGAGCAAAAGATCATACAGTGACGAGAGGTAATATAGTTTAGACAAACTATAAACGCGAGTGTTGCAGAAAATTTCTCCGATCGCTAGTTCCGAATTTTCGAAAATTCCAAACGGTAAACATTCCGAATTTAATATTTCCGGATACACAAAATTTCATGAGGACATTTCGCCCGAAAGTCTGCATATAGTCGATTTGAAAAAAAAACGGATTCAAAATTTTGAAAGATAACAAGAAAACCCTATTTTTGGACTATTTTTCGATTGTACTTGCATATAGATATACCTACATGTACTTCGAAGAAGAAGAAGAAAAAAAGAATGAAAACGATAAACGAAGTAACGTGAAAAAAAAATAAAAAGAAAAAAAAAATGATGAAAAAGTAACGACTTCGGAGTATTTTTCATCACCGTTGGATTCGTTTTACCCTTCGTTATCCCTTATTACCGTTCACTGCCCTTCACGCGGCCTTTACTCACCCTTTAGCTGGTCACGTCAGCTACAACGAACTACGGCGATTCGGCCGTGCCGTACCGTACCGGACCGCGGCGTTTCGAAACACCGCAATTATTAACCTCGAGCTAAAGTGCCAGCACATACGCGGACGTCCGCTCCACTGCGTTGGAACGCGTAATTCTTTTTTAGAGGTAGACCATTAATCGTTGAAATTTGGACAAGGTGAAATATACCTTATATGAGGGTATATAAGAGAGACTCGCAAAAAAAAAAAAAAAAAAGAAAAGAAAAATCGAAATTTTTTTATTTCAATTTTTTATTTTTTATTTCTCATTTCTCCCTCCGTTACATACCTATATAGCCTTTGTTAAAATTTCTATATAATATGTGTATATAACATAATTAACCGATTGGGGTATTTCACTCGCCCAATTTATTATAAAAAATCTGAAATTTTTTCTTCAAAAAATCGATTAATTACATTCGAGAGAAGATTTTTTGTCTTTTTATCAAGAGTTTTTTTTTTTTTTTTTTAACACTTCCAAAGCAGGTTGTATAATTGGAGGAAGGTAAAATAAGAAGCCTGTTAAAATTTGAGATCCTAATATTAATATTAAGAGGTGCCTCATCGCGAATTTCTATTTCCCATTTGAATAACACGGGAAATGTTCTAGTGGCACACTTCAATTTTTATATCTCAAGTACTAATCTACTCAGAATGATTCTGCATGGCTACTTTTGTTCAAAATTGAACGCTCTACAAAAAAGGTCTCTTGGTATTTTTCGATAAATCTAGCCGTTTCCAAGTTGGTTGTTGGCTATCGATGGTAATCAACCAATAACCAACTTGGAAACGGTTAGATTTATCGAAAAATACCAAGAGACCTTTTTTGTAGAGCGTTCAATTTTGAACAAAAGTAGCTACGCAGAATCATTCTGAGTAGATTAGTACTTGAGATATAAAAATTGAAGTGTGCCACTAGAACATTTTCCGTGTTATTCAAATAGGAAATAGAAATTCGCGATGAGGCACCTCTTAATATTAATATTAAGATGTCAAATTTTAACAGGCTTCTTATTTTACCTTCCTGCAAGTATACAATCTGTTCGTAAGTTGAAAAAAAATGTTGCTGCTCAATGACACACCCTATTTTATATGTATATATAAGACGGTTCGGAAAACCGACGGAGAAGCTTCTCCGTGTAATTAGTAAAAAGCTTTTAATGAATAATTAATAGATTTGAAGAAGGAGATTTTCGTCTTATATTTTCTCTGCTATTTTTTTTTCTTTTTTCAAACTTTTTTCCTTGCTTCTTTCTGTCCCGTAATTACGATGAGAGGATTTTCAACAAAGGATATGACGAATCTAGTTAATTGCGTTAAAATATGTCTAAGAGAACTCCGAAGCCCCGTCTGCCCACCCGCCTGCCTGCCTGGTGTTACGAACTTACGGTAACATATATAAGTGAGTCTAATTAAGAGAAAATTAGTATAATTCCGTATGCAATTAACTAGGTAAAAGTCAAAGACGCTTGCAGGTGCCTCGGCGATGACTGACGCTACTCAAACGTTAAGCATCACGCCGTTTTATCACCCTAGCTGCGTGCGGGGCTACTTTTCTCATACGTTTCTACCTACACAAGTTAGTTAGTCGGTTGGCTAATCTCTCTTTCTCGTTCCCTGGCGTGTCGTCGAAATACATACCATACATACACACACCTACGTATTTTCGTACTCGTATCACTCAAATTCCCTTCTGGATAATCCCGTCAGTCACACGCGCCCGCGCAAACCCCATCCCTTATCTATGGGATGCTTGGCATATGCCTTGAGGGGGTACAGCTGGGATATTGGAGCTCGAAAAAATCGATTTTTGGTAGGGTTGGGTTGGTTAGAAATCGAATCATCGAACCAGTACTCTTGACAGTACGTTGCGCACGTTCTTACAAGTCAAAAAATAAAAATAAAGAAGCCGTCGAGATGAAACTTTTTGGGGAAATTTACAATAAAAAAAATTTTCAAAGCTGCTAATGAATTGAATTTTTGTTTTTTAAATACATTTTTACGGTAAAAAATCGTCTTCGATATACTTTATTTTTTTTTTTTTTTTCAGTTTTAAAATTTTGAAATATTTTCGGAAGAGTTTTTTCATTTTATAGAGAAAGGTATTTTACAAATTCAGTTCAAATTTCAAGTGAAAATAATCATCCCTTCAAGAGTTACGCGCGATGTCGATTGCAGTGTTCGCGAAATGTTTTAGTTCTGAGATGAACGGCTTCAAAGTTCAGACCACTTTTTTCTATGATCTATGACTTAAGAAATTTTCAAACCTCTTTCACGCGATTCCTAGTCCGTATAGAGGGCTTCATCAGCTGCTAGGTCTCCTTCGTCCTTTTCTTTTCTTTTTTTCTTTTATCTTCCGTTCTGACTTCCGTAATTTTTCGAATTTCTCCGTTAAATTTTTTCTTTTCTCAAATATTCGTAAAAGATGCGACTTTCGGAATCGATATGTTTTAAAGTTTCAATATAGTCCTGTACCCCATAAACATAAATCAAAACAAGCATTTCAGCAGACGAGAAATCATCCTCGTTATAACTCCCCCTTTTTTCATTTTCCTATATTCACCTTGAGGTAAAAAAAAAAGTGAAAAAAACTCGTTTTTGATTTTCAGAGGCTGAAATTGATTTCTAGAGAGAGAAAAAAAAAAAAAAAAACGGGAAAAAAAATCATTCGTTCGAGGTCGTGTTACGGGGTTAACCTTTTTCCGACCCTCCCTTGATGCGTGCAGGTATTAAGTATCATATGGAATCAGACTTTGACAGCAGTAGGGATATATAGGTATATACAGGAACGAAGTAAGGAACGCGAGCTTAGCTCGATAAGGTTTACGAATCGTTATTAATCACCTCGTCCAAATTCTTGGAGGCCTTTTTTTTTTTTTTTGAAGATGGTATTAATCTCGACATGGTTTCTCCGCCTCGATTTAAGGTCTGCACGATCTTGAACCCCAAAGGAGTTCGCGAAGAGAAATTTTTCGCGCAAGGTCAGATAAGAAAAAAAAAAGAAAAATAATGTAGAAGTAGAAGACCGCGAAAATAGGTATACGAAGAAAGGTCAGATCAAAATCCACCGCCAAAAATAAAAAAAACGATTCGAAATAGGTACAAAATTTTCAAAAATTTCGAATTAAAATCGAAAGAAAAAAAAAAAATTCACCTTGCAGCTTGATTTCGTTGAAAAAAATTTATACGCGTACACAGATTCATATTTCGCGAAAGAATTTCGTGACTTAGGTAAGGTGTAATTATTTTTCGTGGTATTTTACATTAAGAAGGAGCTTTTAGAATGTACGTATACGTATACGTACGTACGTAGGGTACCACCTACCCTCCATACCTACCGCCCGCGCTTTCCGTTTTAGCAATATAAGTGTAATCCTCATATTGTGTACATTTTCCTCGTTTCTCTGCTACTCGTAGTAATTGGCTTCGTAAGAGGATCTCTACCTACTCCTGCTGGTGCTGCTACTGCTACTGCCAGTGCTTTACTTTCAGAAATATTTCCGGTAAACAATACGCGGTAAAGTTTAATCACTTTTTTTATTTTCTGTCTTTTTTTCGCGGAGCTCTGTGCCTTACACAACGTTATACGTATATATAGGTAGATAATTCTTATCAGCTCGCGCATTAATTGCGAAGTGTAATAATTTTCGAAAATTTTTTTTGCCACGTATTTCTCGTTCGTTCATTTATATTTCATTTTTTGTCGGGGTGTTGGGGTGGGGGGGTTCGTTTCTATATTTTCGTGCAACACGAACGGGAATATCTCTTCGGCATGGGTATAATTGGGAATCGAATAAAAACCACGAGGCGAGATATGGTCTTGCCTGCAGTAGAAAAGCTCGGCAAAAATGTTGTAAGCGCGCAATGTGGCTTGACGTAGCGTGTCTAAGCGTCGGACGGTGATCTGGGCACCCGTCAAATTACAAGATCCCCAAAGGAGCTTCTAGCAGCAGCTTGAACTTTCCATCCCTCTTACAGACTGGAGATCTTCAGCTCGTGAACATCTATATGGTATATTTATATATTGCCTGACATCCACCCATCTGAGATCTCGCGGATCTGAAGAAAAGCACAGAAAAGCGGACACAAAATTTTATATTAAATCCAAAATATGGAATATGGAAAATGTACGGAATCCCTTGAATCATTACCACCCTCGCTCGGGTTAGGAAACGGGTCCAAATTCAAAACAACAACGAGAAGCGAAGAACGAAAAATAAAAAATGAAAAAAAAAAAAATGAAAATGAAAATAAAATAAAAATGAATGGAAGAGGTGGAAGAGAAGAAGAAATTTTAATTAAATTCTCCTAAAGCTGGAATTCTGGGACGAGGTTCTCTCGCCTTCCTTCCACCTCTGAATATCTCTCTGAAAGAAGGTGTACCAGCAAGTATGTATGTGTGCCTATCAGCCTGCAGTGACTAGATAAATAAAATGAAACAAGCGGAAACGCGAGAGCCAGACTTGACATTTCGCCTGACAACTTTCTTCCCTTATTTTTGCTCTATGTACGTTGTACTGTAAAAATAGAGGAAAAAAAGAAGAAAACAGAGTAGAATAGTGCCGTGTTCGAGAGTGAGAGAAAATAGCGTAAGAATTGTTGCGTTTAAAACAAAAAAAAAGGAAAAAAAATTTCGCTCTTTCTCTTCCTTTTTTCCTATTCATTATCATTTTTCTATCGACGTGATAATTTCACTTTGAAAATCGCGGCAGTGGCACTGCCGGGACTAGGATAGCAGCTGGAGGCAGAGCAGGCTGGGCATAAGGGAATAGGGGATGAACTGAACCGATCTCCGGACAGCCTACGAAATCAGTGAAACAGATTGATCTGGCGCCTGGCCAGGTTTTAGCATATTGAGAGCTGGCTGATCTCTAAACCGCATGTTTACGAGACGATAAAAGTTGAATAACCGTCGATACCGTGAGGTGTTCAGCTGTGAGAATAATTAATCTTCTCATGTCGAATGAATCTGGTAAAAATGTAAAGGAAAGAGAGAAAAAAATGAAATCAAAGAAAATATCAAACGACCGGTTATACAGATAAAAATTTGTGAAGAATATTTCATTTCGAACAAGACGAAAAAGTATATAATCAAAAATCGTTTTTCTTCAAAAATTTGAAGCTACGTATGAGATTCTGATTTTCGGAGGTTATCCTCGATTAAAATTTCCGATTTTCGTTATACTTTCGGAGTTTTCAAACTTTTCGACATTTTGGTCGTCTGCATTACGGTCTTTCCCGATTTTACTATTCTGAAATTCGACGTTTCCGAAAATTCGAAATTGCCTGAAATGAATTCTAAATTTTGACTGCATTCGAAAATTTTGAAAATTCGGAAGTTCAACCCAGCCCCGAAAATTATTTGAAAAAAAAAAAAAAAAAATGCGGGGGAAAAAGATTTCGAAAGAAAAAAAAAAAAACATTTTTGCAGCTGACGTCCCTGCACTTTTCCGAGGACCCCCATGTATGTACATACATACGTTTTTTTGGTTTATATTACTGGCCAAAAATATTATGTATTTTTATTTACGTCTTTTTTTATCCAATTTTTCATCCATATTCGATTGGGGTTTTTCGTACGGTACGGGCTAGTATAGCTGTATATATATATATTATTATATACACATATACATAGTATGTACCCTGCAGGTTTATTTACTCGTACAGCTCTGTGATGTATCGATAAGCTTATTGAATTTTCTATAATAAATTGAAACGAATCGTAAAGTTATTCCGGCTAACTTATTCGATACACACGATCGCATATACATATGTACAGTATACATGTATATATGTCCTACACACACGTACATATATAAAACACTCCCCAATTTACGCGATCTTTGTGTGTGTGCGTGTTTCGCGTGGTTGTTCGGGGGTTCACACACGTATACATATTCGTATACCTACACATTTACTCGCGTATATCTATATCCACGAGCATGTAGTTTGGTAAACAAGACCAGAAATCGAATTGTAACTTGAAACTGATTTTATGTGCCTCGGTTAAGAGTCGAGACTCTCTGTAATCGGGTAAAATCTAATTTCCCCTTCGTTTTATACAGGGGAATGGAAAATTAGATTTTCACACATACCTACGTACATACATACATACATACTTGGGTAAATACTAAAAACCGTGTATTCACTTTTCTTTAATTTCAATTTCGACTTTATACGATAATTCCATCGATTTTCGATCGAACTTTTAAGGGGGCCGGTACAGCTTGGTTTGAGAAATTTGGAGTACTCCAAAATTTATTTGTTTGTCAACCAAAGCTTATTTCACATCGAAAAAAAATTTTCTTCGAAAAACTTTGTCGTAAGGTTTCAGGCATATCGTTGGTCCAATTCAACCTCTCAAGGTCTTGCTTTCTTCGGACAGAAATTCTACATCTTACGAACGTAGGGATCGGTAAAAAAAAATTCATGTGAAAAGTTACGATCAATTATCAAAAATTTCCAATATTTAGGCCACTGATTTGCAAATAACTTGGCCGACACGAAATTGTAAAAAAAATTCCCTCGTTCACACGATGAGGATTTCTTTTCTGAACAAAATGAGCCCTCAACGACCTTAATCGGAACAACGATGTGCCTAAAATCTTACGACAAAGGTTTACAAAGGAAATTTTTTCTTTTGATATGAAGTAAACTTTGGCTGAGAGATAAATGCATTTTGGAGTACTCCGAATTTCCAAAATTTAGCTGTACTGGTTTCCTTAATTCGATGATTTTTGGCAACACGTAGGTATATATCACGCTATAGTTCTCTATCAGTTTATACGTATATGACTATAACTAAGCTTTCCACAAACTTTGGCAAACTCTCGGCGTATACCGCGAAGATGAATAGCTCCGAATTTCGACATTTCTTAATCACCTAATATCAGATAGGAAGGCCCTTTAAGCTCTGCGGGAGTTCGGCAAACCTATATATGTATACGTATACACGTAGTATATGTATGTGTATGCGTATTTACATGGATATATATACCTACCCGTACATAAAATATGTAGATATACCATCTCCAACCCGCTGTATAACCAATTAATTATTATTAACTAGCACGTGAAATCAGGATCAATTTTAAAACAAAGTCACTACCGAACTGAGCTCGTTCTCCCCCCCCCCCCCCCCCCACATTTCTATTAATTAAACTAATTAAATCATACGCTTATATGACTAATTGTGACATACGTATATAATATATATTTAACCACACGTATGCGTGGGCCTCTGTTTTTAATTAGGGTTATTAATTTTCCGCTACTTGTTTCCATTTATTTCCTTCTTTTTGTTCCTTTTTTCTTTTTTCTTTTTTGTTTTTTGGGTCTTTTCGGATTGAGCAGTCCCGGTCACATATATATGTATAAAGTATGTATACGTATATATAATTCTTAGGAAATCAGCTACTCGCGTAAAAGTATAAACCCTCGAGATTTTAGCACCCCTAAGGGTAAATCGGAAGAGAGCTGTTTCATAGTGAGATAAAGTGAGAGCTTGGGGTGTTAGAGAGGATGAAATAATTACAAAGAAACCCTCTCGACGACGACGACGAAAGCGCGCGATATAGAGGGAAGAGGGAGTACACCGCGTCGGGGTCGACACCGCGCCTTGGCTTTAACAATTTTAAATTGTTACCTACCGAGAGTTCGCTTTCAGTTTCGTATTATACTTTGTTCTCCGTTAACGAACCTACGACGAAGAGGGGGGACAGGGGCAGCTTGAATTCGGGTACGGGGTAGACGGTTGCAGTGAAATTGTTAAAAGAGAGAAAAGTGTGGGAAAACCGGGGAATAAAACTGAGTAACGGATAAAAAAAAAAAGAAAAAAAGAAAAAAAGAAAAAAAAAGAGGGAAACGGGAAACGGAAAAAGGGGTCCGGGACGCTGTATAGGTACATGCGCTGCACTCCCTCCCTGACAATCAATTCAAATTACTGAAACGCGTACTAATATAGACCACATTCAACGCGCGGTGATGATGAAGAGAAGAAGAAGAAAATAAAAATAAAAATCAAACAAAAGTAACGTTAAACCGCGGACACCGTTGACGTGAACTAATCGAGGTCTCGTCCACGGGGCCAAGCTAAACGTACCGTACCGCGTTTACTTATTTCCGTTTTTGCCGACCTCGCGATCCCGGGACGGCCTGCGGCTACCCCTATGGTATATCTACCAATCGTTATAGCAGTCTGCATAGATCGTGTGAAATATATTACATGTATATATTTTTTTTTCTCTTTCTTTTTACTCTATACATAGGTATTATACATGAATTTATTCTGTACAGGTATATATTGAACTCACGTGAAATGAATTACCTTGCGGTTATATAAAATAATTTTACCAATTCTTCAGGGTAATTTTGACCTTTCATATAGGTTTTTCGAAAAATAATATATATATATATATATAGATACATCCATAAATCGTTCATTTTTATTTACTATATAATATCTATGAATATATAGAACTTACGGGAAAAAAAAACTAAATCTGATTTATCTCTTTCGTACGGAATATTATGGAATCATGAGACTCGATCTTTCTATTTTCTCCTTAATAATCTAGATTCAAATCGCGATCGTCGTTCCCTGCAGTCCTGTGCATACCTACGTACACACCATATCACACGGCATTGTCTTCAGGAACAAATTTATACATAAGTATGTTATATACAATATATCCATGTCATATACAAACTTGTATATTGTATAAATATGGTACAAGTACATACCTATCCTACACGGTGCTCCATTTCCTCAACAAAAGATTCAATCGGTAGGGAAAAATAAAGAGTGACTATCTATGCAGGTATACAGAGGTATTCTGCAGACATCTCTATATTATGCAGTTTAAGTGCACGAGTGAAGTGAAACGGTAACAATAATTATTGCCATTATCACTATCATCATTATTATTATTATTATTCCACGTCCTGTTGACCTGCTTGACTTCCGGCTAGGTGCGGGGAAATTCATGAATTAATTTCCTTATACTATAATATGCAACGCATTCCTTGGATTATCATGTCTCCCTGGCTGGTGCTGGTGCTCGTGATGGTGATGGGTATGGTGCTGCTGGGGCTGGTGCTGATGCAGTTCCTCTGGCTGGGGAAGTCCACTATCTTGCATAGCCCGAGAACGACAACCACTTCCTTGACGTAGAGTATGGAACATAGAGCATAGAGCATGGAGCATAGAACAAGTTCAGGTTAGGTGAGGTTAGCTTTGGCCAAAGCCAGAGTCAGATATATGGCATTATTCATTTATACGCTGACCCAAATATAACTCAAGACTAGTGGAAGTACTGCTATCCCAGGCGCTCATTGTTTCTTGGGTTGTCGGGGGAAACTTTGCTTTCCGTTCCTCTCGCTCTCTTACATACGTATATACCCTAATACTATATCCGTATGCATGTATTTGTATAATAACCGCGAGAGTATATTCACTGTCAGCTATAAGCGTGCGAGGGGGATATATTTTCTTTTGAGATTATCATTTCAACATATATTCACAAGGAGATGGGTCGAAGTCCCGGATTTTTTTTAGTTCTTAACGGTCCAAATTGCGATTCGGTCTGAGGCGATTTGCGATTTTCGAAACCGTTGAAGTACGGGAGATTGAAATGAAGGAATATCGAAATGCAGAGAGCTGCAGGTAACTCCGAAATTTTTCCAGGAGTTTGACCCTAATAGAGATTTATCACGTTACGGAATAATTGATGAAAAACGATAATAGATATCATGAAGCGATCTTTTTTTTCGGTCACGATTCCTCGCGATACCAACCCGCAGACCTTATCTTAGCTGCAAAATAAAATATCACCGATCGAGCGTAATGAATTGTTGAAATATGCAGCGACATTACCTTATTAATGGAAAAAATTCTATAAAAATCCACCATTCGGCGTACAATACGTTGAAAAATAAAAGAAGGCAGAATGAGCAGTCCCAAGGGACTGTACTCTACAGGCACTCACGATTTGTCAGTATCATAAGTATCAAGTTAACAGAGGATGAAAAATAGCGATATTTATTTTTGTAGGTAAACTATCAGAATAGATGTCATATCCTAAGATCTCTTGCCAGGGGCATAATCCCCACCCAAAATTAGAGTAACGCTCCAAAAGACTAGAGTTTCGGGTCGGCGCAGTAGGCTCGGGCAGTCCGGACGGACAAAAAACCCTGAAAAATGATGAATCTTTGTAGATAAACCATCATAATAGATGAAATATCCTAAGTTTTCTTGCCAGAGGCATAATCCCCAACTGAAATTAGAGTAACGCTCCAAAAGACTAGAGTTTTGGGTCAGTGCATTAGGCTCGGGCAGTCCGGACGGCCAAGAAGCCTGAAAAAAATGATGAATCTTTGTAGGTAAACGATCAGACTAGATAGAAAATCATAATTTCTTTTGCTAAGGGCATAATCCTCATTTGAAATGAGAGTTATGCTCCAAAAGACAAGAGATTTGGGTTGGCGCAGTAATATCGACCAGTCTGGACAGACAAAAATCGTCCTTAGGAAGGCAAATTCATAAGGCACTGTAGAGATATACTTCGTATGTAAAACGAGTGTCTGGAAAAAAAAAAAAAAAAAAAAAAAATATATAGCGCATCGCAAATCCAAACACTGTCATAGTTTTTGAATTTTATACGGGTATAGTGTTAATTACGTGCCCTATTCTTGCGAATATCGCAGTATAAAGTCTCACGTGCCTATCAGTGTTCTTCAGGCTTGAGAAGGTGTGTCACAATCTCGTGAATCATCCTTCAGATTAATGCAATAAGAGCATACAGGCTATATAAGTACCCTTATTGCATCGAACTCCTCGATTGATTCCGATGGAAAAGACACAGCAGAAAATAACGAAACAATATAATATATACTCTATAGGTATATAGGTATATAAAAATTCTCAATTTTTTTTTTTTTTTTTATATATACTTCGTACTATATGTACAGAGAGAGATTTTCGTGAACTGCAAGGAAGAATGATAATTGGAGTGACATTTACGACGGGGGGTAAAGATAAAGATGAAGTACTTGATAACTAAGATTTTTCATCATTTCTGTTTTTTTTTTCGGGTGTTATAGTATATTAAGTTATGGAATTTTGATAGTTCAGGAAGTTCCCTATATATTATTCATATTTTGTATAAATACAGAGAAATTGACGTTCACGTTTACTTGAAGAAAAAGGAAAGAAAAAAATTTCCTACCCTCGATTTGTCTTCTCGCCGCTATATGTATTCAACTTCGATACCTCTCACAGCCCATCCATATTATATCCAGAACCTGATATTATCCAGTATAGATATATACATGCGCGTGGTTAAAATTTCAAATTCTTTTCCCCCCACTTTTTTTCCTCTCTCTATATATATATATATATATATACCTATGTATAGGTATATATCTGATCTACATTATACATACGACGTGCTTCGACCAAAGACTACGGCTGCCACTGGGAACAGTCTTATACCAAAACCCACTGATATGTATAACATGTGGGTATAACCGTAACCATATACGGCGAGTTCCAGCCCTTTTTTGGATCACCAGCATCCTTTGAACAGTTATTTTCTAGTTCCTAACTTAAAAAAAAAAAAAAAAAAAAAAAACTGGAAACTCACATCCGTCGAATCATTTTACCCCGTTTCAAGTCTCCGCGAAACCCCACAAGCACCATTCTTTTCCCCACAAACTTCGGAGATTATCATAGAAGGGTTGCGATTTCTTTTTTCTTTTTTATTCATTTTTATTTTTATACTCACGCATATAAGTTGAATGGTATACGCTACGATGATTTGGGGGCGTGAGCTGTTTGTAAGATTTTATATATGCATACATATATGTATTTATTTGGGGGGTGGTTGGGAAAAAAAAAATAGTAAAACAAAAAAACAGAAAAAAACGTAAAATATATGTTAATCAAATTTTTCATACCCTTTTTATAGAAAATTTCTTCTTCATCTTGTTTCATATACATTTATAAATATACCATTTATTCGTTTACCTATATACACATACCTACCCCTTCTCTTCTTTTTTTTTTCGGATTAAGTATAGGACTATGCGGCGACGTTGAAGCGACCAATTTACTGCCCCTCTTCGAGGACCCAACGCGTCGTAGCGCATTACGCTACCCCTTATCCTACAGGGCTAATGTAATTCGCGGCAAATAAATTCGTCTTCCACTAGACAGGGTGAGCCGACAGCATATAGTACGAGGAGAGACGTACTCTGCAGGGTTTTTGGGGGGAGGCGGCAGTGGACAGGGTAGTTTGGTAGTGGTATAGCCTCTGCGAGGAGATACACTACCTATATATGTATATAGATATATATATATATGTATATAGATATATAGTTTTGGGCAGTGACGCGTACACGGAAACCCTTCCTTCTTACCTCCCTTCTGCCCTTAGCCTTAGCACCCTAATCCCTTGGCACGGGGAGTAGTCGTTCCGTGTGCTTTTCTATGTTGAACAAATCAACCATGAAGATCAGACTTGGTTAGACGACGGTCGTCTATGGGCAAAGGGTTATCAGGATCAACGAGGTACTTTCTATCCTTTCGAAAACCGTTTAGGCTAAGGTTAAGAAAAAAAGGAGATATAAAAAAACAAATACATGGCTTTTTTCGTAAATTTTGTATAGAATTTTTTTTTTTTTTTTTCTAGTCTTCTATTCAGTGAACCTAAGTCACTGTATATTCCCCTCGAATGACGATATATACTGATCGAATTAATTGCATCGGAAATAGAATTTTCAATTTTCAATTTATTTATATTTACCTATATAGACTGATAAATTTTATACATATATGGAGAATTCCGCATCAAAAATTTGCAATAAATCTACGCATATATAGGTATGTATATATATTTCCACGCGAAAGAGTGGAAAATTTTCGATCGAAACCTGCACGAATTCGACGATTTTTCAGATGAATGAAAATTCTGTTAATTTATATTTGTTTAATGGAAATATATAACGTGGGAAATTTGGGGTGGTCGGTTTGACGCGAAATTTCCCATATATATATGTATATACATGATGTGTATATATATGTATATTCAATGTCGGTTTATTTTCGAACTGCTCTTTCATTTTGAGAGTAGCTGGTAGAGAAAGGTATAGTAGGTACTACATTGAACGAAATAAATGAAGGATAATTAACCGAACGTACGAATCGAGGAGAGGAGCTTGTATAGGCGAATGGTAGCAGAATAAAAAAAAAAAAAAAAACGAAGTAAAACCAAAAAGTAAAAAAAAAAAAAATAAAAGCTCTCGGGTGTAATTGGAGATCGCGAGTCGAATCGGAGGTCATCAGAATCATGCACTGATACCGTTTTTTCTTTTCCCCCTTATATTCTTGGTTTTTTTTCGCTGTTTCCTTTCTTTCTGCTGATTTTTTTTTTCTCTCTCCTTTTCTTTACTTTTTTTGTTCCGTTTGTTTTTTATACCTACTCTTTTTTTTCCCCGATTTTTTTTTTTTTTTTCGTCTTCTTCTGCTTCTTCTTCTTCTTGTTTCTTGATTCGCCCATTTTCCTCGCCATTCTCTTCTAGTCTTCTCCTATTCCTATTTACCTATACTAGCGTTTCCTAGAAGAAAAAGACAAAGAAGAAGAAGAGAAAAAAAGAGAAAAAAGACTTTAACGATGTCACGGCGTAGAATAAAAAGCTTTCTTCTCGCCCACGTTGTCCGAATTCGAGTCGTGTCCCTATGGGATTTAACAGTGCAGATGCGTAGTACCTGACTTTTCGTACCTGTCTCTTTCTCTTTTCCTATATATCTCTTTCCGGCTGCCTTTTTTTCCTTTTCTACTATATTATGTCTGTTTTTCATTTTTCGTGCTTTTTTTTTTTTTTTTTCTCGTTTTTGTATTTTGGTTTTCTCATTTTCTCCACTGCAGACACGTATATATCGTTTCATTCTCTTCTATATTACAATATTTCTATATATATTTTTCCGTCCGTCATTGCAGAGTATAAATTCGTGAAAAACTAATGAAACGAGAACCAAAAAAAAAAAAAAATAAATAAATAAAAATTTGTATAAATATATAGTATATACGTATAAAAAAGAACGGACAGTATATATGAGCGTTACGTGGCTCAGAGGTTTAGGGGTTGACTGATATTAACGGAAACTACGCTGACAGCTTCGTTTTATTAAGTAACCCGGTCGAAAAGTACGTCCAAAGTAACAAAAAAAAAAAACGAGTAAAAAAAAAAAGCGAGTATAGCTTGTAACCGTAGCTGGTAGTATACGCGTTAGTGTTACAAAAGTTGACGTCGTTACGGCTTACCATTACCTATATTATATTATAGTATATATAGGTAGGTGTATATACATAGGCTATATATTATAATGCCCGAAAGATATCTCCCTCAAATTCCTGCATCCAACCATATTTTACTTTTTACACTTTTTTTTTTTTTTTTTTTTGATTTTGTATTTTGTTCTTTACTCTTCTTCCTTTTTTTCATTTTTTTTCTTGTTCCTTGTTTCTTTCTCACAACATCTGCTAAAACATCGTTAAAAAAGTTCAACCCATAAACTTTATGCGAATTATTTTATACACTGTATAACTATACTTACGCATATTATTATTTTTATTATGATTATTATTATTACTATTATTATATAAAGCGCTGCAGATTATTATATTGTATATACATATATGGAGATTTCCATGCGAAGTTTGCATCCAGCCTGTGATCCCGACCATTCTACATTTAGTTCATATTTTATTATATGTGATAATTCTCACTTCGAAAACCACTAGAAAAGTGGATAAAAATAATTTTTTTTTGCAAACCGTTTTACTTATATATTTATTTTTCATTTTTTTTTTTTGTTTTTTTAGGAAAATTCCGGCCCTTTTGTTAATTTTGTTTTTTTATTTCAGGGATTTCAATATTTCGTGTCAATAATTTTAAGAAAATCAGAAAAATTTTGGTTTGCCGAAATTATTTCCTCGAATTTTGCCAAAGCCATGTGATTATATTGGTTTCGAGAAATTTCATGAAAAAATTGCCTCGAACGAATTTTTTTTTTTTGTACTTTTGTCGAAATGATCGAAATAAAATATTGAAGTCCGGTAGAAAAAAAAAAAAAAAAAAAAAAAGAATCGGAATCCCATTATCATTTTGGTCTCAAAATTACCGTTCCTATATATGGCCGTTATTTTTTTTGTCTTTTTCAAAAATTAGAAAAATGGCATTTTGAGATATATATATTCAATAATGAAAAATAAAAATAACAAAAATCACCTTTTTTGGTGTTTTTTCTAAGATGAGAACTGTCACATACTGAAATATGGCGAAAAAAAAATTCAAAATGGTCAGAGTCACAGGCTGACTAACTTCACCCTTATACCTAAAGTTTATTTCAAGTATTTATTTAAAGTAATCATTTCTCAAATCAATAAGAAAAAGAAAAAAAAAATCGAAATAACGTACCATGCATTCTACATGTATATAGGTACATAATATGCAAATGAATACGAATCGAATTTTCTGTTTGATCAATTCGTGTATATATATATAGTCTCCTGCAGAGATTATATTCAGTTGTTGACCGTCGTTTATTTGCCGTGCAAGTTCTGGTCATTTGGGATGCAGGAAACTACAGTGGGACCCGTTGAATATAACAGACCGTTCAATCAATAAACCGTGGAGTCTATACCTCTATATCGTATAGGTATATAAATACCCGACTAGTACCTATCGCTGGTTACGTTTCACTTCCCTAAACCTAATCCACCCACACCCTAAATTTAAACCTAAACCAGTACAGTGATTAACAATGAACCGTTTACGCCCTGAGATTATCTGACTCTTATAAAGATCCTCAAAAGCTCTGCCACCGTATACTTTCACTTCACTATAACGCGTTTTAGCCTGTTCCGTTCCCCCACGGTTTTAAACCTTTTTACGATTTTATTAACCGAACGATTTCTCTCTCTCTCTCTCTGAAGATGCGCTGTCATTTTTGTTGATTTATTCTACGAGGAGAGCAAAATAAGAAAACTTAGAATAGGAAACGGAAACGAAGAAAAAAGACTCGACGTGTCTGCAGGAGTGAAAGAGAGGCTGATGATAGCGCTTAATGATCGGTGTTGTCTTCTGACGCGACGGAGAGTATGGAAAAAAGGGTATTTAATAAAAGAGGGAGGACGATTTTATTTTTTTATTTTTTCTGGCATAGATTGGCCGATCAAAAGGCCGCATCGAAGTATTCCTCGGTTCTAATTCGGAGTATAAGGTATTGCAGAGTCTACGTATTTCAGAGAAGAGATAAACGTGGAAAAGGTACCTTATACATACACCCATATATATTCACCTTCAGGAATTGGGTGGAAAGGAAGAGAAGAGAAGCGAAGAAAAGAGTGGAGTAGAGAGGAGAATAGGAGAGGAAGAGAGAGAGAGAGAGAGAGCACGGGAACAACGCCACTTGGCAAATTCTATTCAGGTAGGAAATTCCTAAGCTCGCGCTCCTCTGCAGTCTGTTCCTTGAGTATGGTTCAGTCAGCGTTTTCTACCCCCTTCAAAAACCACCGTCGCACACAGTTCTATGTCACGAGGTCCCCCCACACCAATACCAACACCTTAATCTCTACCCCTCGTACATTACACGTTACAATGTACACATATTCACGTATATACACGTATCCCCTCATTCCACGTAGGTATATGGACATTATCCTGGTATGAGACTGAAATACAAAGCTTGTAGGGGGTATGAGGTAGGTATATGTGGAACAGATTGGTCTAATACGTACAATACTTCAGGCTGCGGTTCTTTTGTTGGTTATACCTTTTACTACGATGAAAGGTTTTCGAATCTCTTATGTGGATACCTCTCGATGTCAAAAGGCGTTGATATTTCCAACTGGATTAATCATCCTTAATTAATTTCGAGGCAAAAAAAATAAATAAATAAAAATAAAATAAAACCATCTTATATCTTATCTCACAAAACAGAAAATTTTCTATTTTTGACGAAATTATCGATATGACATATATCGAAATAAAAAATGTTTTTCAAGTCTTCGAATATTTAATAAAACAGGCTCCAAAGTTGAAAACGATTGGTTCAGTAGTTGCTCCAGAAAAAAATCCCGAAATTCCTCGTCATCTTCGACCGTTTATATGGGCTTTTCCCCTTAATAGAGGATAAAAAATAACGATATTTATTTTTGTAGCTAAACTATCAGAATGGATGTCATATCCTAAGATTTCTTGCCAGGGGCAGAATCCCCAACCGAAATTAGAGTAACGCTCCAAAAGACTAGAGTTTTGGGTCAGTGCATTAGGCTCGGGCAGTCCGGACGGACAAGAAGCCTGAAAAAAATGATGAATCTTTGTAGGTAAACGATCAGACTAGATAGAAAATCATAAGTTTGTTTTGCTAAGGGCATAATCCTCAATTGAAATGAGAGCTATGCTCCAAAAGACAAGAGATTTGGGTTGGCGCAGTATTGTCGACCAGTCCGGACAGACAAAAATCGTCCTTAGGAAGGCAAATTCGTAAAGCGCTCTGATCGTAGAGATATACTTCGTATATAAAATGAGTGCCTAAAAATTGGAACCAACCCCGAATCCCATTGTCGTTTCGGTCTCAGAATCATCGTTTTCCTTTGTAAAATTAGTTCGAATTTTTTCAAAAATTAGAAAAATTTCGTTCTTTCAAATAGCCTAAATGATTCCCGAAAAAAAAAGGAAATAGGTATACCGAAATACGAATGGAACGTAAAATGATCAGGATCATAGACCAGAGGAAGACTTGTCCTGGAATACCCCGTGTACAATATCGCATAAAGAAATTAAAAATCCCTCTAAAATATTCATGTATGACTTTTATCGAATCAGCATACCAAAGAGGTATTAAAAAATGCAAAATAATGCCAAAGCGGATTATATACGGATGGACGGAAAAGTATAAAAAACGTGCACTTATCCGAAGGTAGGTAGGTAGGTAGGTAGGTATATATAGGTACTCATACATCGAGATTATTTACACATGTCGGTGGGTATTAGGTATACGTTAAAGTATACGGTGCAGGGGGGATGGTGTGAGACGTGGAACACGTACTACTACATACCCGTACCATAACTCGGAGGCAAGAGCCTACGGGGTTGTTCTGTTCTGTAAGGGGGGAAGAAAGATTACGCGGATGGATGATTCCGTGGGAAATATTTCACGAAAAGAACACCTTGCCCCGGTTATACTCGTGACTGGTCGTATAAAAGAGACCGCTTCGACTGCAGGGTGAAAGAAATGCTAAGATCGAAGATCGAAGACCCGAATTCTTTTCCAGCTAAATTTTTGATCGATCACAAAAAAATAAATATATAATAAAAAAATTAAATGAAAGGAAAATTTCAAAGGGGTGCAGACAAAATTTCATCAATTTTTCAATACAGATAATTGATTCGAATGAAAATCTATTCGAACGCACATTTTATACGGGGGGAGAATTTTCTGCAGGGTCTTTCAAGATTTTACGTATATAGGAGTTTGTAAAACGTTATACGGCGACAAAAAACATATATAGTATATATATATATATATGCACCCTTAACGCTCGGTAAAATTTCCATGCAAACCACGGTTGGCAAAAAAAAAAAAAAATATATGACAGGTCAGCACGCGCACATTTCGCCACTTCTTAGTAAAGCCTCAGGCCGAAGGTCCTTCTTCGGCTCACTGCAGTGTCCATCCATCTTTAGGATTTTTCTTCGCTCAGCTTTCCTTTCGTCCCTTAGCTTGCTCGAAGTCCAGTCGAATTAGACTCGGGTTATATTCAAGAAGAGGGTAGCTTGACCATTTTCTTTTTCTTTTTTTTTTTTTTTTTTTTTCGTTTTGCAAATAAATTTCACGGCCATTATATAAATGAAACGAATTTATGAATTTTCAAAAATCGTTTGGCACTGACTGCTTTTATATGAGGACTTGCAATGATCAAAAACGTATGGAGAATTTTTTTTTTTTTTCTGAAAAACCCATAAGAAGAAATATTTACCGGGAAAAATTCCATTTTCAATTTTTCGATAATTTTTTCGCGACCAAATCCGGAGATAACTGAAGTGAAAAACTCAGGGCTATGTTTATCGAGGTGAAATATGTCTGTGTAAGAAAAAAAAAAGAAAAAGAAAAATCGGTTAAAAACGCTTTTCCAGAATAGCGAACTCGGTCTGTTCTTTGTACAATACGAAACCGGACTATTGTGCTACTGTTTCAGTTGTAAGCCGAGGAATATGTCAAGAGCTTGCGGTGAAGTTGAGAAAAAGAAACGAGGAGACGAGAAAAAAACCTAATTAATTTAAACTTTTCTTTTACATTTCTTTTCCTGCAGGTATTATACTATAAGGTATACACAGTTGAGCCGTACTAATTGACCGAAAATTTATTTTTCGCGGGGGGTCTTGAAGGGCGAAATTTTTTTTTTTTTTTTTTCGCACATTACCTGTAAAAGATTCCGAAATTTTTGTTTCAATTAATCGCGGTTACCTGCAGCCTTTGAATTTTTTGGCTAATGTTTGATCGAAAACTCAGCGCAGGGTTAAACGAACTTAAAAATTGAAAAGGGGGGAGAATAAAAAAAACTGAATGAGAGAGAGTAGAAAAAAAAAATTGAAAAACAATCATTATTAACGTTAAGAAGTATTCGGTAATTTGCAGAAGTCGTTCGTCCGTTAATAACGTAATCAGAATTCATCGTGTTGTAAGAAAGGCCGAGAGGCACAGAGAAATGTGAGGGTCGATGAGAAAAGGAGTCTGCAGGAGTACGGGGATAGGAATAAGAAAAAGAATGAGAAGGAGAAGAGCGGGACACAAAAAAAAGAAAAAAAAATATATATATTATTATCCCTTGACTTATTCAGTTCTTCTGCACCTACGTCATATACACATAACAGCTCGTCCATTTCGTTCGAAAACTTTTGTCCTTTCATCGCCAGAACACCGAGTTACGGGTTTTCGGGGGTTGGGGGTTTGGTTCGTCCGCCCGTTGTCATTCAAAGAGAAAGTTTTTCCGTCCTCCGAGGACCAAGGCTGACAAACAAGGTGATAAATCCATCATAAAATCATCCCCGTCCCTCTGCCCTGCCCCCCAACTGAACCTCGAAAAAGTACTTCGAAGTTCAGAGTGGCGAAATAATATATAGAGATTTGATCGCTTTTCAAACTCGAAATTTCACTCACCGTGTATCAAATCAATTTTTAAACAACATCCCATCCCTTATGTGTGTTTTTTTTTTTTATCTTCTATCTATCAATTTTTATGATCGTCATTAAAGATTCAATTCTTCTCACCATCCTCGTTATAGATATAAAACGTCAAATAAAACACGTCAGAACAATAAGACAGACGAAAAGTTGGAAAATAATGGTAAATAGTTTTTATACTTAACTAATTATATACGGGGTTTGAATTTGAAAAATTTTCAAAGCTAAAAATTCGGAATTTTAATATTAATACCGAATGAAAATTTTTGGGAAGGGTATTTCCCGAAAGACAGCATATTCGATTCAAAAAAACTTCAAATCGAAAAAAACCGGACGTTCAAAATTCCCGAAAGGCCAAGACTACCGGAACTTGAAATTCACACTGTCCTCACTCCGATCTTTCCCAATTTTTATATCCTGAATTTTGGCGTTTTCGAAAAATCGATATTGTCTAAAATAAATTCGTAATTTTGACCCTTCGGAACTTTTAAAATTCTGTACCTACTCGAATATATCTGGCTCCCCGTACAGATACTAAAAATCGTAAAAAAATTTCCACTTTTAATCCGATTTCAAAATTTCACGGTCCGATTAAATCAGTTATAAAATCTCTTGGAACGCACCAAAAAAAAAGTTTCTGCAAAAACCATCCCAAATTTTTTTATGTTTTTTGTCTTTTTGATTCCGTCACACGATTATAAGTTTTTTTTCCGTTTTCTCACTTTGCGAGAGTAGGTATATCAACTCGTTCATTATTCAGACTGTTACGTTATCGAGTATTTAAAAAAAACTTACGATATTGTCTGGCTTATTGGCTCTGACACGGATTCCCTCATTTTTCGTAAATTTTTTTATTTGTTTTTTTTTTCTTCTCCTTCTTCTTCTTTTGTCTATCTCTCTCATTCATCTTTGATCGAATCAAGAGTCTACCTAAATTACTTCATGAATAAAAGCCACTAGAGTTCTGTTCATTCAGTACTCATATACATATAGGCACTACACTACCTATATACACCTACATACTGCAGCTACGCTTGCTTTCCGCACAAACAAGTGATGCTATAGGCTGGTAGAGCATTCGGTTAATTCTTGAAGCGTATCCTAATTGAAATTTACCCTTTGACGTCGTGCTCAGCTCTAGTTTAACGAGAAATGTATCTATATGTATGTATATATCCATATATACGTACACAGCAGGCACATACGTCCATATACCTACCTATGAATACGGATACGAGTATCCACACACACGCACACGAACATCGACTCACGTTTATTATGTCTAGCTTTAACATTGCAGATTTACTTTCGTTTTGCACGCGTCAGATGATACGATACGCCTATACGCTAACGACCCGACGTCTACGTCTCAGATCGTGTTAATAATCGCGAAATTTTCGGTCATGTTGAAATAAATTAACCCTCCCCCTCCCCCGCCCCCCTCCTGCCCGCTCGTCGTCTATCACTAATTGTAAGACCCATTATACGGAATTCCGAAAGGATTACTCCTCCCGTGAAATGGTTATATTGAAATCTGCAGTTCGTATCGTCTAGCTCGTAATTAAGGGTGGTTTCTCGTTGGGACTAACTCTGTGTAACACCTTTTCAACATTTCGTATATGTAATTAGTAGATTATTTCCCGAGAATTAGTAGATCATTCATTTTCTTGGGTTAAAAAATATTGCAAAATTATAATCTTTAACTTCCCGCTATGGGAATTGAAAATTTTCAAAAAATAGGGAAGTTATTGGTTTCGGTCCGATTGTCGAAAATCGAGTTTTCACCAGATCTCGACGTTTTGGGGTCCTAGGAAGCTATTCTGACCATTTTTGGATGGACGTCCGTATATGTGTGTGTGTAAATCAAATTTTGTCTTACGATATCTTTATAACGAATCGACCGATTGGAATGGTTCTTGCAGCGATCGAAAGGGTTTATCAAGACTTAGATCTGATTAGATTTTGGAGTCGATCGGTCGAGTAGTTTCAAAGTTATTCGAAAAATAAAAATTAAAAAAATTCTTTTTTCATGTTTTTAGCGCATAACTCCTAAACCGTTCGTGCGATTAGTCTCAAAACTTGATCAGATCTAAGTCTTGGATAGCCCTTTCGATTGCTGCAAGATTCATCAAAATCGAACGATTAGTTTAAAAGATATTGCACGTCAAAAATTCATTTTCTTGTCGTACGATACCTTTGGAACGAATTAACCGATTCGAACGATTCTTGCGGTGATCGAAAAGGTATACCAAGACTCAAATCTAACTGAATTTTGGAGTCAATCGGTCGAGTAGTAGTTTCAAAGTTATTCAAAGAATAAAAATTGAAAATAACATTTTTTTAAGTTGAAAATTTTGGGCGGTAAGTCTTAGGTCCGGCCCATCATGGTCAGCCGCATTTCTTCGTGTGGTATTACTGTGATCGTTGACGAAGTATACGGGACACAGTTCTGAAACACCGTTGACGGAGGTTTGGCTGTTAACTGCACAAAGTCGAACCGGGATTATACCGATAAAATTTTAACAACTTTGGGAAAATGAGAAATAGGTTTGCCTTTCTACTCCTGTTTCTTCCTATTTGAACACGAGACGAGTTCTTACTTGTTTTAAAATGACATGGTTTGCTCTAGCGAAGTGGTACTTCGGCATGGGGGTGTTATATGGGAAGTGAAACGAACGGGGTGTATAAAGTGAGAAATACAAAAGCTGAGTCTCAGGTGACACTACTCGGGGCTCGATGTGCTCGACGTATTAAGTCGCTTTTGCTCCCAAGCTACTAACGCTTGCGAATATTCTGTTTTCTGAAAACGTGCTGCCGAGGGACGCGGATATCTCTTCATAGCATAGATAAATACGTACCGAGGGGTTTGCGGGTATGACGATCGTGCGGAAAATCCACTACGTTCATTATAACGGAACAACGATTTTTTAGAATTCGAAAATTGTCCCAGATGTTTCGATAAACGAATATAATAACCGTGTATGTATATTTAATTCACGCCATACGCACGGTTACGGTTTGCAAATAATTATTATCAATTCCTAGTTAACGAAGTATGGAATGGAATGGGATATACATAAAAATCAATGGTGGTTTTGACCGGGAAATAGAAAGGAAGAAAAAATAATTGGCTTTCTGTCGCATTTTCCGTTTTCCAGTTACAGTAACTGCAGTTTAATGACCGGGCATTTCACACAGCCTCTCCTATATGAATATTGAAATTCTAATTATTTCTGTTCTGGACATACACGCACACATACGCGCGCGCGGCCTCGACAGAGGCTACGTCTTGTTGGATATAATTTAAAGTTTCTCAACTAGCCGGTTTAATTATGAACGTAATTCATCCTCTATTAAACATTCACCCTGGGAACGGAATTGCGTTGTACAGAGCTGGACTCTCTCTCTCTCTCTCTCTCTGACCATCGAGCATTTCTCTCGGACCAGGGATTACCCCATTTACCGTCGATTTATTAGAAATTCAAAAATCCAGCTAAAAGTAACGAAAAAAAAAAATTGGATGGAAATTATTTCAATCGATTGATCGATCGACGTATCATTTCTTCCTTTCAAACAGCGATCGATACATACCTTTATTTATTTATTTTTTTTTTCTACTTCCATTTTCATCGTATAGTAGCTTCGTTAATTCTCGTCTATCGTACCTGCACGTCACGAGCTTGCGACTTATAATATACGAGGAGTAATTCGAACTAATTCCCAGTAGAGTTTACGGTGCAATATTATTCTTTCATTTCTCTGGGACCGGGAATGGGGCCGGAGGCAGGAAAGGTAGGAAATATAATTTTACGATGTGCAGGGTGCAAAAATTTTACTGAATATTCAAAGTTATTTCTGCTCCCATCTATTTGCATTCGTT
The DNA here is from genome assembly GCA_949628255.1 of Macrophya alboannulata. Taxonomy (NCBI): domain Eukaryota; kingdom Metazoa; phylum Arthropoda; class Insecta; order Hymenoptera; family Tenthredinidae; genus Macrophya; species Macrophya alboannulata. Next base: position 15,417,265 of record OX451211.1, on the reverse strand, counting down.
AACGGATAGTCGAGGGGAGCCGATGACGGCGCTGAATGGTCAATGAGCGAAATGGCCTCAGAGCTAGCTAACTAAGGCTTCCTTAATGAGAGGAGGCATGGGTTGGATTTATATTAAATTAATTTAATGACTAGGCGCAGCCCTACCTTCAGCTTTACCCCCATTCAATACGAATGAATATGAAAAACTGCCTCTTCGTTTGTCACGAATATTACCTTGAACCTGCACAAATAGATTCATACAGCGAAACTATATCGAAAGGAAATAATTTATACGTATAAATAATTTTTTACCTCGAAGAGATCGAGTAGCTGCGGCCTTCGTTTATCAGCCGAACAACAGTTTCGAAAAATTTCTCCATATCCCGAGGCGTACAACTCCTGAAACATTTCACCATGTCCTTTTTTTCTTCTTCTTCTTAACGGAAAAAATGACACGAAATCACAAATCGAACAAAAAAATTCAAGCTTTCATTCTTATCCATTGATAAAAATTTCCCCATTTTTCATATACGAATATTTTCAATCTATGGAAAGAGTAGACGAGATCAATAAGAAGACGTAAAAGATAGATAATAGAATTTCAATAATTGATTTACTTTAGTAAAGTAAAACTGATTATCCATCACAGTACGATCATATATTTACAAATATTGTAAAAAGATTGATAGGTTCTTCTTTCACTTGTTCGTCCGTAGAAAAAAAAAACAGAGAGGAAAAATTTTCCTCTAAAAAAAAAATATCTCGAGAACTTTTTAAGAGCTACTTGAAAATGTCATATTCCGGTCTCGTCAGAGTCACCCACTTTGTCTTCGGCAGCACGTGAGGAAGGCGTTGACTGAGTCGTCCCTCGATCGGGAAGAGATTCGATTGACAAACGTCTGAAGGGCTCTTGCAGGTCCATCACCAATCTGACATTTACGGTATTTTTCCACCAGCGATACCAAGGAGACATTTGATCCTAAAATTGAACATAAAAGCTCAATTAATGAACAAACAAATTTTGACAAAATTCTTATTTTATCTCTTCTTTCTCTCTTTTCGTCTCTGTTTAATCCCATCTTCTACGAGTAAATTTATTCGATCGACAACAGGTGAACACAGCTTCGTAAAAGTTATTCCATCAATCACTTCCGGTGACTCGAAATTAATTGGCAACTGTTGTACCATGATTTATCTGTCCGAGGAGAAACCCCAGAATTTTTTTTTTTCTTTTTAAGCGACCCCTGGCTCTGTCTTTTCGAAGAGAAAGAATTTTTCAATAGCCAAGTTTTATCAGGTAATAAAGTCGGAAACTTGGATCAACCGTTACTTCAATTAAAAAATTTCGTAGTCGATGTATTATGATTGTGCAAAAAAAAAAAAAGAATGAAACTTACTATCGGATATAAAATTTCAAAAATTGGCAAACTTTTTTCTGTACTTTTCGTAGACGATAAGGAAAGTTCTAATTTCGGCAAAAAATTGTTTTCTTTTCTTTTTAGAAAGAGAAAGGAAAACGATTAAAATAATTTACCGGTCAGTGCGATGATCCGTTTGAATATAGACACAAAGGCGAAAGCTTGACCATTTTTTTTCCCTTTTTTTTTTTTTTTTAAACAGTATAAAAGAGTTGTTATAAAGAGTTATTCTCGAGTTATACAAAAGCGAGAGAGAAGCACTCAATTCGGTAGGAATTCTTTGAGACTGTCACGTCAGAGAGGCATTAAACCTTTCTACATCCATTCTCCTCGCCCCATGTCGTTTCAGGGTCTTTCAACGTCCACAAAAACTGTCACGACCCGTCTAGCGCATATGCGGTTAGCTCTTTTCGCGGAATATCTACGTTCCTTTTCCAGTAACTTGTCGTACGTTACACGGGCATAAAAAAAACGAAGATAAAAAAAAAGTTTGGTCTAAAATTCTACGACGTAATCGGGAAGAGGTTTTGGGCTCGTGAGAGATGATTGGTTCCATACAAATATAGGTATAGGCTCCTCAAACACTCGATAGATTTTATTTTTTTTTTGGATTCAATGATCAATTAATTTCACGGATGACGTTAAGTCGTCGACTGAGGTGGCCGAAATATCGTCTCTTCGATATTTCCTCTGTCAACGAACCGAGGAGGATTCGAAAAGAGGAATAAGAGGCTAAAATTCGAATTCTTACGTCTCTGGTTTGAACGGGATCAGTTATCCCATCGAATGTCAAACCGGAAGGGGAGGACCGGGACCAGGGACCCTCGTCAAAAGAAAGATTAGCGTTTATACGAAACTTTTTCTCCTTCGAATACCCATACATAGATACGAAGCTCTTGCGCGGTGTCTAAAAAAGCACGAAACCGTTCGCGGAGACAAAGACTTGAGAATATAGAAACCAGGTAGCCGCGAGGTTTACCTTGATCAGAAGATACACGGTGGTCACGTAACCCAGGACGACGATTGTGAGGAAAAACGAAATTGCTCCCCTCGTCCAAATCCTTGAAATTCCAATTTTCTTACCCTCGATAACAAAGTAGCGCATACCTGTGGACAGAAATTTATTTCCATGCGGGACGAAGGTCATTTCCAAAATTCAAGTAGGTACGTACAACTTTTTTATTTTATTCATTTTTTTTTCACTTCTCTCCTGCTTAAAAAAATTTCTCCTTCCATCGCTTTTCCAATCTATGCGTTACATTATCAATCGTTGATTAATTTTCATTACAAATTACCGCTTCTGCAGACTCGACAAACTTTGAGATAATTAAATTTCAAATTTTAGGCGTAAAATCTAAACTCCCCGGGCTAATCTACACAAACGTACGGTATATCAAGAGACTCGGTAGAGTCTCGCGCCAAGTACATTTAAAAGGATTTTTAAACGCACGGCGTGAGACTCGACCCGAGTCTCTATACCGGAGAGACTGCGATTCGGCGGAGTGGGGGTAATAATCGTATGATATTTTTAATGTTTCACCGTATTCTATATCATCCTGTAAACTATCAATTTATCTTTAGAATGAGGGTCTAAGCAGCTTTTATTCAACACCAAGATCAGTGCGATCGGTGCACGGAAACTGATTATTTTCTGTTTTCATTAAATTACAAGCACTCGGTTCGATCAAGAATTTTCGTCTACGTCTCCGTCAACATAAGTGTAAAGTTGCCTGGGTATGTAGGGACATAGAGAGGACATTGGGACAGGGGAGAATACACGGGTATGAAATCAGACAGAGTTGCCGGTCTACCCTATACTGTAACGTGTTTTTATTATTCTATGGTTCATGGGCACGAGTCTTATGCGCGTCGTGCGTGCGCGATGCGAAGAATAATAACCTATATTTCGTGATGACAGCTCGGTAGAAGAGAAGAATAATAAGAGTAGCTGAAAACTTTTCAAATAATTATTAATGCAAACTTCGATATAATTTGTGAAGCAGAAATTGTTGAGATCAGCACCGGTATTTTCTATAGTAATGCTTATTAATTATTTCTACTTGTTTATTTTACGACGTCGAGTTTTCGAGGTTATGAGAATTATCTGTCACATCGGTCACGATTATTAACGACGCAGATCAACAAGTCCGGCTTGTGTCGTAGGATACTTTTCGTAGACTTGCTCCTAATTTTTATTTCTCTCAATAACCTAACTCTTACACAAATGTTAACAATCGCATTATGTATACATACAGTGCCGGACGTCGTGCCTCGTAGAATGCGTTTATGTGTTTCAGACAGCTAAAATCATACCTCAAGGTTTGTGAATACCGTGTAAATGTGTCTAGATCACAGCAATGGGATGAAGACAATTTCGCCGGCATAAGTTATTATCACCTGACCAAGTTTTATAACAAGGGCACTTTGATGGATGACCGGGCTGACATATTTGTGTATTTATTTAAAGATTATGAATAGATTTGTTGTAGCAGAATTTTTTCCAAATTATATTCTACACAAAATTCAATGGAGTTGGGATAGGAATGTTTATATCTTCAAGTCAAAGAAACACTATTTTCAGACCGTTTCTTACGTCTCAGTTGTAGGTAGTACATTTTAGCTTAATGATGCTCGGTCTGATATGAGTTCAGATTTCTGTGGATTTATATTGATCATTCTCTCGTTTTCACTGCATGTTTTTTGTAATTTTTCAGTAACGAAATTCTAGAGCCGTTGTAGTCTACGTTGCCTTCCAATCAATGAGACACACAATGAACACTGCGCTTGCAACTGCTGAGTTTACAGATATATTGTCCCTTCACAAGTCACAATTCAGAACTCATAAGTAAATGAGGAAACAGAAAATAATACTGTTTGATCCTGTTACAATCACATCACTTTGTACTATTATTATAACATCACCGTGGTAGGTGAACCGTTCATATCCAGTGACAAGAATAGTTTATAAGAATCCAAAAATGTGAATTATGATCCGATAGTACGACACGGTTCTAGGGGCTATCCTCAGTGCTATTTATTTCCATTGAAGCCAGCGATCAACTATCTTTTGTCTCTAATATTTTGATGTAATGAATGTCAAAAGTATAGATAATTTTTTATTGTTACCAGTAGACCAAGATTTATGAGTGAATTTATAAAGACTATTAACCACATGACAATTTCTGATTTGATATAGAATCGTTGCCGTAGTTTCTTCATGTTCAAATTAATCTTTGGTCAAATTTCCTTTCAATTCTACATTCATATAAGGCTGATCTTCAAATTTTCCCTACGTCACAGTTACAGAGTGATTGATTCTACCTGGAGTTCGAATCCACAGAGTTCAAAAGTATAGTGCATATTTTTTATAAAGAAAAGCTACTGTTAGCCAGTACTGCATTATAACTGTCACTATGGTGATTTTCTTATTCATATTGACACGTGGCTTATCAAAACGCATGGCAATGAAACCGACAAGCCCAGGTTTGTAGCTGGCATAACGTCCTAAGCGCCATCATATGACCGTTTGCCCTTTTCAAATTCAAAATGTATAATTTTTCATATGTATAAATTCTACAATTCTTTATACAATTCATCATGAACAAGACTTGGAACGAATCTAGATGGTACAAAAAGTAATGAAATCCCCCCAAAAGCACCTCTGGTGCAAAAACCTCTCGCCAAGTACATTATACAAAAATGTCGTTTTCATACAAAAAAATATTGAAATCAGATCTTATTGCCAAGTAGGTGATATGAATTTGAAAGAATGACATTTACTTTATCTTGAATTATCAATAATCAGGCCTCAAAAAAATTTTTTATAGCATTTATATAGTCTTGTGATACGTTATAATCTAGTGGATAATAGTACGCCAAAACAGATTTAGCCGTACCTTCCACATTGAGAATAGCACGGCAATTTGTACAATTCATTACGTACAGGATAAGAAATAAACAATATTGTACAAAAAGTCGTGAGATCTCCCCAAAAAGCACCTCTGGTGCAAAAACCTTTCGCCAAGTACATTAATGCAATCATTACCCACAAAAAACATCCTCCTGCCAAACATCCTCCTGCCAAAAAACCTCCTGCAAAACAATATATACAAATATTTTATTATGCAAAAGTTAATTATTCGTTAGAATCAAAAAAATTAATCGTTCATCGACAAATGTATGGAAATCACTAACTATTGCCAAGTACATGCCTCGCGATTTATTTATACAATATCAAGATACTCGGTAGAGTCTCGCGACAAGTACATTAAAAGGAATTACATCGAACTCATGAAATAAGATCAATTAAAATTAAAATTAGGAAAAAACAAAGAAAAGAAAAAAAAAATTTGGAGTACGTGGTACTTGGCGGGCATTTTTGTAGAAATTACAAGAAAATATAAATGCCCGCCAAGTACCACGTACTCCAAATTTTTTTTTTCTTTTCTTTGTTTTTTCCTAATTTTAATTTTAATTGATCTTATTTCATGAGTTCGATGTAATTCCTTTTAATGTACTTGTCGCGAGACTCTACCGAGTATCTTGATATTGTATAAATAAATCGCGAGGCATGTACTTGGCAATAGTTAGTGATTTCCATACATTTGTCGATGAACGATTAATTTTTTTGATTCTAACGAATAATTAACTTTTGCATAATAAAATATTTGTATATATTGTTTTGCAGGAGGTTTTTTGGCAGGAGGATGTTTGGCAGGAGGATGTTTTTTGTGGGTTACTATATATAGCGAAAAGCGAACAACGAACGACTTGGCGTTTGAGGAACGAGCTAATAAATTGGTTATATAATTCATCAGCAGCTGGTATATAACGGCGTAAGAATCTCAGGGTTGATTTACCGTCGTTTTTCGCTAAATGCAAGTCTGGTAATTATTATTAGCTTATCGATTAGCGGCGACATCGAGTTGCCAATTTATTCCGACAGGATTTATACCCAACGCGGAGAAATTTTAGCGGCCAACTCTAAACGACTTCGAAATTAAAACCGTTTTATACTTTTGCATTGGCGGAGATTAATTAACGATTCAAAAAAAAATTCGTAAACCGATTCGTTTTCCTGGATTTACATAAAAAAAATAAATAAAAAATATGTATACCTATATCTCACCTAAAAGACAGACGGCCAATAGTCCGACCGTTACGACGGTGAGAAGAGTCAATATGAGAAGATCGGATTGAATGTGTCTACGATTTCTAGGATGGCTGATCCATATTCTCAGAGCCTCGGGCCTAAAATCCACATCGTAATTAGTTTCATTACTAACTAATTATCAATTAGCATAACGTTTCAGATTCGGAGTCTACGTCGTTGTTCTTCTCTTGGCTATAATCTTCAACTGCAATCGCGTCTTCTCTCACTGCATAATAAACCTATTTGGATATAAACCTACTTCAACGTCCGATATAAACAGGAGCTTTTCGACTGCTGGAGGCTTAGTTGTTTTAGAATTTACGTTATGGTGTTTGGAATCTGGATTTTCCAGAGAGAGAGAGAAAAGGTGGCTAATTCCTTTTAGCTCCTACAGTTAAGGGATTGAAAAAAATAATAATGATAATAATTCTGGCAAGCGGGGGGGTTGAAAGTTAGACTTGCACATGGATATATATGTACATACATAGGCATGTGTATAAACTAGCTACTGACTGAACCAAAGACGGACAAACAAATCCACGGAACCAGAGTCGAGAGATTGAGAGAACCACTTTCGTGGCAATTCCCTACCGATAAAACAAATCGGTAGAGCCTCGAGTTTTATTTATTGGTAGTCGGAGCGGTTTGTTGGGTTTTCGTATCGCTCCGACAGACGCCATCTTTGATTCGCAAAGCTTAAGGTTATCACTGGGAAAGTAAAGGCAAGAGGAAAGAAAGAGATAAAACTAAAAGAGCGAGAGAAAAGAGAAAAAAAAAACCATTGGGAAAAAGAGAAACGGGGAAAAGAGGAGAAAACTGACCATCTATATCGCGGTGTTTCCACAGCGTTGAAACGATAACGACACAACTCGCAGTAACTCCTGCATGATTGATTCAACCATCTTTCCAGACATGACAAATGTACGAAGGCCAGGGTTCCCTTGCATCTGCGGCATATTTTATATATATGTATATGTATATATGATTAATGTAATTATCTCGATCTATACATAAATGGAATGCAGGTAAGTTTTAAACTCGGTTTTGATTTATTCAAAATTGACCCAGCTCCCGGTCTCTGAAAATAGTGTAAATTTAATTAGAAGCTGCAGTTCCTGGAGGGTTGGCAAATTGAGTAGCGAACTTAGAGAGAGAAAGAGAGAGACTGGGGGTATTGTAATTTCGTTCTAAGAAACAAGTTTTGTCAGATAAATTTGCATTCGTACATCCCCCAAAAACTTTCGAAAGCCTTCTCGTTTAGTCAGGCTATGTGCATAACAAGTTGAGATTAAAATAGTAGTGTTAGCGGTTGGAGGTCGGCCTGCCATCCCGTTGGTGTTCGTGGCGCTAGAAGCTGCGAGAGAACCGAGGAAGATTTGTGGTTCTTAATCTGGTTATAGCCCGTAGAGTTTCCCGTGGTAATTCCCCGGCGGTTTGTCGCCTGGTACGCTTTCGGGACATCCTAGTTGCGTTACTTGAATAACAGTCGTCAACGGAATCGGAAAATTTTCGTTTCCCAACTATCGCGGTGGGAGTGAAGGAGGGGGATGAAGACCGGGCAAAAAACCTCATTCCCGCTATCAAAAACCTCCCCCCGAAGACAAACCCCAGAGCTTTTTGTCCGACTGACAAAGTGCCACTTAGTTACTTGAGGGGATCTTTCTCCTTCTTCTATGTCGTTAGTGCTAATGGCTCAATGCTTTTCAAACTGATTACACCGGTCGATAAAATTGCACAGATCAAGACACCAATTAAACAGAGTCAGCTGTCGTTCGGCGAGAAGAAATCGAACCGAGGATGATCGGTTATGGTGAAAAATTGTTTACGATGCAGTGGAACTCCGGTCAAGATTTACCTTACCTACATGGCGATATCAGCCGTTCGCGAACCGTGTTCGTATGGCAAATTCGACACACGGATGACCCAACGGAAACAAGACTTTGACCTAATGGCGGTTGATGCGAAAGCTGTTGTTCAGCCAGTTGGGATTCACGGGTTTCAAGGATGCTCATACCGAAGGACGAGCCCTCGGGGACGAACCCTGGCAACCTCGAGATGTTCAAGGCCCGGTCTGCCACGGGAACTGAAATGACGCATTACTTAATTAGTTATAATTACCACGCTACCATCAATCCTGAATGAAATAAACCCCGGGGGTCTTGGATCCAGGAAAATTCTCCGCGAGTTCAACTTTGTCAGAAAAATACGCGTTTCTATACGTTATGTCATAATTGGCTTATCTCACGTCCGATCAAAATCGGACCACAAATCAATACGCGATGCAGTTTTACGTCATCTCGTTAGTTTATATCAGGTAATAATGACCGCGCGTAACTTTAGACTGTGAAAAGTTTTTACAAAGTTTGTACAATCCGCGATGATGTATGTGATATTAAACTTTACCAGCAGACCTTACGTCCCGGACAATTATCCCATGGTTTATTACGTTTCTATATCCGTTACGGCTACCCCGGGTTTTCCAGCTTTTCGAAACTCACCCGAAACTCCCACGTCGGACATTCCAAAAGGGGTAAACGATTTTTTTCGTTCTTTCAGATTAGTGCATGGCTTTAAATCCCGTTTTTGGGTTCTTCTTTAAAGATGACAACGCGAATGAGATTTTTTTTCCTCCAAAATGCTGCCGACTTCGGTCCGTTGCTTCCTCATTGCCGCCTGGTTTTTGGATCGTCGAAAAAAAAAATTTCTTTCCGTGTTTTCAAAATTCAAACGAAAGATAGTCGCGTGCCAAGAGCGAGATAAAACGCTTCGACGTATACCTAGATATAATAAAAGTTGAGAAATTGTCTAGAAACTTTATTCGCGCTTCACGTTTCTTCGATTTCCGCGAGTATAGGGATCTTGTTTTGGCTGCGGGGTCCGAAATTTTTCTACCAGTTGACAAAAGTTTCCAGTCCGTGAGTCGCCGTGTCGTCGTTCCAGTTTTTACGCGGGAGTAATACCCTCGATTTTACCTTCTCGAAGAATTTCTATCCGCGTCCTACTTCTTAGATTTTGGTTCTTTACACGAAGGGTATGGACAGCAGCTAATCTTCAACTTCTCAGACATTTTTATACCGCCTATTCCGTTCTCGAAAAATTTTACGTCATTCGCGGGACTCCGGACCATCGTTTCAAATATTCATCCTAAAGCCAAAGAATTTTTGAAATAATTTTCATAGATGGAAAAATATTTGAAATAAAATCGTGAGTAGACGACGGGGATAACTTCACCCGATACAAACAGCCAGCCACGATAATAGATCGAATAGCGAAGAAACTGTCGCGTTAGAGTTTGAATAACTCAAGCCTTATTCCAGGATCGAATTCTTGCGTGACACGATCCCTGTGAACAAATAACGGGGCTGACCCCGATTCCTTCTAACTTTGCTAAAAGCATGGCCCGGGTACATTCTTACAGACATTTCTACACCCTGTCTGTATAAATATCACACGTATATTCGCATACGGGGTGACTATAATTTCGCTGAACCGAGTACCGGGTTTTAGGTGTCCCGGTTACTCGCTGATACTAAATTCTTACTGCATATAGGTGTGGGTATGTACGTACGTACGTATGTGCATATATTCTTGTTCAAGAACCCGCAATGGTTCCTACAATTTCATCCGGGCCGGATACACGTTAAGGATTTCGTAGTCACACAAATTTTACGCTCTGACACTCTCGAGAGGTATTCAGATCCCTGGCTAGACCTGCACCAGGTATAGGTTGGTGACTCGGTCGTTGAATTGCACCAGAGATATCTGCGCGTCTTTAGAAAGCTCGGTTTCTATCTCTAGATCGGTAAATAAATTCTATTCGTTTTGTCAGTTTTTGGAACTTGGAAAAAGAGACTCTGAATTCGTCTTGTTGAAGAAATCCGTTCAGTTTGAGACTAGTAGTGAAAAATCAAGGGACGTTTTTTGGGAAAATAGACAGTCGATCTCTCTTTTAACGGGTCAGGGTGAAGTTCCGAATTTTAATATACAAACGAATCACAGTTTTTGGAAATGGTATTTCCCCGGAAGTCTGCACAGTCGGTTTAAAATATTTCAAAACGAAAAACACCGAATTTGTACTTTTGAACCTTCGATACTTGCAATTTTTAACTTTCCGCTATGAAAATTGAAAATTTAAAAAATAAATGGAAGTTAATGGTTTCGGTTCGTTTTTCGAAAATCGACTTACCTTACGATATCTTTAGAACGAATCAACCGATTGGAATGGTTCTTGCGGCGATTGGAAGGGTTTATCAAGCCTCAGATCTGATTAGATTTTGGAGTCGATCGGTCGAGTAGTTTCAAAGTTATTCGAAAAATAAAAATTAAAAAAATTCTGTTTTCATGTTTTTAGCGCATAACTCCTAAACCGTTCGTTCGATTAGTCTCAAAACTTAATCAGATCTAAGTCTTGGATAGCCCTTTCGATTGCCGCAAGATTCATCAAAATCGACCGATTAGTTCAAAAGATATTGCACGACAGAAATTTCTTCTCTTGTCGTACGATACCTTTTGAACGAATTAACCGATTTGAATGATTCTTGCGGCGATCGAAAAGGTATACCGAGACTTAAATCCGACTGAATTTTGGAGTCAATCGGTCCAGCAGTAGTTTCAATGTTAATCGAAGAATAAAAATTGAAAATAACATTTTTTTAACTCGAGAGGTTTGTGCGGGAAGTTTTAGGTCTGGCCCATTGCGGTCAACCGCATTTTTAAAATTTTTTTTTACACTTGATTTTATATTACCTAAGTACGTAGTACGTACCTAGGGAAGGTTTCCGTATAGTATAACGGTTTGGGTAACTTTATTTCACCCCTTATGGCCTGTGCACCCTAGTGGTGCGGGTATAACGGTGTAATTCAATTCCGGACGGTAGCTACGTTTGCGTGTGGCCATCGACTGGTAATAATCCAACTTTGACTAACTCTTGTGGGGTAAACTACTTTCGAAACAATATATACCTACGCAACTCTGGTTATAACACGCCCTATTTAATGTGGTGAGCAAAAATCGTCATTCTAGCTGGTATACATTTATATATAAGTTTGAAAATATAAAGAAAAGCTTTTATACCTTAACTTTGATCTTTTCTATTTCGAACACACGAAAAGTTTATGCCAAATACATTATTTGACTTGCAAATAATATACTATGTCCCTTCGTTTTTGTCATGAATTTTTTAAACGAGTATAAAGCTGCACGTTTCGAAGACCATCTGAATTTTGAAAGACTCAAGATCAGAGAGACGGGATATATATATAAGAGCGAATAACAGCCGGATGTACATCATACACGTTTCCCATCTATAATGCAAGAATGCTTTTTCCCAAGTCTTGAAACTAAACGTTTCTCATGTCAAAACGAAGTTAACTGTATCTGCACGCAAACAAGGAGTAGTTGAAATATTACGTTTCAGGGCGCTTGTTATAGCCTTTAACCTACCTTTGTGTATATATGTATATTCCTTTGTGAATTCCACGTCTTTGCGGTTAACGATAAAACTAACTCGCATTAATTTATAACTAGATTTATAGTTTTCACAAAATATTTCTCATTAAATTATACAGCCGCATGTATACGTATATTATATACACAATTTGTTAGAACAGATTCGGTATAAGAGATAATAGTATACGCATAACGCTTTTAATTATCGTTATTTATCGTCAGTCTTGAAATATGTTAAACAAGAAGACTCGTTTCATTGTGTTTCATAAGTTTTACACACAAAAATCGCGTGCGTTTGATCATTAAATATCTGCCAAACTATTCTACCGTAACAAATATAATAATATTATTGCCCTAATAATTAAAAGGGTACATCTAAAGTAATTAAATAATACACAGATGTCCTGTTCTAGGATTTTATTCTACGGAATTTCACCCACAAATATTGACGTTAAAGACCCTCTTATCTTACTTCGTGTGGCCTTCAACGTGGATCGAAATGAGCTCTGTAAAAATCACATAGGTTTACTGTTGACTCGATTTCGGAGTCAATTTTAGTCCAAACTGGATCCGGTTTCGTGAGCTCACTTAATACTGATGTGATTTTGTCTTGGACTAGGATTATCAAAAAATATTCAATTTTTCATACATTTTCAGACTTCTAAAGTCCGTATACTGAATAATCAATAAATTAGAATTTTCTAGAATTTTTTACAGCCAAACGAACAATCATTTAAAAAAAATCTTATAGTTCACGTCAGACCTAAGTGTTAGGACTATAAGTAGACAAAATTATAGATCGATCGGATTAATGGTCGATTAGTTATTAAGGCAACAGTTACCCTATGTCATTTTTACAGAGCTTTCTTCAATTTATTTTGGTGGCCAGATGATGTAAGATAAGAGGGTCTTTAAAATCAAGATTTGTAGTTAACATTACGTAGAATAACGGCCTGAAATAGGACATCTACCTCAGTTGCCAAAATTCCTGAAAACGTGTCGATTTTTTTAATTTTGAATATTCATGCACCGCCGTTAAGGAATGAAGAAACATTAATTTTTCAACCAATCAATAGTAATAAGGATTATTAATTTTCAACGCCTTATCTTAAAACTTATAGTTTTATAATTTGATTTGACGTAGCGGCGCTAGCTGCAGCAGGTTTGCAATCAAGAACTTCAAGCTAGCTAGCTGGCTAGCTATCATGGCTTTCAGAGATGCTGCAACTGTAATTTGTTTCAACTTACTTCAGAAAATCTTCACCAGCTAGAAAGAAAAGGCTCGAAGTTTTAACGGTGACCTATTTCCTGTACACTTACAACCTTGCTCCAGAAAATTTACGGTAAAAAATATACCAAGCGGACGTTTTATACCGTAATTTTTATTTTTATTTTTTTTTCTATCACTAGCGGGGCGTCTTTTCACACTGAATCTGAAACGGCGAAGTAGGTATGTACTACATACACATAGATGTATGTATGTATGTACTACATACAGCGGAAATCAGGCGGCATAAAAATATTCGCAAAGATATTTATCAGAATACAGAACAACCGAAAGAATGAGAATTTTTTTGCGGGGTATTAGGAAAAGCTGTATTTCTATACAACCGGAATAAACAATTGACCGAGAATTCAAAGCCTATTGGAAAAGTGATTAAAGTGTAAAACAAAGCGTGGCAAGGAGTTGCAGCTTGCGCCCGTTCTAAAGGCAATTCGCAAGCTCGTTCAGAATTCAATTCTCAAGTGTCTCTCAGCTTCGCGAGTGTCGCGCGTAGCCCAAAAAGTGTGAGTGAAAAAAGTTCAAACCAAAAAAAAAAAAAAAAAAGTAGAAGAGAATTAGATAAAAATGAACAAAGAGAAGCGCGAAATGAAACAAAAATGCGGATTCAAATTCCCCCGTTTACTAATGCAGAAAATCTGTGCTTCCATCCTGTTATACCAACGATCGCTTCTCAAACTTAAGCTACACAGAATTCGCTATTGTAATTTCTTTTCTCTTCTTTTTTCTTCTACTTTTTTTCTTTCTTTTTTCTCTCTTTTTCACTCAACGAGGGGGAATCAATCGTCGGAAATTCTCTTCTCGCCACGAAAATAGAGAAGAGAACAAGAAGAAGAAGAAGAAGAAGGGCAAAGAGAGAAAAAAAAAATCAGATTGTTTCACGAATAGTTTCGAAAGCTGGTGGAATTAAATCAGCTCTCAGAAATGAGACGCAAGCATAGGATTTTTATTTTTTCGCGAGATTCTTCGTCGTCTTATAATTATTAGAAATCCATGTTAAATTACCGAGAAAAGTATCGATATTTTTTTTTTTGCCAGAGATCCGGCAATTTTTCGTTTTCCCCGTTTTTCAAGAACCCATTTTTTCGAAATTTGCAGAAAAAAGGACCAAAAAATGTCGGAAATTGGAAACAAACAAACAAACAAAAAGAGACAAAATAAGTAAAAAAAGCAAGGTAAAAATTTGGGTTAGCGGCGAGGTAGGGGCTCGTGCCAAGGCCTCCCTCGGTGTTCGCTAATTAGACCACGTATACTCTTCCCTCTCCTATAATGTTCTTTCATCTCTCTTCTCTCTTCTCTTCTCTCATCTCATCCCTCAATAAAATCGGGTTGCCCTAGCCAAGCACGACACAACCCAGGTGCAACCAGTTAATTACAAAGCAGATAGGCCTCTGCTCTGACCGTAATCACAGACACGAACGGACGTATAACGTACGCGGCAGAGCGGATAACAAGAACTGCTTGCCTCCCAGCTCCGCTATTATAATACAACCTGCAACTCTGACGTCAGCGAATTTTTTTACTTCATTTTTTTCTCGTTTTCGTTTTCATTTTCAGTTTTTTTTTTTACCTTTCGTTTTTCTTTCAGTTTTAATTCACTCAACCAGCTCTAATTGAGATCCCAAATTTACAGGACTTTGCACATTCAAACGATCGTCGTATGAAAAATCGCTGTACAGAAATTTGAGAGAATTTACAGAATTTTCAATCGAGATGACGGCCATGAAAGATCGCCATGTCATTCAATTTGAACTTAATTCGACTTTCAACTTTTGAATGTCAACCTAAACATTCTTGACTTACTTGATACTAATCCCGGTTTTCGAGTGGATGAAAAGTACCATAAAAAACCGTTTTTTTCTACTTCCTTTCTTCATAATTAAAACATCTTTTCGATCGTCTAATTAATTAACTAACTGTTTGAATGAGAAATATGCGATCGGAAGCGTATATAATAAAAAAGGTGGGTGTAAAGTTTGCCTAATTATTAAAACACGCTTTCTATATACTATATATATTATGTAAAGTTTGCGTAAACCGTATATAACATATTATATATTCTGTACAAAATTGTACGTCTATAAACCCGCGGGGGTAGGTACAGAATGGTTACTTTTCTTTAAACGAGGGGTTGGAACGAGAAAGCAGTAGCTATAAGAGAGGGTGAGTAGGTATGTACTATACATACATATATACATACGCAGGTATAGGTATATGTATAATATACAAAAAAAAAACCAAAAAAAAATGGAATTTTATTTTTATTTTTTCTCCTCCTTTCCCCGTCTTGTTTGTACATTACGCGCGGTGCTATGTATACCCCCATACAGCGAAAACCCTCGCTTTACAAAGAAGTTCAAAGAATGACGTGAATGCTCTGGAGAGCTAGGGACGACTTTGCTGAGTCAATTTGCAAATTAGGAATGAGCATTATTATGCCCAACGAGAAAAGCTCTCGTAACACATCCCTTCGCGGGTACAGATATAGGTATAGGTAGGATTTTATTTTACCCTATAATAAATATTTGTACTCGCCATATATACCTGTATACATAGGTATAATGTATATAAAACGAATGGCAGTGTACGAGATAATTGGGAAAATATTTATCGTACGTATATACATACATCGGAGATGAGTTGAAGGATATAACACGTAAAGACACACGAGGAAGGTGCAAAAAGGACGAGACGAAAAAAGAAAAAGAAGATGATGGAATATGGAAAATTAAAAAAAAATATATACGAGGTGTTCCACCCCGTTTCGAACGGTCGAAAAGTTGACCGATCCGAAAAAAATCAAGCTATATTTATTATATGCTTAATATATGCTTCATTAATTCTTTTTTTTTTTTTGAAAAAAATATAGCTTCCAAACGATTGAGCCAACCATCTTAAAAAAAATATAAAGTTGCTGTAAACACTTGAGAGTATTTTCTGTAAATTTTTAAGGCAAATTAAAAGTGACATGTGTGTTGAAAAAAATATTTTTGTGTATTTTTGATAAAAATTGGTATTTTTCGGATTCTAAAAATTCCCAAAAAATTTTTTTCAGAAAGTTGATTCAAAACTGCAACTTTTTTGTCTCATAAATTTTCTTGTATGATCCTATACTTTCGAGATACGGAGGTTCTTATCGAAAAAAAATTGGAATTTGGAAAAAACTCTAGAAAATTCGATCCAAAAATTCTGAAAAAATTCTTTCGATATATATTTGTGTAATGAGACAAAATTATGATTCTTTTGAGATCGGTCAACTTTCGACCGTTCGAAATGGGTTGGAACGCCTCTTTTTCTTTGAAAATTTTTTATTGAAATAATGTAAATTTCACTCAAGAGATTTAAATCTTTTATCATAATTCGGGTATGATACGACCTTCAGACTGTACTTTGATAGGGTACCTATAGCCCATCCGCCTTATTTCTACATCCCCCCGCGTCGTACACCGGGGACGTTCCTAAAAGCCTTTCGTTTTCAACCGCGAAACTCTGAGGCCTGGTATATAGTACATAGTATATACCTACTCTCAAGTAAAGATTCAAAAGATCAAGTGGATTAGCCTCAACGATTTCTGGTCTGCCCTAATGTTGTCGGTACCCCAGAAAGGTCCCTTCTTAACTCCCTCCTTCTCTCTCGCTCTATCTCTATATCTTGCTCTCTCGCTCTTCTCAGGTTAAGCTCTTCTTATATAATCCTTACCCGAGCAAGTATGGTTGATCCTGTACAACTAGACTCATCCTCAAAGAGTGAAAGTGAAAAAGTAAAAGCTGGGCTAAGGAATTAGATATAACCGGAAGCTCAAGACGAAGATACAAACATTTACAAACAAGCAGGTACATAAACGAGCGACCTTGACGGGCAAGTTTTTCAAAAAATTTCCTCAGAAAATGGTATTTCGTGGTTGAAAAGTATGATCAAAAAAAAAGACGTGCATCACGAGCGATAAGTCGATTTTTTCTATCCAACGAGGAAATAGTTAATTTCAAAATTTGAGTAGCTTTGAGTTGGAGAAAAATTCTATCGATTGCGATAAAAATCGTCGAAATCCGTCGATCGGTTCTCGAGATATCGTTAAATGAAATTTTTTTTGTTGAAATTTTGGTTTTTGAATAACTCGAAAACCGCTTGACCGGTAAAATCCAAAATCTAATCAGTTCTAACAATGAAAAAACCCCATCGATTGATATGAGAAAGGATCAAATCCGTTCATCTGTTCTCCAGATATCGCACGACGAAAAATTGATCACGTCAAATCGTTCTTTTAAAAATGGTCGGAGGTGATTTTCTGGACCCTGAAACGTGGATATCTGGTGAAAATTAATCTTCTCATCTCCGGAGTTGGGGGTGTTAAATTTCTGGCTTTTTTTTTTCAAAACGGAAAACTTCTGGTGGAAAATTTGAAGCAGATATTAAACGAGCGAGAAAGACGTGTTAATTTTTTTTTATTTTTTTATGTGGATTATTTATACGTTTGGAGCATTTGCCAAGGAGTGGATAAAAACACGTTGCGTTGCCAGGTACGAAACTAGTGCAGATATGTATTTAGGACGGTAGTTAGCAGGAAAGTGTCCTGCAGGCGGCCAACCAAGAAGCTTTAATCTGGTCTAATCCTGGCGTAATCCTGCCTGAGCCTTCTATATACGAGAGGACAAGTTCATTTAACCTAACGCCCAGCGTATCCTATATCCTAGATATATATATATTCTGTCGTATCACTTCCTGCCCTTTTCTGCCCTTAAGGATACGCCAACGTCATGGAATTACCGCGCCAAGCTAGGTCTATCCTGCAACCTGCATTCTTTGATATTGACGTTGAAACGGAAGTTTATTAGGCCCGAAGCTAGTCGTGAGAAAGGTCAGAATTTCGAATTTTCGGAATAGTTAAAGTCCGGAATATCAAAATTGGGATAAACGGGAATGCAGACAGCTGGAAACTCGGAAAATCCAATGATTCGAAGATTTAATGTTCAATTCAAAGATTTAATGTTAAAGATAAAAATTCAAGTTTGGGAATTTCGGGTCTTTATAGCTTTCGGAATTTTGAACCTCCGGCGTTTTTCGATTTGACGTTTTGTGAATCGAATATACCGACTTCCGGGTGAATATATTTTTTCAAAAAACTGCAGTGACTCGAAAATATTAAATTCGTGGATTTTTTCAAATTCTGAACGTCGGTAACGGAAATAAAAAAATCGCATATATTTTCAGCCCCAACGTATGTACCCGTACGCAGAAATAAAAGAACAATAAAAAGTAATTTATTTTGCGGAAAACGCGTGCTCCAATAATCGTTGATGCGGAAAAATAATTGGCCCCGATGATTGGAGCGGCTCGAATATATGCAACTGCACGGCATCAAAATCACCTCAGTTTTTAATTTCCAATTATTCAATTACCGTCAAATTATGATATACAACTTCTATCTATAGTTCGTAAAATTATTATCCGAAAAAAATCGTAATGAAATGGCAGTTGATTCGATGATTGATATATAGACGTTAAAAAGCTAAACGTAAAATAATGTACGGAATAAATAATCGTTTACGAACCGGGAGTGATGTAGGTAACCCGCATCATGCTGCAGCAGCAGTTTTGATCAAATAAATCATTTCGTATATGTATATACGCGTCCACGTGGAATAAAATGAAAATTTACATTTTGAGTAAACACGAAATTCGACGACGTTACATACATTTCGTTTGAAAAATATTATCCCTTATAAACAATTTGCTAAATACACGATAAATGAATCAAAATTTGTACAGAATATACTATATATAACTATGGCAAAATGGGTTGGTAGAAAATTTTCCTGTATCGAGGTCAGCCCTCTATTTTCATGGATTATTGAACCGTTAAAATTTTAACTATAAAAATTGATTCTCGATGCAGTTCAATTTTTTTTTTATATATATATAGCTCGTATGATTATATACCTATATGGGTACGAAATATTCCGTTAGTTTTCCGATATTTATAACACCCCTGCAGTCTAATGTCATGCCACGCCGAGCTGCAGCCTGCAGAATCGAGGAGGCTTTCTCTCTATCTATGTATATAAATTTTGCACACTTGGAAATATATTCGAGTTCCAGGATATTCAAATGAAGATTTAAAATTCCTTTTCTTTATCTATATATATATAAATTTCTCTTTTTTTTTTTTACGATTTCAAAATTCTCTGGAATAATTCCCTGAATTAATATCGATAAATTTTACCGCATAAACGATCTCGGAATCGTAAATTATTATACGACGGTGAATTCGAGGCGTCGCGTCGCCTGGCCTCGCGTTGGTTCGAATACGTGAACAGAAAACTTGTAGGAGTAAAGGCCGAAGAAGTAAAGGTGACACTATTTACATTTTATTTCCCCATTACAGTAGAAATAGGAATAGGAATACGATCGTAGACGTGTGCACGAAGGGGGAGGGGGCGTAGGAGGAACGGGTACGGTAACGGGACCGGGACCAGGACCGGGTTTTCGCAAAGCAGTAAAACCGAACGGTAGTATATTCTGCGTAGCTAAATTGGATTGGCAGTTTATTGGCAATATTCGTTTGCGTGGCGTCACGCCAGACTACCATGTTACCTTCAACCAACGAAAACCGTTGGTACGGCTCATTTTACCCATACCTACCCTATAATATCATCAAGGACGGAAATCAGGATCAATAATAGCTGATAAAAATATTAATATAACAACATATAATTTACCCAGATGCAAATTTGTACATACGTTTCATTATATTCTCTAGCCTTTTTTTTTGTCGCTCCAGTTTATTTCTGAATCTTTTTCTAAAAGATTCGCGAAATTTTATAAACTTTGGCTAAGATTTTAGAAAATAGTAGAAAAATCCACAAAATTTAGATTCTTTTTTATTTACATTTTTGTAGACAAAATTTATGGTCGAACTTTCTAAGAATGGCTGCAAAAATTTTTTGCAAAATTTTCTTCAATAATATTCATAAAATGTTCGCGAATTTCGATAAATCTTTTCAGCATATTACAGTTCAGAAGTTGATCGGAGATGTATAATTGCATGTAAAATAAATTTTGCAGAATATTTCGTATAATTTTTGCTGCAGTCTTTCGATAAGAATCGTTCAGAAATTTTCTAGGACTTGATAAGATTTTTTTATTATCTGGCTACCTAAAAATTACTATCTAAAAATTGACGTTAATATGCGGTCGATTGGTTTTTTTCAAATTTTCTATTCTTGGGTATTGTGGTCGTTTTGATAAATTCGATTTCTCCGATGTGCCGAGATTGTGCGCCCGGGTGCTTGATAGAAAATATTTAAGGATAATATTATATGAAAAAATATTTCTTCATATCTGTACGAATATGTACATAAATATACGGTGTATGTATATACAGTATATATATATATAATATGTGGATATGGATAAACGCCCGGAGCATAAAAAGAAGAAAAATCCGAGTAGAATCTCGATTTTCTCCGGCTAATGTAGACCGAGATATTTTCCGAAGAAGAGAAGAAAAAAAAAACGAAAAACAAAAAGCGAAGACCAATGCACAAGCTTTAAGACTTCTGGGTAAAAAAAAGCTCCGGAAGAAGGGCGACAAGGAGAGGAAAAGAAAAAAGTTTTTCAAATATTAGGAAGGAAGTTGAAGGAATAACAAGAAAAAAAAGTTTGCATAAATAGTACAAAAAATTTGCAATGTTTTAGATACGTACTAATTGAAATTATATAGTGCATTCTGCACTCGCCCTGCAGATCCGACAAGGACGACTCACGTCTCTTATTCCAACAGAAACTTTCTCCTCTTGCTTTATTTCATTTTATTTCATTTTATCTTATTTTATGTTGTACATACGTACGTAGATACATACACACATTTGTATAATGTGATGGTATGTATATGCGCTTACGCGAAATTGATCGACACTTAGAGGCACCTCGCCCAATTTACTCGATTCCATGGAGTCAAATAAAATCTGAAAAGGTTCGAAATACCCGGCTGGTCGATGTACACAAAATGTCTTGTATTCTGTTCAAATACAGAGTGTCGATATTAAATTTTGATCATTTTTTATTCATGTTATACCTGTATCTAATAGCTTCTTAATTCAATTATTTTTCTCTGACAAAAAAAAAATGCTACAATTATGATAGAAAATTATCATAAGAGAAAATAAGTTCCATCATTTTTTTTTTTGATTATATTTATACTCTTCTCTGAATTATAAAATTCGCAAATTTATTCTCGGTTTAAAATTTTGCAGAAAAATTGATTTTTACGCGACACCCTTTACACAGTGTGTATATATATGTATGTATAATCTAGGTATATGTATAGGAACAGAAACAGATTCGTAGACATATAAGTAAATGCGCGCGTGTTTTATTGAGACGCAAGGGACATATCCTGCGATTTTCGAGGATTTGTATAGGCTCGAGCAACGTCGATTTGAGAACGACAATATACGACACACTTACCCTAAAAGCTTGAAGGCCAAAAGTGTCGGTAATTTGAACAAGTAAGGAAAAAAAAATATACATAGGTATATGTAAATCTCTCTTTTTTTACTTTACTCTACTTTACGGCATACAGCAATTTTCAGGTCGATGGGGAAGATTAAGGTGTACGCATTGAAACGGAATAAGGATAAAAAAAAAAAAATACATACGTATACCTATTCTCTGTACTTTTTTTTTTTTCTGCAACGAAGACATTTTTTCACTCAAATTACGTAATTACTCAAATTCAATATTGATCTATGTATTCATTTTTCTTATCTTTCTCTGTAAATAATTTTTCAAGAACTTTAAGGTATTAATTTTTCTCATTTTTTTTTTTTTCTTTGCAAAACACAGGAAACGGAAAATAATGAATAATGAATCTCTATATTTAAGTAATTTTATGTGTTTCAAATAGAATAATGTATTTATATAACTTATATAGGCTCGAGACTCTACCGAGTCTCTTGATACATATTTGAGGAAAAAAATGATTAAAAAAACCTGAGATTATCGTATATACGTGTATTAATTAAATTCAAATGACAACGTATATTGTTATGAATCTACAGATTCAATCTATTTTCCATTTCAGAGTAAGTGCGATGCGATGCGATGCGATTCGACGCGATGGTTTGCGTATTAAATCGAATGAAATTCATTGAAGGCAGAATTTCCGCATTACTTCTGGTCGATTTCATTAAATTCACGTCACTTTATATATACCTATACAAGATATACACACACATATATATATATATATATATATATATATATATATATATATATATATATATATATATATATATATATATATATATACCTATGTACAAGTACATAGTAATGCCGATAATGTTGACGTTCTTCGAGTATTTTTAATGATAAAATATGAATCCAGATAAATTCTTTTTTTTTTATTATTTTTTTTTTTTTTATATAAGTATGTATTATATTTATTCAATCGTGGACATACCGGTATATACATATACCTATGTACATATAAAAACAATAATACAATGTGATATCAGAAAAAAAAAAAAATTGATGTTTTTCTTGACAACTGAGTATATATCTTTCATCTCAGGGATTGAAAAACCGTTTTTACTTTATTTATTTATCTCGTTTTATTTTTCTGTTCATTTTTTTTATCTCTTCTTCTTTTCGTATACCTTTTCATCGCGAAGAATGGGAAAAAAAGAGGCTTGCGAAAATTCGAACCTGAAGGGGACTTATATATATACCTATATATTATACTATATACACAAGCATTTATTGAGTAGAAATATATACCTATATATACACTATAGAAGCAGATATATATATATATGTATACTCACTACCATTCACCGCAAAAAGACAAAATTACATCCTTTGATACATGAAACGAACAAACCCTGATACCTACCCTGGCAGGGTCTTCCCGGAGTGGATGACCCCAGAATTTTTACATTTATTTTTGAACGATTTTCATCACATCCGCAGTTCACATCTTTCCCATCGTGACTTTAGGTATATATACATATAAGTATATAAACGTAACGGAAAACCATTCTGAGATGAGAAAGGAGGGTGATGTCTCATGAATGCTTATAAATATATAATATCGTCGTCGACGAATAAAGCCACGTCCACAGACTTCGAAAACTGTAAGAATTTGCTTTGTAAAAATTCGTTTAAACTTATATCTAAATACCAAATAAAAAGGTACATGGTTCAAAGCGGTGAATATCTGTTCAGGATTTAAAAATTTGACACATTTTTCGGGATTATAGCAACTCCGGTTTCAAGCCAGAGTTTCGTTTGTTCGTTTGGCTGTTAAAAATTCTAGAAAATTTCAATTTTTTGATTATTCAGTATACGGACTTTAGAAATCTGAAAATGTATGAAAAATTGAATATTTTTTGATGATCCTAGTCCACGACAGAAAAAATATGTCTAAATTCAACATCCTGAAGGTATGTTCTGTAAAACTGCGACAACGGAGTAGGTACGTTTTTCCAACGGTTCTTCTATTTCTTTGACTAAAAGAAATAAGTTCTAATCTAAGGTTCGACTCCTAGAACGTCCCTGGCTCTGGGGGGACTCGGCGCCTTTTCGGCTGGTGGATATATATGGATAAAAAAGAAAACGAAAGAGGAAAAAGGGGAGAGAAGAATAAAGAAGGAAATAAAACAGGAAAAATAGGGAGAGAAAGAGGAGAAAATCGGAAGGTGAGAGAGCTGGGAGGAAAAAATATAGTCTTCTGCGAGGCGTTATTACAAGATGGCTCGGGTTTCCTCTTCTTCTCTCGCTCTCACTCTCCCTCACTCTCTCACTCTCTCTCTCTCTCTCTCTCTTTCTCCCTTGTACGTATTTCCCTTCAATATATCTCTCGGGGTTAGAGCTACGCGCAAGTATTATTAGCGAGCACCTATAAATCCACGATTGCTAACCCATCACCAACCCTTTTCTACCCTACAGCTGAAGACCTACACCACCGGAGTCGATCCGCGCCTACCACGTATACCGTATACCGTACCGCATCGGATCGCAACCCCTTAGGTAACCAACGATGTAGGTAATAGAATTTCCTTGTCGACGTGGTATAAGCCATTGTTCCAACGAATTCTTAGACGTATATATCCTCACCTTATCTCAATAAAATGATTCACCTTACACCTTACACCATACACCTAACTCCCCCGAACCCCCGTCAAAATTCAACGCATAAATTGATCTCGTATATACGTATACACATATATTTATATAACATATCTCCTCGTGCATGGGGGACAAAACACGCTATTGAAATATGGTGTAGGTACTCTAGTGGTGGCTGATGGTCCGTGAAGATTTTCAAATATTTTGAAATCTCGTGATTTTTTTATTTATTCTTTTTAACTTCCCGCTATGTGTGTAAACAAATTTTTGTCCTACGATATCTTTAGAACGAATCGACCGATTGGAATGGTTCTTGCGCCGATCGAAAGGGTTTATCAAGACTTAGATCTGATTAGATTTTGGAGTCGATCGGTCGAGTGGTTTCAAAGTTATTCGAAAAATAAAAATTAAAAAAAACATATTTTTTCATGTTTTTAGCGCATAACTCCTAAACCGTTCGTGCGATTAGTCTCAAAACTTAATCAGATCTAAGTCTTGGATAGCCCTTTCGATTGCCGCAAGATTCATCAAAATCGAACGATTAGTTTAAAAGATATTGCACGACAAAAATTTATTTTCTTGTCGTACGATATCTTTGGAACGAATTAACCGATTTGAATGATTCTTGCGGCGATCGAAAAGGTATACCAAGACCTGAATCTAACTGAATTTTGGAGTCAATCCGTCGAGTAGTAGTTTCAAAGTTATTCAAAGAATAAAAATTGAAAAAAACCTTTTTTCAACTTGAAAGGTTTAGGTGGGAAGTTTTAGGTCTGGCCCATCGTGGTCAGCCGTATTTTTATTTTTGGAATGAAGTGTAACGCCAGAATTTTTTATGTAGATATATACGTTTCCGCTAATTTTCTAACGAAATTGATCGGAGTTAATTAGATGAAATCTTATGAAAGCCCTCCGCAGTATTTTAATTAAATAATCGAAACTCTGCAGTAACTTCGTTTGAAATCTTATGAAAATTGTACATAAATAAAATTTCTTTAAAAATATATACCAGTTCTGAAATATTTGATTATAGTTACGAAATTTTGCGTATTCGACAAACTCTCAAAGTCTTTTATCAACGTTCGTAAAATATATTATTACCTTATGTAATTACGTAATTATGTATAATGAAGTTACATAGAAAATACGTATATACACAAAAATTTTATAAAATTTTTAATTCGATCCTTCTGAAATTTTTATAAAATTCGGTGATCAAATTTCATGCGAAACCCCGTATAAAAACCTTATACAAACCGATGTCAGATGATTTTCAAAAATTACACAAATTTTTCCGAATTTTTCCCTAAAATTGTATGAGCGTATTAGAAGTATGAAAAAAAAAATGTGATTCATGTAAAAATGATCTCAATCTCTTGTTTGTTTGTTTGTTTTTTTATTTTATTTTTTTTTTTTTGAGTTACAAGATTAAAAAATTTCACGAGCTTGAGAGCTGTCGCAGGTAATGCTTGTTTACGTATACGAGTCTACTAGGTAGATATGATAGTACGTATACGGGGTCTGCTGAAGTCGTAGTTTACCCAGCTGTCGCCCTGTTTACGGGGATATTGCGGTTACGTTGGCCGCACTTATGGGATACGAGGAGCGAAATTTGCTAAGGGAAGTCCAAAAAATTGTGTACAAATATATTTTTTTTTAGTTATGTACACACCCCGCGTCTCCGATGTAACGTTACTAATTTTTTCTTGAAAAAAAAAATGTAAAATAAAAAAATCTTCAAAATTTTTTTTCACGAGACTTGATAAGGGGGTACAATTTTTAGAGTGGGTCCTGATTTAGGGTGCGGTGGACGATTTTTTTCTGAGGCTGCTCCCCAAATCGTCTCCGAATAATGAAAGAAAAAACAAAAAAAAAAAAAAATCCCTTAAAAATTTCAGCTCCCTATCTCGACCCTGAACCCTCCCGCAAAGGGGTGAATTTCGCGGTTTAAAATACACACGTTTTTGCAATGCTTTCGTTGAATATTTCATCCCGAGGCTCTTAATTATGTGCAAAAAAATAAAAATAATCCTTGATTGTGAAAAATTAATGTTCGTGAGAAACAAAAAAAAAGTTATCCTGAAAATGTGTCGAATTTTTACATCCTGAACGTATATAATATACGTACTTCCCTTAAGGGATGAAAGAAATGATTCCATGGATAAAAAATGAACGAAATGTTGAAGAGCAAACGAAAAATAAAAATAAGTAAATTTTGCTATTCTTTCATTTATTAATCAAGGGGACCAGTATAACAGCTTGGTTTGGGAAATTTGAAAGACTCCAAAACTTATTTATTTGTCAACCAAATTTTATTTCACATCAAAAAAAAATTTTCTTCGAAAAACTTTGTCGTAAGGTTTCAGGCACATCGTTGGTCCAATTCAACCTCTCAAGGTCTTGCTTTCTTCGGACAGCAATTCTACATCTTACGAACGTAGGGATCCGGTGAAAAAAAATTCATGTGAAAAGTTACGGTCAATTATCCAAAATTTCCAATATTTAGGCTACTAATTTGCAAATAACTTGGCCAACACGAAATTGTAAAAAAAATCCCTCGTTCACACGATGAGGATTTCTTTTCCGAACAAAATGAGCCCTCAACGACCTTAATCGGACCAACAATATGCCTAAAACCTTACGACAAAGGTTTCCAAAGAAAAATTTTCTTTTGATGTGAAATAAACTTTGGCTGAGAAATAATCGCATTTTGGAGTACTCCGAATTTCCAAAACCAAGCTGTACTAGTTCCCTTAAGAATCGTGTAATGAAATACGCGATGATTCGAATTTCTGAAGAGAAGAAGAAAAACAAAACAAAAACCAACAAAGTGGACTGGTAACGCAACCCTTAATTTGATGATTTTTTAATTATATTTTTCTTCAGTCCGAAACGCAGTAATCTCCTTAATTATTCAAGCTCGTGAATATCCGGGGTCCACATCCGGCCTTTCCGTATAATTAGTCAAGATGTTTAATTCCGGTTGGTTCAAATTACAAAGTCCTTTGTAGACCCCCACCTAGTTCATATACCCAGACTTTTGGGCGCAGGTTAGGATAAAATTTTTGTTGAAATTCATCCAGTTGTCATCCGCAGAACTGCATATTCAGACAATTTAATAATTATCGCTCATTTATAGTTAAGTCTCCCTACTCGTCGTCTGCGGTTAAGGTGTGACACGAAAACGCTTTCAGCGAGCTGTATAATTATATTATGTTGCTACGTATAGGAGAGAGCTACGCAGGATACGGCACGGTGAACTTGAGTTAAAATATACCGTAAATTTCGTGTTATATAGGGGAAGGGGCCGGGGGGTGAATGAAGGGAATATAATTCCCGAAAATTTACCGACTGATAAATTCCTTGAAAAGGCTGTTGTTGTAGGGAAATCCGCGACGAACCCCCGTCCGTCGCGTCGATGTGAACGCGATACCTACCCCCTAAAAATTTTGCCAATTTCTTTTGTAAATAAGCACCCCAACCCTCTGTGCAGATTCTGGATAAAATGTGCTTATAACGAGTTCCTCGTTACAATGAAGCACCTCAAATATCTCACTCATTCTTGCTTCCATCCTTAAAAGGGGGAGAAATACAACCCGGAGATATACGAAAGAATTATTCCTGTGCCAAAGTTCTCGGGCATTTGTGTTACCTTCATATATATATAATATGAAAAGATGTATTACCAGTTATTCAAATTATATATACTTCCATTTATCAGAATAATATAAATATTAGCGAGGCCTTACTAAATCTGATGAGAATCTCAGTGTTCGATAAGAAGAATTGAATTCTCGAATCCTTGAACTTTCCAAATTTTTAGTTGTCTTCACTAGGACCTTCAGCAATTTTAATTACCGTTTCTGAAAATTGGAAATCGTCTGAAAAACTTGTAGAAATTTTTTTCCCTGTAAATGACTCGAATTATGACATGGTCTGTTAAATTGTCCAAAAATCTGTAATCGGGTTAAAAAGTCAGATTGTCCAATGTCGAAAATTATTTCGTAATCAATGGACATTTTTGAGAGGACCTTTGCGGCCATATCCAAAATTCTTTTCAGCAGATCTGGCTAATAAGCCCAGAGAAGTAGGGTTTCCTTTAACCCTGCAGTACCCACCTGTACCCGTACCTTTCGTGGTTTGAAAACAAAGTGAAAACAATGCAAAACAAAGCGAAAATTTGTGCCGAAAATCATTAACGAACCGTTACACGATACGGCGTTAGTATAATTAACTCGCTTTGTGACTCCCGTGCCGAGAGGTTTGCTGCAGCAGAGAGAGAAAAAAAGGCTCCTATAAACGCGGTTTTCCACTTTCCTCGAAATTTCTGGTAACCGCGGATAAAATATCAGACGGACGAATTTTATTCGAGGTCGAAGCTCGCCTGTGGTTCGTTTTCGAAAGTAGAGCAGCCGCAGGTTCTCCAAAAAAAAGAAAAAAAAAAAGAAAAAAGCCTTTATCAAACTTTTCGAAAATGCTTTGTGCCCAAAAATTTATCCGTCATCGATATTTGACAACTCATATGTTGTTTCAGTTCAGGCGTTGATCACTCCAGACTTGGAGCTATTATATGATTTAGTCAAAAGCGGATTGCAGGCTGGCTAACCGCCGAGCTTTTCGCTGGTGACAAACAGCCGAGTAAACAAGTCAGGGTGAACGAGTAAACAGCGAGATAGTCGGACAAACAAACCAACGAGAAAGAGAGCAAACCGGCTAAAGCTCCGAGCTATTCTTCTTGATCGAAAAAAATAAGGGATCCAACGAAAGAAGTATATAACTGTAACGAAAAGGTGAATACGACGATCTTCCCAATTTATTTATTTATCTTATATTTGTCCATTTCATTTTCTAAATAAGGTAACGTCGGCAATGTCTGCCATTTTTTTTTTTTTTTTGGTCCTACACCAGAAAACACGTCCCTGTAATTTTTGTCTCGTTACTTCTTTTATTTATTCTTCGTATTTGCGTTATCCGAAATCCGTATAATCCGAATTTTCGATCTATGGGTGTTATATACGTTATACCCTGAACCTAAACCTATACTGCAGAGAAACTCAAGCTGTCTAGAGAATCGGCTTTGATTTGGCTCGGCTAGGCTGTCCGGTTAGGCTGTCGGCCCCAATGGCTTTTGAGCCTGGTCCATTGATTACTGTAACATGATTCGCACAGCATTTCAAAGACAGGGGGACGACATAGGAGAGAGAACCCGAAGGTAATCCTAGTTGTATATTAACGGACAACGTCGTTCGCATGATGGCTCCGAAGCCCTCCCGCTATAACAGACTATTACAGTTTCTATCTACGAAATTAATTTACCTCCCTCCCCCCGTAAATCCTCACCGAGGAATACCCAAACAAATTTATCGTGTCAACGGATGATTGCTTTGTGGACAGTATTAATTATTATTTACATAATACCGCTCCGAAAATAACCATTTTCATCGGTCGATCATTCCATTATATACATTGTATATATACATAACGTTATAAATCAACAAGCATATATATATAACTAGCAAAAATATTATTATTATTATTATCGCGATAATATCGAAGAAGATTTATACATATATACCAGTTTCAAAATTTGATTAAATCGAAACTATTTTCGTCAAGCCATTCAAGGTCCACGTTTTGACTTTTATTATTTTTTTTTTGGAAAAAGTGAATCTTCAAATGTGAAATACTAATTTTTTATTCCGAAAGAGAACGTAGAAACGAAGAAATTGGATAGACTGGTTCTGCATTTTTGAAATAGGAAAGACGAGAAGCTATTTCTCGAATTTTTGAACCCCTAAAATTTGGATTTCTGGAGTTTGATCGATGGTTAAATAACGTTGATACTTGTACACCTAGACGTATGGAGTTTATTAGTAATCCAACTAAGTCTAGCTAGGTTATTAGATATAATTAGTGTATCTAGGTATATATTGTATTATATAATACGCGTATAAGGTATATATATACGAGAAAATCTTGTTTCGAGTGATTAAACTTTAATTCAATCCCACTTTGCGAACAGCGAACAATTTAGATTTCGCATTTAAAGCTACGTTAGTATTACGAGAGCTTTTCTCTCTCCCCTTCAAGGATCCTCGGAAAGCTTTGGCTCGCTATATGTAGTATAATTGTTGAAAAATTTTCAAACTTTATATTATCAAAGTCTGATGAAGGAGGAGGAGGAGGAGTATTGTTACCCGGAAAATCTGATAATCTATATATAAGAGATTGATCCAACAAAAATTGAAACAACTTTTCTATATACCGACGATCTTTCAATTAGATATACGTGTTATCATCTATCGATTATCAACAATAGATGAATATATTGCATACCTATATGTGGGACTTTCGGCGTCGAATCAGCCCCCACTTGACAATTTATTTGTTTACTGAAAATATCGTGCGAAATTTGAGTGGCGCAAAACACCCCGGCATTGTATGAAAAAACAGATGTAAAATAAACGCTTAACTAGTGGTTCAAATGTTTGGTATAGGAAATTGGCTGAAGAGTTGACTGTCGGGTACAGTAATGGTATACAGAAACTTCCCTCTTTTTCCCTTTTTTCTTCTTTTTTTAGTTTCTTTTTTCTACTCCGTTCTGATAGAGATGAAGTCGGATGAGAATTAGAGCTTATACGCGAATATCGGGCTGCCTAGGCACTTATCTGCTTAGCGGTTGACCGGGCAACCAAAAGCCAGTGGCCGATAAATTTCTCTTTCGAAACGTACGAAACCGCACCGCACCGCACCGCACCGCGAGGCCGTGGCGCACGGCGCGATTGACGTAAAGCATGGAATCCTTTTTTTACCATTTTTCCTCTCTCTATCTCTCATTTTTCCTTTTCCTTTCGGTTTTCCTTCTCTATCGATGGGTATACGTATATACGTACGGATGTATGTATATAACCACGGTAACCTGAACTGCAGGGAACAAGTTTCGGAAGAGAAAAGCAGTCAAAGGAGCCAAACCACCCCTAGACAGTTAAGTATAGATGAGAGGACTGCGAAAGTTCTTCCGGTGCACGCTTATAGTAGATATATATAATATATGTACATGTGTATATAAATGCATCTATGTATATGTACGCTCATACCGTATAAAGCAAAACTTGCGGTATATGTCGGCGAATAGCATTTTCCCGTATATACATATATACAAGTTTAGATAAAGGAGAAGATTTCAGCTGTGATGTGACCGGAAGAATGACGTGTAAAGCTCCACTGCACTGCATTAGACTTGAAAGCTCCAGTTCCAGGATCAAACCACCTCAGTCAGTACCTATTTGAAATGAAAATCAACGCATCCACATTTAGAACTTATTATTGCACCGTCTCATATGCCCCGGAGTAATCGATGGAACTACCAAAAACTTTCAAAGAGACAAATACAAAAAATTGAAAATAATAAAGAAATGAACAAATAATTGAAATGAGAGAATAACTCGCTTATTTTCCACTTTAGAGTGAAAATGATAGAAACCAAAGCTGTGGGAAATTTAGTTTCCCACAAGTTTGGTCATTATCATTTTTACCCTAAGATCGATATTTACAGAGTTAAACTGCAAATAGGGGTAAAAAAAACTGTTATTTTGCATTATCTCGTTTATTATCAAGTTTATCGTAAAATTGGTGATGAACAATCATGTGGGGAATTTTATTTCCCGCAACTTCGGTCATTACCATTTTTACCCTAGGATCAATATTTTGAGAGTCAGAATTAAAATAGGGGTGCAGTGATCAGTCAGTTAGTCAGTCAGTCAGTCGGTGAAAATCATCCCCCTTTACATCTGGAGGATTCGATCGATTTGCTAGGTATAACGATGAACAAATAGTATATACGAATGATATATAGGTATATGACCGACGCGACGCAACGTAACGTAACGTAGCGCAACGTAACGTAACGACGACTAAGCAGAAACGAGGCACAACGTTCGCATTCGCATTTCGCATTTCGCATTCGAACGTATCGAATATCGCGTTGGTGTTGGTGTTGCGGCCGTTTCCTACCACCGACACATCCAATCTACTGACGCAATTCAAATTACGTCCTTTGAAGTGCGACTCGCATCCGTTTCCGTTTCCGTCCCTCGACTCTCACCACTTCTCGCCCTTTACTCTCCACGGCCTCGTACAGCTATGTACGCACCCTACCAACCGGCACGAGTCTACTTTTACCGCTGGGAAGAGCGAATGCCCCCTCGACGAGGGGATGCAGAAAAAAAAAAAATGTCAAATAATAAAATTAAATATAACAGGGAGGTCCTTATTTTGGGTATTTTTCAATCTTAACCGCATCAAGGAAATTTATTTCACGTTTGAATTTGCACATTGACAGAGGTCAAAAATTCTAACAATTTGAAAAAAATACAAAAAAAAAATTATTCACAATCAAAATTTCATCGAATACGTATCAAATTTGTTGTTCTGTTATTATTCTATTCACGACGAGGAAAACGGTCTGAAAAATTGTTTGAAATATTTCTTTTTGTACGACTTCATTATTTCGATTTATTTTAATGACTTTTCCAAAATCGGACACCCTGTATATAGCTACGAAATATACTGTGTACTGTGTCAATCCCTATCGCTCTCTACAGCTTCTCTCGCGTTTATATATTTACGGAAATCCCGGGTACTTACATTTCCATCAATTATCGTATCATTCAAATGTAATAGGGGATAGGTACCGGAGTAAAACTCTCACGGGAGGGTAAAATTTCCCACGCCAAATATTGTTGAAAATTTTTTTTTTTCTTTCAAAATTCGAAAACTTTAAATAAAACAATGCTTCTCTTTCATTTCAATGATCTCACGATGATCACGTTAGTCATTTTTTTTTTTTTTCCTTTCTTCAAAATTCACTCCGAACTTTCGATCGTGCGAAGTATATTTTCACAAAATTTACCACTCGACGTTTCTGTGCTTTCTGGAATTAATGACTCGATCAATTAGATCAGGAAGTGGAATGTATAGACACGAGGGTGGAAGAATTTTCGAGGATTAAGTTGGCCGTGAGAAGAGATATAAAAAAAAAAAAAAAATAACAGAAAAAGAGAGAACCAAAAAAATAAAAAGAAACGTTGAATAGTCTTGCTGCATCAGAATCGGCGAGGAAATCAATTAAATCCCAAAAATTTTACCCAGGCTGGTCCAATCGCTCGTGCCAATCAATTGTAACAGTTGGTCGTTTCGCGACGGCGGGGTTACGGATATTCGCACCCCTGCCTGCCCGAGCAGATATATATTAACTCGCTGTCAAGTTAATGGCGGATTCTCTCCTGTTACCATTATTATTATTACAGCTGACGTAGCAAGTTATAATTCTACACATATCCAGGGAAAAAAAAAATGATTTAGTCTTACACAAAAACGTCCCCCCCCTCCCAAAAAAAAAATTTACGTATGTATATATGTAGGTATAGATATATAGGTATAATAGAAAAATTTATATCTGAAAGAGGGGTTCTTGTTTTTTGATAAATTGAGTCGAAAAATCGCAGTTTCATTTCAGTATTAAATATACCTATATATATATATATATAAATTTTCGCGAAGAAAAAAAAAGAAGAAATATGGTACATTGGGGTGTGTCATTTTGGAGCAACTTTTATTTTTCAACTTACAAACAGGTTGTATACTTGCAGGAAGGTAAAATAAGAAGCCTGTTAAAATTTAAGATCCTAATATTAATATTAAGAGGTGCCTCATCGCGAATTTCTATTTCCCATTTAAATAACACGGGAAATGTTCTAGTGGCACACTTCAATTTTCATATCTCAAGTACTAATCTACTCAGAATGATTCTGCATAGCTACTTTTGTTCGAAATTGAACGCTCTACAAAAAAGGTCTTCTGGTATTTTTCGATAAATCTAACCGTTTCCAAGTTGGTTATTGGTTGATTATCATCGATAGCCAACAACCAACTTGGAAACAGCTAGATTTATCGAAAAATACCAAGAGACCTTTTTTGTAGAGCGTTCAATTTTGAACAAAAGTAGCTATGCAGAATCATTCTGAGTAGATTAGTACTTGAGATATAAAAATTGGAGTGTGCCACTAAAACATTTCCCGTGTTATTTAAATGGAAAATAGAAATTCGCGATGAGGCACCTCTTAATATTAATATTAAGATCTCAAATCTTAACAGGTTTCTTATTTTACCTTCCTGCAAGTATACAACCTGTTCATGAGTTGAAAAAGAAAAGTTGCCCCAAAATGACACACCCTATAATATACACATATTTTTTTTTTTATGTTTTGAGTGATACAAAAATCTGGCCCAATTGGGTATACATATAGGTGTGTTAAACCTTCTTTTTTTTTCTTTTTTTTCTTCTATTTTATGAAACCATTATTTTGCTGCAGCTACGAAATTTTTTTCGAATACATGGTGCCACCGTTCGTTTGTAAAAATATAATTGAATTTGAATAACAATTATTAGGTGTGTAAAGAAATTTTATCTTTTTTTGATACGATTATACACCCGCAGATACCCATACTGCACGTACATTCGTATGTATACCATAGAAAGTAATTTTTAAACATATATACCTGAACCTATATGACCAAGCGAGAGATAGAACGACGAGAAATAGCATTTTTTTTTTTTTTTTTTTAGTCACGTTCGTGGGTGTAGTAGGTAATATTTGTTCGTATATAATTGAATCGTTCGTTATTTCTCGCCTTTGTTTACGCCATTTTATAGGTATATAGTCTCACACAGATTGAATTATCGATCGATATAATCAATCTTCGATATGACACATGTGTGTGTGTGTATTTGTGTTTAATAAATCCTGATCCCAGATGGGACGCATTCGATATCTGCACGACGGTCACTGATATTCTGTGAATGGTAAAAAAATTTTTAAATAAATTTCCGAATCCAATGATTTGTACAGTTCGTTTTAAACGACCAAATTTCTAATTCAGGTATCGGATTCTGCGCAGTAAGGACCCGTTTAAACAATTTATTTTACCCAATCGGTGATATTTGATTTTGCAGTAAACACACAAGGTCCAATTAACTCAAAAGAGAGCCCGGGTCGAAGTTCCGAAATGAAAAAGTTCCGAACGGTTTCATTCGACGGAATTCATTTGTGACGATTTCGAATTTTGAGAATCGTTAAGGTTCGGAATAATCCAAAACTCGGAAAATTTCATCGAGGGTCACGAATTTTGAATTTTGACGTTTTTTAAATCGTCTATACAGACTTTCGGGGAAATACTCTTCCCAAAAAACTGTCAGTCAGTCGGTATTATTAAAAAAATGTCAAATTTATCTCGTTCGGGATCTTCGAAATTCGGAAATTCGTTGCATCCAGTTCGTAAATTTATTTAATCAAAATATCACGTCTACCAATCCAAATTTTTTTTTTTTTTTTTTCTTTCGTCCAATTTATTTACCCCTTTTTCCAAATTCTCGTCGCTCTTTTACACACGCACCCACACGAATAGATAGAGGTACATTTGTTGGTAGAATTCGTCAACGAGTGATCGTCGATGACAAAGGGAAGCTCTGCTCGGTGCTCACCCTCTAGTTTTTGGTGAACTGTATACTGTATTATACGGTGTAGGCAACCCTCCGCAGGTTCGTTCGTTGGCTGGCTGGCTGGTTGGCTTTTTGTCAATTCACGGTGTGTTTGCGTTAAATTGAAATCATTTGGTCGAATGAGGTGTAATCTTTTTATCCGATTCCCATTGTTACGTAGTTATAAATGTGACCGATGTATCATTACATGCGAGGCAGCTTTATTTCAATTCACTATATAACACGACGCGGATTTATGTCAACGAACCTTGTCCATCATGCCCAGCTCCTACTACCGAGGAGATGAATAATGAATGAAATTTACAGTCAGCTGTATCGCTTTATAATTCATTCATACAGATAGGGGTCCTACGAAAACGACATAACTACCCTCAATACTCACAATTGGTTTTTTTTTCACCACTTCATCGAGTATCGATGATAAATACCTGCTGAATTATAACGATTCGAATTTTTTAACTTCCCGCTATGGAAATTGAAAATTTTCATAAAAAAGGGAAGTTATTGGTTTCGGCCCGATTTTCGAAAATCGAGTTTTCACCAGATCTCGACGTTCTGAGGTCCTAGGAAGCCATTGACTACTTTTGGATGGAAAACCGTATGTGCGTATGTGTAAACAAATTTTTGTCTTACGATATCGTTAGAACGAATCGACCGATTGGAATGGTTCTTGCGACGATCGAAAGGGTTTATCAAGACTTAGATCTGATTAGATTTTGGAGTCGATCGGTCAAGTAGTTTCAAAGTTATTCGAAAAATAAAAATTAAAAAAATTCTTTTTTCATGTTTTTAGCGCATAACTCCTAAACCGTTCGTGCGATTAGTCTCAAAACTTAATCAGATCTAAGTCTTGGATAGCCCTTTCGATTGCCGCAAGATTCATCAAAATCGAACGATTAGTTTAAAAGATATTACACGATAAAAATTTCTTTTTTTGTCGTACGATACCTTCGGAACGAATTAACCGATTTGAATGATTCTTGCGGCGATCGAAAAAGGTATACCAAGACTCAAATCTAACTGAATTTTGGAGTCAATCGGTCAAGTAGTAGTTTCGCAGTTTTTCAAAGAATAAAAATTGAAAATAACATTTTTTTAGATTGACAGGTTTGGGCGGGAAGTTTTAGGTCTGGCCCATCGTGGTCAGCCTCATTTTTTTTTTTTTTTTTTGATAATTTTACTCTCACAAGTATCAAATTCACCACTCTCATTCGAATTTGTATATTTAATACCGTTTTTGTAAATAATTTTTTTTTTCTCTCTCTCTCTTCTCTATATCGTCGTTAATTTCAATCGATTTAATTCGTTGCGAACGTCAAATTTCTCGTTCCTTCGAGTTGGAACGTGCTGCAGAAGCACTTTTAGAAATGAAAATTTTACAATCCACTTAGAAGTTTTCTCATCCATGTCCTGTAAAGCTGTATAGCTGAAGTCCCGTGTCGAGAGGACCTGAAACCGGAATAAAAATCCGAAAATATGAAAGTTTTTTTTTTTTTTTCCATTTTTTTCTTCTCTCGCCGAGCCATCCGATTTTCATATTTTTTTTCCTTTGCCTTTCCTCAGGTTTCTTGGATACGAAAAAGAGACCTTCACATTCTTACTGCCGGTATACTCACGTATACATCCGACCAGAGGTTTCAGGTGATTCGACCTGACAAGTCGGAGAACTGGACCCTCCAGATCAAATTCCCTCAGGAGAGAGACTCCGGCATATACGAGTGCCAGGTGAACACAGAACCAAAAATGTCTCTCAGCTACAGGCTCAACGTAGTCGGTAAGTGATTTGAATTTTTTTTTCTTTTTTCTTCTACCATCCCCTAACAAAATTTTCCAATAGATTTTTTTTTTTTCGTTCTTGCACATTTTTCACTTTCCTCACGATGTTCGGAAAATCATTTTTTTTCTCTTCTTCTTCATTTATTTGTTTTTTAATATGTATTTCCCTCAGTCCTCTCCAAATGTACGATGAATGTGTTAGGTACGGGATATACGTGGGTGTATTGACATCCGTACCTTTATTTGCATTTTTGAGTAGCCGCGTTGTAAAGAGAACGACATATATCCACTCTATAATACGCTGCAGGATCGTAAACCTGTAATGTTGCCGGATATTTACTTAAAAGCCGGAAAACACCTCCCTGCGATCGAGATTATTAAAATATAATGAAATTTTCGAGTATAAATGTACGTATAATGAACGACGGATTTGTGTATTGAGGGAACCAGTACAGCTTGGTTTTGGAAATTCGGAGTACTCCAAACTGCATTTGTTTCTCAGCCAAAATTCATCTCACATCTAAAAAAATTTCTTTGAAAACCTTTGTCGTAAGGTTTTAGGCACATCGTTGTTCCGATTAAGGTCGTTGAGGGCTCATTTTGTCCAGAAAAGAAATCCTCATCGTGTGAACGAGGGAATTTTTTTACAATTTCGTGTTGGCCAAGTTATTTGCAAATTAGTAGCCTAAATATTGGAAATTTTGGATAATTGACCGTAACTTTACACATGAATTTTTTTTTACCGATCCCTACGTTCAGAAGATGTAGAATTTCTGTCCGAAGAAAGCAAGACCTCGAGAGGTTGAATTGGACCAACGATGTGCCTGAAACCTTACGACAAAGTTTTTCGAAGAAAATTTTCTTTCGATGTGAAATAAACTTTGGTTGACAAATAAATAAATTTTGGAGTACTCCAAATTTCCCAAACCAAGCTGTACTGGTCCCCATATTTCACAGAGGGGTGAATCGTATCCATAAATACAATGAATAGGGCGTAAAGAAAGGTATATAACTACGTATACGTATGTATATGTATTATGTAAATACATAGCTATTTACCTATCCGCAACCAACATGTGGCAAATGACATCTCCTCTGAGAAAGCTGGACGAAATATCTCCTCGAACGAAGAACTCGTTAGTTGAGCATTGTGTCAGGGAATTGTGTGCGGGGGGAAGGGGGAGGGTGCTCATGGTTGGTTGAAATAATCGCCGAATCCTTTGTCTCCTAAATATATCTCCATAGTATAAATTTGAAAATGACAATATAGCGTGATGATTCGCTTAGTCATTTTGTTACGGTTAAGAAACTTTTCTAAGTAAATGAAATACATTAAATAAGGAAATTTCCAACCCCCGAAACTACGATCTTCCTCATCTCCGCAAGGATTGTAATAGACTTTTGGTTTCACACCCCAATTCCGTTCATAATATCAGGAGCGATTTTTTCTTAATAAAATTTCAAGGGTGCTTTTTCCCTGTTTTCCTTATTTTTTCTTTGCAGTTAGTAATTTATTTCATTATTTTTATTTACCAATTTCTCTTGCACCGATCCCGACAGGAGACGTGCGGTAGAATCTAATCAGGAAGCTTATACACGAATTCAATAAAAAATCGATTCCTTTTCTCTTATATTGGGAGAGACAAAAGGCAGCAACGAAAACTAAGAAGAAAGGGAAAAACAGGAAGTAGAAATATTTGGCTGTGTCTTCGGGGGTAACGAGGCGTTTGCAAAAGCGTGACCAGAAGGACAAAAGGGCGAGAAGGAAGTGGAAAAGATGTTGGGAAAGGGACGAGAATGGGGCAAGGCGCAAGAATAAAATAAGAGAAAAAAAAAGGGGTGAAGCGAAAAGAACAAGCTGAGGTAATAAGCCGTTGCTGCAATGTTGCTCGCGTTCGCCTCTTGCTGATCGTTCCTGTTCAAGACTATATATATCTGGGTTTTTCTCTTTTTTTTATTCTTATTCTCATACTTTTTTCCTTCTTATTTTCCATTCTATTCTTTTCCGCTTCTTTTCTCTTCTTTTCTTTTCTTTTCTTTTCTTTTCTTTTCTCGTCTCTTGAAATCATCCGACCTTGAAGTCCGCTGGGGGCAACACTTTTCGTTAAATTATCGCCGAGGATTCCTCGTTAAATTATCATACTTCACTAGCCATACACCCTGCCCCTCTTCGTCCCACTCTTTCCGACGAATCTTCTTCTTCTTCTTCGTATTCTTATTCTCTTTTCTTTCTTCAGTTTAACCTGTGCCCTCCTGCAGGACGGGCTCTTCCCTACATACATATATGTATATGTGTGTGTATATATATACACATTATGCCTTTCTCCACGGAGGACAATCTTTCTATTCTCTTTCTTAATTTTTTTTTTTATTTTCCCTTCTTCTTCTTCTTCCTTTTTCCCTTTTCTTTCTTTTTTTTCGACGCTCTTATTGTTTGCAAAGAAAAGCGTGAACGTACCTTATATATAGGTATGTATATACCTACGCGAAATTTCGTACAAGATAGGTAATAATTAAATTCCTTAGTCATTCGCAGCTGCAGCTATATAAGAACGTTTTAAGGTATAACCGTTATGTAATATATACCTAATGTATATAATACATACTTATATCTATATAACGATATCAAGAGATTGAGACGTTGAATATAATTATAAATTTTAAACGATGAAAATCTGTATCCAGGGTTTTCTTTTTTCTGTTTTTTTTCTTCTCTTTTCTGAATAACTAGTCCGAAAAATTTGGAAAAAAAAATTGAAATATCTTTGTAAGATTTACTATATTTTTATAAAATTTCGTGAAAAAATTTTCCAGAAGAAGAATAAAAAAAAAAAAGAAAGTCGAATCGATTTTGAAAAATTTTCCATTATACATCGAGAGACTCGGTAGAGTTCCGCACCAAGTATACATTAAAAAGAATTTTTAACGTATTATTAATATACTATACACGTTTTTGTCCCAAAAGATTTCAGTAAATTTTTTGATTTATTCCGAAAACTTGAGAGAAAAAAAAAATAAAAATTCTCGTAAATTTGAAAAATAGATACGAAGCCAAATAAAAATCTGAAAAAAGTCCTCGAATCGTGGGATACGGATATCTCTTTGATATTTTGACTCGGTTTGATGATTGGTGACACGCATATCTAAACCTAAACCCCGCATATATCTACACGCGTATGTATATGCTATACATATATTCCATTTTTTATTTCTTACCTTTACTTTTTACATTTTATTTTTTGTTCCCGACGTTCCGTACGATTGAACTCGGATTGAAATTGATAGGTGGTACGATTCTCGTCGAGGATATGCGATGCCTATATACATATATTCCTGCACTCCTGTAAAGGTTTCAGAAAAGGGTAACGAAAAGAACTCTGCAGAGACGGGAGGACAAAGTGTGACGATAAGTCTACTTCAACGCGATCCGTTATGCTCTTTTATTTTTGTTTTTTTGCTATTTGATTTTTGATTTTCGTTTCAAGAAAATTCGAAATCAAAATCTTGACGAGGGAATTATATTTATTGGCAATCGTGTGTAAACCCGCAGCACTAATATAAGAGTGGAGAAAAAAAAATGTTCATTTTCGATCTCGTGTGAGTCTCTGCATGCAGTAACCATTAAATAAGTCCGGGGCAATAGCCTTGTAGCTTTGAAACGACCCCTCGCTAATCTAAATCGGATTAACCATCAATGGCGACCACTGGGCCGCTGCGTTTTGCTTAACGAATTCGTTTTTGTTCAACGTCGAGGTATAACTGTGTATTTACCACACATACATCTATATAGGTATACATACCTCTACCTATATTCGGGGATGAAATACCTCTGGCAATTTGGCCGGTTTTACTTTAATAAATTACGTATATGTATTATATATACATATAATCGAATAAATGAATCGAAAATTTGAAATTTTTTGCGTATATTTTGTAAATTAACAATTTTCGGAATTGGATACAGGCTTTGATTTTATTTTTATGAAACGAAGATCGATCATTTTTATCGAATCGGCGCTGCTAGTAGAATATAATATTCATTCTTGTAAATTTTTTTCTTCTGTCTTTCATTAAGGGGACCAGTATAACAGTTTGGTTTGGGAAATTTGGGGTACTCCAAAATTTATTTATTTGTCAACCAAAGTTTATTTCACATCGAAAGAAAATTTTCTTCGAAAAACTTTGTCGTAAGGTTTCAGGCACATCGTTGGTCCAATTCAACCTCTCGAGGTCTTGCTTTCTTCAGACAGCCATTCTACATCTTACGAACGTAGGGATCGGTAAAAAAAAATTCATGCGAAAAGTTACGGTCAATTATCCAAAATTTCCAATATTTAGGCCACTAATTTGCAAATAACTTGGCCAACACGAAATTGTAAAAAAATTCATTCGTTCACACGATGAGGATTTCTTTTCTGGACAAAATGAGCCCTCAACGACCTTAATCGGAACAACGATGTACCTAAAACCTTACGACAAAGGTTTTCGAAGAAATTTTTTTTTTTGATGTGAAATGAACTTTAGCTGAGAAATAAATGC
Source organism: Macrophya alboannulata (assembly GCA_949628255.1). Lineage (NCBI taxonomy): Eukaryota > Metazoa > Arthropoda > Insecta > Hymenoptera > Tenthredinidae > Macrophya > Macrophya alboannulata. The sequence continues at coordinate 15,374,980 of OX451211.1, read as the reverse complement.
ATTTTGGATTACTCCGAATTTTCAAAACTAAGCTGTACTGGTTCCCTTAATATTTTTGCACATTAATTTTGTTTCAAATATATTATGATTACCTGTGAATTAGAAATAATAAAATGCCTTATTTCTCTGGCAATAATCTTTAAGTGTTTGACGGGTACAATTAGCAAGAGGTGAGGGCGTTGCGAGGCCCTTTGCCCGGGCTGATGAGTTCCTCGATTACAGCTCTCCAGAGAAATAGAGAGAAGGAGAGGGTAAGTGAGAAAGAGGAAACTGGGGAAAGGGGGAAAGAGAGGAGTGAGGAAGAGAGTTGGAATAATAAGGGCGCAATAGCAACGAGTAAAGACAGGGTGAGCCGTTTTGAGGGATGGAAAAGTATAGTCAAGTTAGAGCCAAGGGCCTCGGGTCTGACTTGCTCCGGTTCTTGTCAAGGGTTAAATATTATTTGACTACGAGCCGCGCGGTACGATGCGGTGCGGTGCGGTGCGGTGCGGTGTGGCGTACGATTGATGAAATTTAAATTGAATTCCCTAAGTGAAACCTTTAATTTTCACCGAGAAAATCTGACGTCCTTTGCAGTGCCTACTGCCCCTGCCCTAGACCCTTGCCCTTGCAACCCCTTGGGAGTGTCGTATCCCCTGCAGGCTGTCTTCTTTTAGAGACTCGTACATATCCACCCTACAGCTCCGGGAGGTTTTTTTCTTTGCAGTTTTTGTTTTTTTCTCTTTCATTTTTTTCTCTTTCACTGAACAAATAAGTCGACAAAACAAAGCAAGTGAAAATAAGGAGAGAGAGAGAGAGAAATAAAGAACGAAAAAAAAAATCATTTTAATAATAGGACAGAGAAAGAGGGAAAAATAATTTGCTGCAAAAGCAAACAACCCTTCAGCCTTACGTATATATACCCTACTACAATTCTTGCGTTTGTATTTGTAAAGAATTATGTCACAAGTATAATGGACGTGGGTACAACATAGCTTAGTGTAGAAACCTTTTCGAATAGAAAGAAAAATAAGAAGAAAAAAAGATACGAAAATTGTATAAGGGAGGAGGACCCCAAACTGAAAGTGGAAAGTTTGGATTTTTATATTCAATTCAAACCATAAGTTTCGGATTATATAAATCAGAAAATTTTCATAAAGAAGTGAAAATGGAATCAGAAATGAAACAATTTTTAATATTGTTAATTTGAAACTTAGAAACTGGATCTCTTATGTTCTTTGAAAACGGAGCTAAAATCGATTTTTCATTTCCTATTCTTTTTTTGTTCGCGTTTTTTTCGTTTTTTTTCATAGAATAATTTAGAATCAATCTTTAACAAGGGTTGTTGAATTTATCGCGCAGGTGAGTGAAATTCGAGGTTTAGATTGGATTGAAATAAAATACAAAAAACGGCCGAGGCTTCCTGTTCCCTTGCTCGATTAAATTTGGAAAAGAAGAGAAGTGAAGAAAAAAAAAGAAGAAAAAAAAAAAAAAAATGTCTCTATATGATATAGCGTCAGCAAATCACATTTACCATGAGTCTGCAGCACGTAGGTATCAAGCAGTCAGCACTGGACGTTCTTTTCCGGCACTGGGTGGGCGCGGTATATAAATTTGGCCACTTATATTTTTATTTTTTATTTTTTTATATATATGTATATATTTTGTTCGACTTTTTTATCCGCCCATACTTATGTATACCTGCTATAGTTATATACATATATACGTATATACGCCATTTTTCACCGGCGTAATATTTTTAAAACAGCTGCTTCGCCCGTTTCTCCCGAAAAAAATATTCAGGCGACATTTGGACTCCTTTTTTTATTTTTTTGTTTCTTCCTTTATTTTCACTGCATAAACAAGGTTCCTGCCTTCGTACGAAAATAAAAAAAGAGGACAAAATATATAAAAAAAAGTGAAAAATGAAAAAGAAACGCGAAGTCAGCCTAGGTTCAATTTTGATTAAAATTGCAGATGAGATTTTCAACCTCTGTACGAGAGTTATTTTCCTCTCTCTCTCTCTCTCTCTCTCTCTCTCTCTCTCCATTCACTTCGGTTACTATATTTTCTTCTTTTTCGTTTGATTTTGTCTTTTTTCTTTTTTATTCTTCTCTTTCACCTTTACCGTAGCAAAAAGAGAGAAAAAAAAAAAGAATTTTCAAGCTTTTTCGCAATTTAGCAACCCGTTCAATGGTCTTTGATAATTTTAAAGTTTAGCGGAAGCTTTTGAACGCGCGCGGCGGAGTCACATGTATTTATATAGGTGAGCAGGTACTAGGTATATAGACCGACCAGGGGTGGAGCGAGTGTAATCACTTTTGAGCCTTTTCAAAAGTTGGGTCTTCACTTTATTTCGGAATAAATTATAGGCAAGACGTGAAAGATAAAGTTAGGGGTTCGTATAAGAAAGCGAAAATTTCACACCCGAGTGCAGGGCGCGCGAACCAACGTCTGGTATTAAAACAGCTCGGTGAAGAATTTTGGGTAATCCTATATACATGTTATTACCCTCACTATTACTATAGACGCAGGGTAGGTGGGGTCGAAGGAGGAGGAGGATTAACGCCGTCGTTAAAACAACAATTAGTAAGAAAATTGCCACCTCGAGATAACTTATCCAAACCTAGATGCCTCCCCAGTGTTTTGGTATTGTTTTAAATAATTTAGAACCTTCATGGGCTGCATACGGGAACGGCAAAACCGAAATGAATACCCCCTTTTGTTATACCATACAGCGTGGTTTTATCCTTCGACCCTTAGCGAGAGAGAGAGAGAGAGAAAGAAAGAGAGAAAGAGAGGCTCCTCTATATCCTCGAGAAAACCAATGATCAAATCAACGGTTTATTACGCGGGATATAATACGACGGGACCATCAAAAAAAAAATATACGTAGCTCGTTTTTGATGGGATCGTTATACGTATATATGTTTATACCTATATACGATATACATCCATGGTATGTATGTATGTACATATATTATTCCTATATGTCAATACATAAATGAATGAATAAATTGAGACATTCGGAGGAAAGATGGACCCCCTGTAGTTGATCATTTCGTTCCAACGATTTTTTTTTTTCTCTTTTAGACACTCGTTTTATATACGAAGTATATCTCTAGAGCGCCTTACGGATTTGCCTTCCTAAGGACGATTTTTGTCTCTCCGGAATGGTCGACACTACTGCGCCGAACCAAATCTCTTGTCTTTTGGAGCATAACTCTCATTTCAATTGAGGATTATGCCCTTGGCAAAAAAACTTATGATTTTCTATCTAGTCTGATCGTTTACCTACAAAAATTCATCATTTTTTTCAGGCTTCTTGTCCGTCCGGACTGACCGAGCCTAATGCACTGACCCAAAACTCTAGTCTTTTGAAGCGTTACTCTAATTTCAGTTGGGGATTATGCCCCTGGCAAGAAAACTTAGGATATTTCATCTATTACGATGGTTTATCTACAAAGATTCGTCATTTTTCAGGGTTTTTTGTCCGTCCGGACTGTCCGAGCCTACTGCGCCGATCCAAAACTCTAGTCTTTTGGAGCGTTACTCTAATTTCGGTTGGGGATTATGCCCCTGGCAAGAAATCTTAGGATCTGACATCTATTCTGATAGTTTACCTACAAAAATAAATATCGCTATTTTTTATCCTCTATATTAACTTGATATTTATGATACTGACAAATCGTGAGTGCCTGTTGAGTGCAGTCCCTTGGGACTGCTCATTCTTCCTATTTTTTTTTTTTTCTTAAATTGGAGTATTTTTGGAATGAGGAATACACGATTTTTCTTTCCTTCCTTTTTCTTCTAACTTGGCATGGAATGCCCCATATATAGTTAAATAGAAAGTTAAGTAAATGAAATGAAAATGGCGCTATGCAGATTGACCAGGGACACATGAATATTCGTGAAAAAGGGCGTTCATTGAGTAGGTATACGTTTGAAAAAGAAGGCAAATTCAGAAACGGGTGGAAAAAAAGAAAGAGAGGGAGAGAGAGAGAAAAGAGATAATTGAAGAACCGTCGAATAATCGCAAATAATTCGAGCTGAGAGTAATACCAAAAAAAAAAAAAAAAATTTCAAATAAGAAACAGTACAAAATTCTTTATTTTCATCCTCATTTTGTATATAACCTCAACTAATTTTAATTCATTATACCGTAAACTGCACTTATACCTATATTTTGGTGCAGCGAACATAGCGTGGCGGTTCATTAAGCAGAGAAATTAATCTAAATTATAAAACGGAGGTGTTTTGTTTAGGCCTTTTTATCCCTCTCTTTTCCTATCTTTCTCTCCATTTTCGGAGAATATTTTTCACACGCCGCTTCAAGGTTCGTTTATGGTGTTCCTGGCGCCTGCAGGCAGCAACCCGTTGCCAACGGTGGTTGGTTAGGGGTGGGTTTGGGCCGGGGTCTCCGGAGCTCAAATAATTACTCCCCAATGTTTTCATTATCTCTACAATATTCATCTTCCTCTCCCTCAGCCCCTCTGTCTTCATCCTCAACAGCCACTGGGCTCCTGTACCTTTTCAACCCGAATCCCTTTGCCTTGCCAATGTTCAAAGCTAAGATATTCCGCCTTATGTATTGTTATACATATATACATATACAAATGGACAGAATGATGAGTATACACGAATTATATAAACAATTATTGAACAAGTAATTCAATTTTGGGGGCGAATTGAATTTTCGGAAACGTTAAAGTTCCCGATATCAAAATCGACGAAGATCGAAACGCAGAGCCAAAACTCCGAAAGAGGCAAGAAACTCCGAAATTCTATAAGAATATTATTTTCTGACGATATGGGCGTTTGAAAAATAATTAACGAGTCAGGTGGGTCTGATGCGGGGGTTTAATCTAACGAAGAGATGACGAAACACAAGAAGCCTTATACCGTTTGCGCCACAACATTTGACTAAACCCAAAAGCGACCCGTTTCAACGGCAAAGGCCAGCTCGGTAGGGTTTGAAGGAGAAAGTGGGCGGTTGCAGGGTAGGTATGGGCTACCTACCTACCCCTAATATAGCCGAGACATAACCCTGAACATTTTCCCAACGAGGCCCTTACAGCGACGCGGGCAACTTCTACGACCTTTTAAACCAGATGAAACAATGTCCATGAGATAATAAAAATCCCACGTTAAGGTTTTTTGTTGCTCTTACATTTTTTATTACAAATTTTTTTTCTTCCCCCCCCCCCCCTTCGTTTTTCCCTTTTTTTATACTTTTCTCATTCTTTTTCTATCCATGGTCTTTTTTTTTCTCGTTCCGGTTCTTCGTCCTCTCGATTTTCAAATCCGCAGCAGCTATCGATCAAACAAATTTGTTTTTTCCAAATTTATAATTTAGTTATACTTTTAATCCGTTATATTCCACGGAATTAATTAACGCGTCAATTTCGAGGGCAATAATCGATTGGCAATTTAAACTTTACAAATATATATATACGTATATATTTATTAATTAATAGGCAAAAATATATGTAAATTATATCATGATTGTAAACGAAATGTACTTCTGATTGTTCATATCGATTAATTGTACGATTCACGTATATACATCTGTATATGTCGAGTATATAATATCTTCACCGAAGCTGTCTGTATTAGTGAACGAAATTGGCCGTTCAATTACTTTCCAATTTTCCCACACACGAGTTTCGTGATTACGGGTGAAATTTTAATGAGTTTTCTAGTGATCGGTAACCTTTGCTTACAGAATTTAAAAGAAAAAAAAGAAAAAAAAAAAAAAGCCCCTCGTTTTACACACGAGTACGTATATAGTGATATCCACAAGTATCAGATTTTATGTATATATTCTAATTAAATATCCTTTGACGAAACGTCGAAAGTGATACGGTGAAAATTTCAACGACTCGAGTAGGTGGAAAAAGATTGAAAAATCGCTTTAATCTCGTGCTTTGCTGTAAGGTGCAGGAGAAGAGAAAAAAGCTTCAAGCATACTTCGGTTTCAAAAAAAAAAAATTCACTGTATGTATTATAGGTATATATTTAATTATTACGGTAATTAGATATAAATTGAAAAATGGAAAATAGTTATTTCTAATTTTCTTATAGGGCGTCGCCAAAATTTCCACTTTTTAAACACATTATGCATGATATGCTATAGCTGCACTGGCCGCAGTGATTGAAATAATTTTTATTTAATATCGGTATGTAGTACATGGGCTAGGTAAATACAAAACAATGAAAAATATTATAATACTTTATAACGAAAATTTTATGCTGCATCTATGTATATACCTATACTTCAACGCGTATACAAACATGTGCAAATGATATTCGTGATTGAATTTTCATAGGGCCAAAAAATCGGGTATAAATAGAACGTAAAAATCGCGAATTTGAATTTACAAATCGATTTTCGGACCTTAATTTTCAAAAGCTTTTTAAGAAAAGACTATAATAAGAAAACTCGCGGATACTTACCTCGTACCGTATATAATATGTACATAACTATATGTATAACTATCTATATACGTATAGATAACTGAGTGAGTAAGACCTAGGTTCGGTTAGGTTGACACCAAACAAACTTGATAATTAATGGTATAGAACCCAGATTTCCCAGATCGTGAGATAGTTCTCAAACATTCCCGACCAGAATCTCGGTTTGGCTTGACGCAGACTGCACAGCTTATGGTGGATATTAACGAGCCAAGAAAATCCACGCGGTTTACCTAACCGAAATCAAAAATCTTATATTATAAAATATATTCGGCCGAAATTTCCCAAACTACATGAATCGGTATATATACCTATATTAATGAAACGGAAATTTCCTGCTTTTCAAAAGAAAAAAAAAATCAAATTCGAAAAACTTGAAAAAATTTTATAAATAATTATTTACATTGAATGTTACGTTTCAAGTTTCAAAATCGGATGTGTAGAAATACAGCCAGGTATTTTAATTTTTTTTACTTTTTACTGACGAATTTATATTTTTTACCCTTCGGCGGATTTGGTGGGTTTTTTTTTTTTTTTTTTCCTTCACACAGCTTAACCTAACCAGTGCGTGGTCCAAATCCGAAATATCAGAGTACATGTAATTGTGGTTCACCGGGGAAAAATTTTTTTTGCTCATCAAAATTAATACCCAACCTCCCTTATAGTAGATTGTATATAGATGGCCGTTGGATATAGGTATATAGGTACAAAAGTTCACGTATATATAATCAACGAACGCGAGGGATATATATCCCGTTGTGAGGATATCAAATTTCGGATAATTTTCATATACCTATACCCGCACATACTCTTGTATATATGTATATTTATAAATATATATATATATATATATATACATAATATTCGTTGAAATAAAATATTCAAAGAGTGATTTTTTTTTTCAACTTATTATACTTATTTTCGCCGAACATATAATCGGCGAGTATTGATGGATTTTATTTTCGTCAAAATTCTGTGGAATTTTTTTTTCTTTTTTTTTTCCTATTTTTTGTTTTATCGAAACCTCCGATTCGGATGCAAAAAAAAAACGAAGCCACAAGGATAAAAAAGTAAAGAGAAAGAGAGAGAGAAAAGAAAAAAAAAAAACGTCAAAATAAAACAGAAAAAAATTTCATGTAATTTTTAGGATAAAATTAGCCGAGTGACGTTGCCGTTTTATTCGTCTATTACATGCTTGTTGCGGTTTTCTTGCTATAGCTATATAAACGTTAGGAGGTCCTAAAACCAGTCCCTCAAGTACCTTGCCGACCTACACGACCTTCTCGACTTTCTACCACGATCACAACTTGTTGCCCGCGCACGAACCGCTCGCTGCAGCTGGTTTGTGAACGATAACCATATATGTTACAGGTATACACAAGATATAGGAGAGCGATATTGTTGGTGAGGGTCCGTTTTGAAACCGCCCTAGAAAAAAAAAAAGTGCCAGGCTTTTCTCTCGTCAGGTAAAGAAAAAAAAAAAAAAAAAAAAAAAAAAAAAAAGCGGAAAGAAGAGAAAAGAAAAGGAGAAAATTTCAAAAGAAAAAAAAACAGCGAAAAAAATGTTGACATTTTTTATGTCGGTTAATTCTTTTTGCTTCTTTTTTTTGTTTTTTCGCTTGAATTTTTGTCGTTATTAAAACGGCTGAATAATTTTCAAGAAAATGACGCGTATATCAAAGCGCTTCAAAGAGACATCCCTCGTACCTTTTAAAATTTTCTTTTTTTTTTTTCATTATTGTTATTATTATTATTTTTCAAACCGACGTGTAATTGCCTCAGGTAAATAAGAAAAAAAAAAAAAAAATTAGAAACCCCTTTTTCGAGGATAATTATTTTGATAAACGCGGAGAGGATATAAACTCGAACATATTTTAAACGTCATTAAAATCACGCAAGGGCTGGGTATAAGGTATACGCGTAGCTGTCGTTATAAAAGTACTTCGAGTTGATGATCAAGCTCGGGAATTTTTAATTTTTTTTTTTACTTCAAGTCAAGCTTAAAATTAAGAAGTTTGAAAATAAAGTTCGATGAAGGAAGAAAAAGCAAGAAAACTGAAAAATCATTATATAGGAAGAGATAAAGAAAAGAAAAAATTCACTCGTTACACTTTTGGAATCTGAAAAAAACAAAAAAAATCGAATCAAATAAAATAATCAAAAATCAAATATGCAGGTAAAAAGTAAAATGAAAAAATTGTCAAACTTTGGACTGAGAAATTTTCACGAGTTTCAAACATTTTCGACAAAAAGCTTCGACATAAAATCAGAAAATCAAAAATGGTGGTGAAGAAAACAAAAAAAAAAAGCAAATATAGGAAGTGATCGAGCTATGGACTGGGAATTTTTCGTATGCGTTAAACTTTTTCGAAAAATCTTCGACACATCTATGTAGATCGTCGGCTGTTTCTGGCGCAGAATCGAGGAGCATCCAGTTTCTGGATTTCCCCTCGCTCTGCAGGGAGCTCCCTTTTCGAGATAATAATTCTACGGTCGAGGTTTCTGATGTCGAAACTTCAATATTGACTGCCTAGTGCCTGAGCTTCGACCGAGGGGGAAACGGTTCGCGTCGGGAACTACCTATACATTTAGCTTTCCACCTACGCAGTGTATATAGTCTAACATCTAGACTGTGTATCTATGTACATACATAAGCTTGCATAGTTAGCGAATACATATACCTACCGATTCCCAGCCTAAGTTTACCCACCAGTTTGCTAACACAATGAGGATATATTGTGAATTATAATTATTCAATAATAATTAGTCGCAAATTGGCATTTATATGATAGGCTACAATGGAAATATTTCTAAAAAAATCAGGAAACCGGTTGACCTGTGGGCCAACCCTAAAACTTCCCCCTATGTGATGAATACGTTACAATAAATTGATACTATTGTGTTTATGATATGTACATCAAAGAAGGTTATAAGTATAGTTATAAGTTTTCTGTATACAAATTTTTTTTCGTCGGACTTTCAAAAATCGAGTCTTTGTCAAATGTCAACGTTTCTAGGTTTTAGGGAGTTATATTTAATGTCAGAAGATATCGTTCAGCCTGTACGTTTATGTGCGAAATTTTTAATAGTTTTTAAACAATTTGATAGATTCTACGTTTAGTGATTCGAAATCAACTCACGTCTATCAAAAAAAAAGAAATTTTTGTCGTGCAATATCTTTTAAACTAATCGTTCGATTTTGATGAATATTGCGGCAATCGAAAGGGCTATCCAAGACTTAAATCTGATTAAGTTTTGAGACTAATCGCACGAACAGTTTAGGAGTTATGCGCTAAAAACAGGAATTTTTTTTTCTTTTAATTTTTATTCTTCGAATAACTTTGAAACTACTCGACCGATCGACTCCAAAATCTAATCAGATCTAAGTCTTGATAAACCCTTTCGATCGCCGCAAGAACCATTCCAATCGGTCGATTCGTTCTAAAGATATCGTAGGACAAAAATTTGTTTACACACACACACGTACGGACGTCCATCCAAAAATAATCTGAACAGCCTCGTAGGAACCCAAAACGTCGAGATCTGATGAAAACTCGATTTTCGAAAATCGGACCGAAACCAATAACTTCCCTTTTTTTGAAAATTCCTAATTTTCATAGTGGGGAGTTAAAAAAAAAATATAGAAAAAACGAAACTTACTGGTCCAAACTGCTAATTTGATCACATATCGAAGTAATCATCCAAAATTTGAAAAACAAAAAAAAAAGAACAACTTGTTTTTCGGATAAATTTATACTATAGGTACGGATGGCTCGAAAACGTAAGGATTAGGTATTCGAAAATTAGAAGAAGAAAAAAAAAAGTTGTCAATTTTTTCATCGAAGCTAATAATAATTTATTCACATGAAAAGCTATAACATATATTATTATATTATATGATATAATATAGGAATTATTCATATTGTGTAATGATAATTACCGTATGAATTTATAAACCACGGTATTACACATATAAATATCTGTATATATGTATGTGTATATATATATATATATATATATATATATATATATATATATATATATATATATATATATATATACATAGGATTTATTAAAACTGTATAGGTATACTATATGTATGTGTATATAACAAATAAATTCTCGTAATTAACTGCTCGCAATTCGTAATTTGATGAAATGAATCCACCCACGCGTCACGGTCGGAGTGTGCTTTATGAGAATTAAATGCCAATTATATAAACGAATTTTAAATCTCTTTTTATTAATTACCAATCCTCTGTATTTATTCATTTGGATACAAAAAAAAAAAATTAATAATAATAATAATAATAATAATTTTTACTTCGTTTGGAGTGAAAAAATAATAATAATAATAATAATAATAATTAAAACGAAAAAAAAAAACAGTTGCGTTATTGCCATTAATCTTTAATACCATTTTATTTATTTTATACGCGATTATTATCGTTACTTATGTATGAGACTATATATAGGTATTATTAATCGTTTTGTATGAGAATTCTTCATCTCAATTTTTTTTTTTTTTTTTTTTATCTTCTCTTCAGATAAGTTTAACCGAATCCTAAATCGATTTTGACATTTTTACCTGAAAGGTATGAAATTTTTACTTCAAGACATGAAATATGCTGAGTCGGATGGAATATCTCTCGGAAAGAAATATGGATATTACCTGCACAGGTTTTTCTTTTTTTTTTTTTTTTTTCTTCTCTCGTTTTGTTTTTCTTGTAGTTTTTTTTCTTCTCCTCCTCTTCTTTTTCTGTCCGGTTAAATTATATGCACATTTGATTGTTACATTTTGCAGTCCTTGTCTGCAGTTCTCCGATGGATATCTAGATTAATAAGCCTTTCAACTACAGTCGATTCATTTTATAATTTTTAATTCATAATTTATTTTTATTTAATTATTGTTTTTTTTTGCAACTTATAGTATAATCGATATGATAAAAAAAAAATCGGAATTCCAGAATATATGGTCGATTATTTTTTACTCTTTACGAAAATTGTTACCGTGAAAAATTGCGGAGCTATCGATTTGAAAAAAAAAAGAAAAAAAAAATGAAAATGAAAATGAGAGCAAAAAATTCGTGGAATTTATGACACGTACAGCTTCCCTTCTCGATATCATTTAATTTCAGTCTGACATTTTTCTTTTTTTTTTTTTTAATTTCGTTTCACATTGATTCTTTTGATCGGAAAAACAAATTTTTTTCCGTTTTTCGTACAACAGTCAATAAACTTTGTAGATAGGCAAAGATACAAATCTATTTGAACAAAAAATTCAACAGCCCTATACACACTCTGTGAATTTCAAATGTACATACCTATTATATGTAATATGTATATATTATATATATATAACTATAAAAATGTATCACATACTATTGAATGAAAGAAAATTCCATCCTTTGAGATAAAAATGTCAAAAAATTGGTTGAGGATCCTCTGAACATTGAAAAAAAAAAATTTCTTTTTTGTATATCAAAAGGCTATTTTCCCGTACATATGGACATGTGTATTATGTACCTATAATACATATCCGTCCGTATCGGGTACAGAGTATTACTGTACATTTAAAAAAAAATAAAAATAGAATAAAATAATAACTGTGAAGAATTTTATGCAGCTTGAAAAAAAAATGTTGGAAAAAAAGAACAGAATGAAATTTTTCAAAATCGAAAAAATTGAAAAAATGTATATTTTAATATCGCGCGGTTGTAATTTTTTTTTTTTTTTTTCAACAAACTCTTGCGTTTTTTTTTTTTTTTTTTTTTCTCACACGTTTGCATTATTGTTGTATAATCCATAGTTCTTTGACTCGTATTCGTGAGACTACGTTGAATCAACGCACGTAGGTATACGTGGTATTCATGTATTAGATATCATATTATTATACATACCTATATTGATTTTTACATGAGATATATAAAGTCTCCCTCCGATTTACAGTGGAGGGGAAAAAAGCCGTTAAATACTCTGGTTTCTCGGAGCAGCAGTGTTATCATCTGCCTCGTAACAATAAAATCCAAAAAAAAAAACACAAAAAAGAAAGAAAAAAAAACCAAAAAAGTAAAAATGAAGAAAAAAAAAAAAACTAAAAGACATCGCGAACATTTTTACCGCTTCACAACCAGCTTCAGGGTTTAATCAACCAGCTGGTGTACCGTGACGCTAACAGGGGAGTGTTTCAAAAAAACAAAAAAAAGGAGAAATTTTTTTTTTTTTTATAAATAAATAAATGTAAAAAAAAAGCAGCTATCGCTAATTGGCCCAGAATGCCCCGTATTTAAGAGAAATAAATAAAAATCGAAGAAATAAAAAATTAATAAATAAAACCCCTCCAATTATTACAGCTTTTATTATACAATTGTTAAAATATACTAACAACCTAGATTTTTCAGCTAGGGGGTAGAAATCGTGTCAAGTGTATTTTAACCCGCGATATATATTGAGATTGTATATAATCAACGATTTTCACGATAACCAACTGCCCGCGAACGGATAAAAATAGTTTATTAATTTTGTAAATTAGAAACAGACGCGAAAAATCGAGTACTTTGACTACATCTATACTCATCGAATATATATACATGTATACATATATACATATACTATATACGTACAGTCGAAGAACTCTGCAAAATTGTTCGAGGGGTTGAAAATGGTCGGATATCGATTACTAGTTCGCAGGTATACCTATATACATTATACATATACCTATATACAGCAGTAAAAGAACTTCAGCTCCCTTACTCCCTAGAAATCAAACCTAACCAAACCCAGCTTAACTTACCTTACCTTACCTTACCTTACCTTACCTTACATTACTCCCTTAAAACTCTCTAGACAAAGAATAAAAGTATTGAAAAGTTTTCCCCCGCATCAATCCGGCAGAGTGCGGAGCGGTTTGACGAAGGGTTTTGCGATCAACACCAGCAACCATGGCTCGCTTACGACCCTCCTGGCTTACGACCTTTACGTGTTTAAAACTGGGACAAGTTAGGTACCGTAAAGGGTTGGTCGAAAAATTCACTTTAAACCAAAGGTGGCTTTTCAACGGTTGACTCGAGCTAATTAATTAACAATTTTACAAGGGGCTGATCCTCGTTCGATTTTATACTCTTTGGCCATTTCTGTTCGATAGCTTCGTTGTACAGTACCAAAAAATAAAAATAAAAAAGTGGCTTTTTGTGAACCGCGTATTTTATAAACGTTCTTCTTCTTTCTTTCGTAGACTCAAACGTAATTAACGAGATAAACGAGATATTGTAAGGTTTTGAAAATCTCAATCTTCATCACTGCTTAAGGGAACCAGTACAGCTTGGTTTTGGAAATTCGGAGTACTCCAAACTGCATTTATTTCTCAGCCAAAGTTCATCTCACATCAACAAAAAATTTTCTTTGAAAACCTTTGTCGTAAGGTTTTAGGCACATCGTTGTTCCGATTAAGGTCGTTGAGGGCTCATTTTGTTCAGAAAAGAAATCCTCATCGTGTGAACGAGGGAATTTTTTCACAATTTCGTGATGGCCAAGTTATTTGCAAATTAGTAGCCTAAATATTGGAAATTTTGGATAATTGACCGTAACTTTTCACATGAATTTTTTTTTCACCGATCCCTACGTTCATAAGATGTAGAATTGCTGTCCGAAGAAAGCAAGACCTTGAGAGGTTGAATTGGACCAACGATGTGCCTGAAACCTTACGACAAAGTTTTTCGAAGAAAACTTTTTTTGATGTGAAATAAACTTTGGTTGACAAATAAATAAATTTTGGAGTACTCGAAATTTCCCAAACCAAGCTGTACTAGTCCCCTTGAGTTCAAGCTGAAAACTGAAGCTATATATACGAACGATCGTTCACAATTGAAAACCGTTTCTTTGTGAATCAGGGATTCCTAATTGATTTTATAGATTTTTCCATTACCGTGCAGCAGGGAGAAGGTGAAGACGATTAAACGGGATTTTAGACCTCGAGGATTCGAGAGCGTTGAGGAGGGTGGGAAAGGCCGTCGAGCGAAAGCGTTGCGTTATACCTACGTTAGCGTTGGGCGAAAAGGTCTGCCGGGTACTTTCCTTATATTCGTGGGCTCGCGTCTGCTTCAGCGACCAGATTCGAGGGGGAAAAGTGAAATTGTTATTTAAATCACGTTTTAACATCCAACCGAACGACTATACCTATATATACAACGATATATACATGTATATAGTATAAGTTAACAGAAGCTCAGCTCAGCTCTCTCTCACTCACTTACTTACTTACTTACACCCTGCAGTACCTATCCCCCCTATATACACATGTACATGTATTATATACACGTATATATGTATAGATGATGTATATAACCGCAGTTAGAGTACATGGCTATATATACTATATACATATATTTACACATTATACCCAGTTTCAACATCACCAAGATCTGGACTGAATCTTAATAAGTTTGATCGGCCTGATATATACTTTACCCAGGTATATATGTATACGGATATCTAGCTCGCAGTAATTTAGACCTGAATAATTAATACACTTTGATGTATTAACTATATACCCATATACATAGCTATATCGATTATAAGCTGATTATTGACGATGAGATGAAAATCGTTTCGTTTTTCGTTTCATTTCCATTCATTTATTTTATACGCCACTCTGAACTGCGTTTTGAAAATAAAATTCCAAAAATCCGATACCGGGTAAAGATTTTTCAGACAACCGTTATTCTTATTTCTTTTTTTTTTTTTTCGTTCAATCTTGCGAAGAGCATTTTATTTGGCTAAGCTTGAAATTTTTGCGTGAATTTTACTTTTTTAGGCACGATCGTTGAAAAACGGAGTGCCTCGTACATTCGCCATCGCAAAAAACGTCTCAGACCATACAGGGAGCACGTTTTGGCACTTGAAAAGTCGTTCTCGAGCATTTTCAATAGTGGCCATGTATGTGGTCCCCGATTTGTGGTAAACAAGGTTACAGTCAAACCGGCGAACCGATTCTCATGAAATTTGCACGGAATACAGTTTCCACTTCGCAGATGTGCGAGTGATAGTGTTTTTCCGATCTCAATTCCATTTTGAAGAAGTTTTTTTTTGTACCTTATCGAAAAATCAACCCAAAATTCAGATAAAAGAAAATTTGTACGAAACGATAGAATTGAGAATATAACAATAAATGAATCAATAAATAAATGAGTGATTAAAAAAACAAAGAACATTTTTTTTCTCTTTTTGGCAGGTTTTTCAATTTTTATTATTATTTTTGGGGTAGGTAAAAATTGTGTCTACGAAGGGTAAAAATAATTTTTCGAAGTAACGAAGCCAAAGCTGATAACTCCAGGTATTAAGTACTGAGGAATTATCTGGTGAGTGGATAACCACGGTTCGGCATAATTTCAATCGCTTTTCAATCCAGAGCATGTCGTAGCTTCCGGGCGTGGGTAGGTATGCCTTCTTTTTTTTTTTCTCTTTTTTTCTTCACCCTCTTCTTTACTCGCTCCGTATTTCTCACCCCTTACTTCATCTCGAGAGGTTTTCTTTCCTTTTTTTTTCTTCTTCTTCTTCGTCTTTTTTTCTCATCCGGTAGAAAATTCGACTTTGAAAAGGCGGAAAATTTCCCTCTTCTAAAATCTGGTCAGTCGCAGTTCGGTCCTTCCTTTCCAACGGAGTAAGTTGCCAGATATATATAAAATATAAAAAGGCAAAACTATCTCGAAAAGCTCGAGAATCGTGAAAGAAGAATTCTCGTCATTTCTTCAACCCTAAAGAAAAAGAAAAAAAAAAAAAGGTTAATACACCTTATGCATAGAATTAGGTGCTGAATTCGCTGTAGTATCTTCTTTATCTTCGTCAGGAATTAGCAGCTCGGCAAGTGACCCTTAAAAAAGAAAAAAAAAAATGAAAAGAAAAAAAAGCTCCGAAAAAAAAGGAGACGGGGGTCTTTAGTTCGACGTAGTAAAATTTGATGGTGAGACAGAAAGAAATGTAACGAGCATAGCAGCAGGGGCAGAGCTGTATTGGCAAAAAAAAATAAAAAAGTAAAAAAAGGTTGTCTTCTGCTCCAGGTTTTATTCCACTCGGCTGATATTTTATCTTATTACTGATTAAATTACTCCGAAGGAGCAGCAGTAGCAGCAGCCATAGCAGCAGCAACAGTAACAGCTAGTGCGATTCTCCACCCCCTAAAACTCAACTCTATATACATCCATGTCTCGATGTCTGAAGGAAAAATGTATCTTATTACTATCGTAGGTATAGGTTGTTTAGTCTAAAAGGTCAAAGGATATTCGTCACAAATTACCGAATAGAAGTAATAAAAGCTTCCCATTCATTCCCCAAAAGCTCCTAAAAAGCGAAGAAAAAAAAAAAAAAAAAAAACAAGAAAGAAAGAAAGTTGTATTTTTCTTCCCTTATGCTTCTTCTTATACGGAATCAATAATCTATGGACAGAAAAATAAAGAAAGATCAGCCCTTGACCGTTATCGCTATAAAAACAGAAGCAAAAAGAAAGGGAAAAAAAAGCTTCTTCTATATCTTCAGCGGAATAAATTATTTTAGAAAACAAAATAAGAAAATAAAAGAGTCGATCGCTTGCAGTTTTCTTTTCTCGGGCTTATTTCTCTCTCTCTCTCTTTCTCCCTTTTTCAACGAGTTGTTCGATCGGCGAGCCATTAACACGAGGAAATTAAACCACTTATTGGAAATTCCGCCCTTCGAATATAACCGTACCTATAATATACCATACTTTTCGCAAGAGCGCCAAAAATCTTGTTAAAAACTTTTCGCGGTTACTTCGATATCGTATTTTTATTTCCGTCTGGATTTTTGAGGGGCGAGGGTGGGACGGAACGGAACGGAACGGGGGTCTTCGGTCATCGATGTGGGCGAAAATAATCTATGACTACTTTTTGTATAATATATAAAATAAATTCTTGTATGTATATGTATGTACATACGTATGTATGTACGTATTTTTATATAAAATTATAAAACGAAAAAAAAAAAACAGGACGTTTGACAAACTTGTTTACTGCACGCCAGTTTTGTTTAGCTACACAAAGTTCTAATGGAGTCTCCGCAGTCTCCGGTTCGTCCGTAGAAGTAAAGTGGATATGCTTCGAACCGCCCTCCCAGTTACAGCAACAAGGTTATAAATTAGGGGTGAAAAAAAAAAAATACAAAAGAAAAAAAGAAAATTAAAATTTTATTTCTCAAAATTTCATCAATTTTCTCTACATTCCCTAAAATATTTTTCCTTTATAATTGGACAATTTCGTTTACTCGTTATTATAATTTCATTCGTTCAAATTATATATACCTATATACGAAATTTCAATTTACCTACAATTTCTCTCCTTTTTTTTTTTAATTTTTTTTTTTTTTTTTGTTCAATTTCCGAAAAAAAATCCGGCAAAAAAGCGAGCAAATGACAAAATTCAAAATAGTTTAAAAGAGACAAAACGAAAAGAAAAATGCAAAAAAAAAATTGAATCCGAATTCTCAAGCAATTTTTCTTTTTTTTTCTTTGATTGCTTTTTATTTTCACAAAATTCAAAGGTACGCTACGCCACGACCAGTTTTTTTTTTTTTTTCAACGTAACGAAGAGTATTTTTGGTTCTACATCGACTCGTTTGGTTGATTTCGAAGTAGGTGTGTATCTTCAGTCTCGCCGAGTTTTTTTTTTTTTCGCTTTGTAAAAAAACTTTATTCTCAGACTTAGAGCGACTTTATAATAATATTTACTTCGAGTAAGTAAGCCGATTTTGAATTAGGCCCCCATCTGCCGTATGTACTCGTGAATTTGGTAAAATTCGTTGAGAACTGAGATAATAACGCCGCAGTTTATTTTATCCTTTTCCAAATGAAAGCAAATAAAAAACAAAAAAAAAGACGAGATTGGACGATTCCGTACGAAAAGCCGTCCAAAATTCCGCAAGGTTTTCAAAATTTTCGTCTTTTTCCAGGGAATTTTCTATTTTTGGAATTTTTTTTGTTTTAGGAAAATCTATTGGGGTTCAAAGTTCTGTTAGGCAGATTTTCCACTTTCTTATTTCGAAACAAATAAATTTTTGCTCCAAAGTTCATCTCAAAACACGAAAATTCTGCAATACGATAGTTTTCGATGAAAAAAAAAATGGGTTTAGGAGTTACAGTCTTCAGAAGAGAAACACAAAATTAAAAAAAAAAAAAAAATAGATCAAAATTCGTGAAAATTCGTAACCTAACTATAGCTTTGTCCGGAAAAATCTGGAAACAATCGTAGAGTGCTGCAGCATGTTCAACTATCATTACATATAAATGAAAAAAAAAATAAGAATTCCTATGGGGGCTCGAGCCTAGTCGGGTTGGGCTAGAACACCCCCTGTCCTGGGCATGTATACATACGCAGTTAATCGGCAATGATTTTAAATCCGAATTATACCGGGTGCCGCGGGGATATATTCGGTTTGAACTATTTTCAGTACCCACCGTATCACTATTTATTACTCTAACTATGCACGAATATAATACTCGGGGCTGATGGAGCCGTGTACAATACCCCCGTACCGTATACCCACCTACCTACCCACGTCATACGGTATGAACCGAACTCGTCGAGTCTACCGGTACAAAAGATGGGACCCCTGGCTTCGGTAACGGCTGAGTGCTTCGTTCAACAATTAAAACTGAAGTGTACCCCAGGATACGCTGCGTTGAACTTATATTTTCAGTGCACTTATACACGTATCTATAGACACACGCCAGTTATGCAGAAAATATATAAATATATATATGCATATACGTAGGTGTATAGATGTATGTGTATGTGTGTGTATAAATATGCCCGTTATAGTAGGACAGAGGTGATGCTCTGTTCAATTCCCTCCGCGTCGGAATTGCAAAAGAGTATCGTAGTTTTAATAACAATTCGTTTTTTTTTTTTTTTTCTTTTTTTGTCTTTTTCCTCAAGAGAGGGAGGATTTTCAAAAGAGTTTCACGATTTATCGGTGGATTTGTTAACTAAATGACTGAGCTACCCCTGAGTTTTACAATTTTTTCCCTTTCTTCGATTCTTTTAATCCCATTTTTCTATGTCTTGTATAGAATTCGATTTATACCGACTATATTGAAAAATATCGATAATTTTGTACAGTCATTACGGACGAGGTGGGAATTATTGAAAGACGAATTCAACTTGGAGTCGATACCAAAAAATAACAAGAAAAAATTGGGTCAGATTGGAGTACTGATTTTTAAAAGTTCAAAATCGTGAATTCATTCAAGACGATTTCGAATTTCGAACATATCGTTAAACTTTCGTATATTAAAATTCGGAAAGATCGGAATGCAGACATCCAACGACTCGGAAAATCAAAAACTCCGAGTCCAAGAACAAGAATTCGAAAGTTTAATCAAAAGGCACGACGCTCCATGCGTCAATTTCACGTTTCAGAGTCTGGGCCTTTTGGATCCTTCAGATTTCGGAGTTTTCCGATTCAGTAAAGAAAAAAAAAATATGTATATTCTAATCATTTTTCTGAACATTTTTGAAGCTGGACACGACGAATCTTTCAATTGATTTGAATTAATGAAAAAGTTTGAAAACTCTTGAAGACCGAAAGCTATATTGTATATAGCGATTCTTACAACGGTATAACGTTTCGTAATTCTTTTTCACATAGCTTATACCTATAAGTATATATATAGGTATACATATGTATATATACATATATATAAATGGTTAGTTTCGTATAATTGTGAATCGCTGCGAATAAGCCAAATCTCAGAAAGTAGAATAGAACCGGCAAGACTTGTTCGCCAAGAGTTTCAGCCTCGGTTGGTTCGGATTCGATTTCGAGTTTTGTTCCAGGCGGACGCAACCTGTCGACCTTTTCGATTGGATCTCAATTGGCTCTCCAGTTTGCCACTCTTTGGTATACCTTATACCTTATACCTTATACTTGCACCTCGAACCAACCAACTCTCAGAGTTGGTTAAACAACGAACGAAGAAAAACTTTCCGTTGCACAAAATCCCGAAGCATCGATACATACCCACACACGTATCAAATAAAAAACAAAATGCCCTGAAATAAATTTCTGAGTAATTTTATTATTACTTAACAAAAAAGGAGAAAGAAAGAAAGAAAAAAAATGCGGCTGACCACGATGGGCCAGACTTGGAACTTCCCACCTAAACCTTCCAAGTTAAAAAAATGTTATTTTCAATTTTTATTCTTTGAATAACTTTGAAACTACTACTTGACCGATTGACTCCAAAATTCAATTAGATTTAAGTCTTGGTATACCTTTTCGATCGCCGCAAGAATCATTCAAATCGGTTAATTCGTTCCAAAGGTATCGTACGACAAGAAAAGAAATTTTTATTGTGTAATATCTTTTAAACTAATCGTTCGATTTTGATGAATCTTGCGGCAATCGAAAGGGCTATCCAAGACTTAGATCTGATTAAGTTTTGAGACTAATCGCACGAACGGTTTAGGAGTTATGCGCTAAAAACATGCAAAAAGTTTTGTATTTAATTTTTATTTTTCGAATAACTTTGAAACTACTCGACCGATCGACTCCAAAATCTAATCAGATCTAAGTCTTGATAAACCCTTTCGATCGCCGCAAGAACCATTCCAATCGGTCGATTCGTTCTAAAGATATCGTAAGACAAAAATTTCTTTACACACACACACACTGACGTCCATCCAAAAATAGTCGGAATAGCTTCCTAGGACCTCAAAACGTCAAGATCGGGTGAAAACTCAATTTTCGAAAATCGGACCGAAACCAATATAACTTCCCTTATTTTTTGAAAATTTTCAATTTTCATAGCGGGAAGTTAAAAAGAAGAAGAAGACAGAAAGAGAAAAATAATCAAATTTGTTATTTAATACGTAAATTGATCCGAACAAATTACAGTAATCAAGTTTCACGACAAAATCATTTACGATCACGTGGTCATTTCATTCGCAATTGGTCAGATAAAATTACCCGTACATATTCGACCGGGGTAAATTGTACGGGAAAATGAATATAAGCCTACTAGGGATATCTGGACCTGGCGTTATGACATGGATTGGAATTTTATCGAGCGATACAAGTTCGGAAATACAGTGGAGCGGGAGGAGTGAGAGGGTTCCACATCGCGCACGAAATCACCTGGATTTAGATACTTTTTACCCCTCATCGCGTATCAGGTTATACGAAATCCCAGATTACCTGGCCTTCCGTTATTTCACTCGTCGTCATATTATATGTATATATATTTTTTAATAATCTTACCCTTTCGTTTATAAAGAAATATAAATCCGAAAAAAAGACCGAAAAATAATCTCAAAATATGAAGACTCGCAGTCAATTAAATTAGACTCAAAATCTATACAATAAATCGAAAAGAAATAAGATACAAAAATCAAATTTGGTTCTATACAATGGTAAAAATATTCGACAAAGATAGAAAAAAAAATTTATGGGGAAGAGTTGCAAAATGTGAAACGAAGGCATAACTTTAACCGCGTTATAAAATGACTATACAACTCGGTGCCTATATAAGTAACAAAAGCCTCGCTTTTCTGCGATTATAATTTATTATACAAGCTTTTGCAAGTGCCAGGAGAATAGAATAGGTTGGCAAGGAAATTCATATCGTAACTTTTGTAACGATCTAACAGTGCCTTATACCGCCCACACCTGCTCTTTACCTTACTCCCCAAAAAAAGGGGAAAAAAAGGAAAAGAACAAATTTGGTAGGTATAATGGTTTGAACTATACGAAGCTCTAAATTTGAAAGAATGAAAGATGAAATAATTTTTTCGCAAATTCTAATCTCGTTTAAATATTCCGTATAACAGGTACTGTAACTTTCCGATTTCCTAAAATTTCGCTGCGATAAAATTGACGATATTCAATTCGCAGTCACGTAACTAAGGGTATCTCTGCAGTAACACGGTGTAGAGGCGTCTGCTATACTTCCTATTCGAATTTATATTGCAGAAGATACGTGGAAGCTGATGCAATGCACGTACGAGAACGAAACAAGCCTGATGGCACGGCTAGAAAGTGTCTAGAAAGAGGCTGGAAGCGTGGCCCCAGCTACGTCACCTAGAATCCGCATCCCCATTTCTTTTCTTCTCGTTCATTTCCTCCTTTTTTCATTGTTTCTTGTCCGTGTATATAAAAAAGAGAAAAAAAAACAAAAACAAAAAATGGGAAAACAGAAAACAGAAAGCTCTGTATCTATAGGCGTGTATGATTGGCTCCTCGAGTTTCATCCTACCTCGAAATTCGATTTCGGAAGGTAGACGAACCCGGCCGAAAAACGAGACGGAAAGAGATCTTTCAATCAATTTGAAGAATAAACCAAAAAACAGCAAATAAACGCAAAAAAAAAAAAAAAAAACTTTACAAAAGTTTCTAGGTCTGCAGTTTAGGATCAGGCATTGATCCTGGAAAAGTTTCCTCCCTTTTCCTCTTCTTCTTCTTCTTCTGCTTCTTTTTCTTATACCAACCAACCTACGTAGGTACATACATACCCTATTCGAAAGCTTTTTCGAGAATCTCGTCGATCCCCATCATTTGTTCATCGCGAAACCTTTTCTCGATTACGGTACGGCGGGGGGGAGGGGGGGTTTCGAGTTTGAGGGGTGGCAAACGGTCTGCAGAAATCTACGTTTGATCTTGCGTCAATCTCTATCGCTATCAATTGACCTCAGCTAGGGTCAAAGGTCGTGTAATTTAGTTGATAGAAATTCGGACGAAGGCGAGGTAAATAATTTTCTTTTTTTTATTTGATCGATTCAATTTCTTGATCGACGTCTTTTTTCAAGTTTCTTATATTTCGTTTACTGTACTCTGTGCAGCTTTATATTCAAAATAACAGCAAAGCGAAATCCTCTTTCTCTAAAAAAAAAGAGAAAAATGTATAACAACTGCAGCAAATAGCTCTTCGATGACTACAACCCATCTCCTGCAGTACATTTCCCTCTTCACATTTCCAGCTCTCCGTTTCTCCTAACGGAGCATTTCCTCTGCCAGTATAACCGTCAGTAGCTGTTCTCCAAGCCTTCCAACGGAACATTCCGACTCTTTCCACTCCCTTTACCTACCTACCGTGAAATTGTTGTACCTCAGGCCTCTGGTTCCCGCAGCTGACCACAACGAAATTCCATCACTGGTTAGGGAGCAAACAGTTCCTTAGACAGCGATCCACGATCCCGAAGGTTAGGTACTACCTACAGAGGATGAAAGCAGATCAGGTAAAAAGAGGAAAAAACAAAATAGAAACTTTTGATTTTGTTTTGTTTCTATTCGGACAAATGGAAAGTCCGTTCGGATAGTGAAAATTTTTTTTGTTCTTTTTTGTTTAACGAAGGGAAGGGAGACGAATTATCTGTCAAACTTTTGGATTACAGAGTGATCGCAGATTTAGATGAAGTAAATTAGTTTGTGGGAGTGTTTGACCTGGTTCTTAGAAGGGTCAAATCCTGGGTTAAATCTTTAGTGCCTTGAAGCTTACCTTGAAATTGATAGGTATACGTTTTCGAATAGGTAGTTTGTTGGCCGTGTTCACGTAGGTGGTGCAGGGTATTGCCTATATAATCTATAGGATTTGACCTCCGCCAATGGTGAGAGTGGGGTATAGATATGTACATACATACATACGTACATAAATATACTATATATATATATGTATACACACCTATACCGAAAACTACAACGCTTGCAACTTCTCCACGCCTCTATAACGCTGGCAAACAGTCGTTAGTTTACTCTGCCCATAATTTAGTACCAATAGCTAGCTGCTACCTGCTGTACTCTACCTAAAGTCGAACTTTACACACGGCGATTCGCAATAACTACCAATTTGCCGTTTTAGGTAGAAGACTTTAGATTTCGTGACTTTTAACGGTACAAAAAAAAAAAAAAACGAGATAGAAATTAGTACGTTACGAAAATGTGCCGAGAATTACTTTGCGCCCTTGTTTCGTATGTTACTTTTTCCAAAAAAAGTTGTGAAAAGCTCGATTTTTCATGCCCATATCAACTCGATTTAAAATCCTCTGAATTTCAGATTTTTGTTGTTTCTTTTATAGAGTCGTACGGTTTTTTAGATCATTCGACGAGTTTGTCGGACAGACCGACGACGAACGGACCTTCCATCGGTCCGAAAAACCTATTTTAAGAATACCGAAGACCCCGAAAACGTGGAGAAAATTCGTTTAGTTGATCGGCGAAAGTAATCTTCGACCGGAAGTAAAGACTTTTCTTATATCACCGAAGTGATGAAAAGTACAAAAAAAAAAAAAAGAAAAAGCTTTTTAGAAAGTTTTTTCTCTTTTATATGTATACGTATATATTTTTTTTTTTTTTGTGCAAGGCACAGGTTTGCACAACGTAGAATGAATTTTCGTTATACGGGGAAATTGAAACGCGATAAGTTTGATCCGCAACAATTTGAAATTGAGCTTAAAGTTGATATCGAAAAACGCTTGAGAAAGTTTAAAGCCAAACTTGTATAATATACATGTTACAGTTTTTCTTTTATATATATATATATATATACATATATATAGTATATTCTAAACTTTTTTTTCTTTATTATACAGCTATGTGCACAAGTATATGAGTATAAAGTACGAAACGGCCGTGCATGCACTTGATGGGTTGAGCTCAAAAGTTTTCTCGGTAGTACATAGTAGGTACGATGTTGTGTTCAAGCGAGGAACGAGTACACCCTACCTACCTACCTTGGCTAACCACGACGTGGATGAAAACTTCAGAATTTTAGGCGAGTAATTTATAGAGAAATATATAACAATGTCTTGTACAGGAATTTCCTATTTCCACTCGATTATCTTCGCTCAAAAGCTCCTAATTGAGCTTCGGAATTATGATCGTAGAATGACGATCGTGTCTAGTCTCATAAATCAATGTATACAATTATTATTTCCTCATTTATTCCAATCAATCAATCAATCAATCTTTTTTTCTTCTTCTTCTTCTTCTTCTTCTTCTGTTTCGTATTTAATTTCATTGCTGCAGTATATACGATCAAACCGCACCGAGATATCGTATATATATATAATGTGCTAGAATGTGAAACTAATTAACGAACGGTTTGTTTGACTGGAGGAAACACTCGTAATATTTGAAAACACGACTCTACTATATGTATAATATGTGTATGTAGATGTGTATGTATCAATGCATAGAATATAATCTGTAGAATTATTGCACAGAACAATTGGCAGTGATTGTATTGTGTTGTTGAACAGGTATGTATATAACGCACATGTATGTACATACGTTCCGTGGTACGTGGTTACAATTATTAATTACTTTATGCAATTGTTCGTTATATACACATCTTTATCCTATACACACTTGCAGCGGTTTCAGACCCCTTCGAGGGAACGGGAACGAGGCAAGGCCTGAAGAGATTGATACCCTGGAACGAAATGAATTTTTCTTTTCTTTTCTTCTCATTTCGTTCCCACTTTTTTTTTTTTTTTTCTTTTTTTTTTCTTCATTATTTATCGTGTTAAAAAATTTCAAGATGTAAAACAGACCCGAGTGGATAATAGAATGAATAAATAAATGAACGAACGAACGAACGAATGAATGAATGAATGAGTGAAATGAGACCCTAGAAAGAGGCGAGTACGTGGTTCCGGTTTATCTCCATATCAGAGGGGCGTTTTGTAACGAGGTGTTGATGCAGGCACAACGAAGTGTTGAGAAAAAGAGAAAAAAAAAGAAAAGGAAAAAAAAAGGGAGGAATGAAAGGTGCTCGAGGCAGGCAGGCAGGTATAGATAGGGAAAAGGAAAAGGAAAAGGAAGAGGAAAGGGAAAAGGTAAATGAAAATGAAGATGAAAAAAAAAAAGAAGAGAAAAGAAATGATATACGCGACCTCTTCGGGGGGGTCGAACTGTGGCACGACGACCGGGTTACGACTTCGCCTCGTTGACCGCGTTCGCGTTAAGGGATGCAGTAGATCTATATACGGTACGACTGTATATATGTATGTATATGCGGGTACATGTATATAAAGCACAATGAAGATCCAAGAGAAAACTGAAAACAAGAGAGGAAACATGACCTACACGACAAGACGGAAAACAAATAAGATGCGGTTTAGTGAGCTGAGAAAGTACGAAAAGAGGATCACGTATAAACATCTACTGGGTGTACGTAATCGGACTATATCCTAAAAACGAAAACCCATAGCAAGATAACGAATATTACAGAATTTTTTTTCCATATTTCCCATTTTTAACTTCCCGTTATGAAAATTGAAAATTTTCAAAAAAAGGGAAGTTATTAGTTTCGGTCCGATTTTCTAAAATCGAGTTTTCATCAGATCTCGACGTTTTGGGTTCCTAGGAAGCTATTCCGACTATTTTTGGATAGACGTCCGTATGTGTGTGTGTGAACAAATTTTTGTCGTACGATATCTTTAGAACGAATCGACCGATTGGAATGGTTCTTGCGGCGATCGAAAGGGTTTATCAAGACTTAGATCTGGTTAGATTTTGGAGGCGATCGGTCGAGTAGTTTCAAAGTTATTCGAAGAATAAAAATTGAAAAAAAAAATTTCATGTTTTTAGCGCATAACTCCTAAACTGTTCGTGCGATTAGTCTCAAAACTTAATCAGATTTAAGTCTTGGATAGCACTTTCGATTGCCGCAAGATTCATCAAAATCGACCGATTAGTTTAAAAGATATTGCACGACAAAAATTTCTTTTTTTTGATAGACGTGAGTTGATTTCGAATTACTCAATATACAGACTGAACGATATCTTCTGACATTAAATAAATTCGCTTTCGAATCACCTAACTGTGACTATAATATACAGTGGGCGAATAAATTATGTCAAAATAGTAAAAATTTATAGATTCTTTTATAAATCAATTCGACGTTATTAATAATCCGTTCAAAAATCTGTAAAAATCTGTAAGATTCGAGAAAAAAAAAAAAAAAAGAAACGCACTTCGATAAATTGAATTGAAGACAATTTTCAGACACCCTATATACGTGCGTATTCGATGTCGACAAAGTATAAAGTTATACCTTGTATACATATAGTTATATATATACATATATATACCCAGAGGCCGGAAAAATAGTATTTTTATCGCGGTCGCGGACCGCTGTCGTTCCTTTTCACGCCAAAGAAGCCCCGGCAGTTTTTCTTTTCCGCTTTGCTTTCGAGCACGAATTTTCCTTCTCTCCTTCTCCCTTTTTCTCGTTCTCCAAATTTTCACCGTCTCTTTCTTTCTCTAAGAGAGATGGGAGGGAGAAAAGGTTGGGAAAAGCTTCGGTGCGAAAAGAACGATGTTTTCAAAGACAGGCTCGACTCGCTCCTATTCGCGAAGGAGGAAAGGACGAAAGGAGGAAAGGAGGAAGGAGCCTGGCTTTTCTTACGGGGGTGTATATAGCCGGCCACATGTATATATATATATACATATATACCACCTGAATCGCAGGACCCTTCACAGAGTTCCGAACGACGCGACACTGTAGGCGTTGACACGGGTTACACCCAACTTTTCCCGGACGGAGGTAACGGGGTGAGGGTTGGTCTTTGACGAGACATCGCGCGGTTAGTGAAGAGATAGTAAAACGGGAGAAAAAAATACGATCGGAAAAATATAAATATTGAATAAAATTCATAATCGAATAATATGGAGAAAAAAAATTCCCCGGAGGTCTGCATTATAGTCGTTTCGAAAAACTTCATATCGGAAAATACCGGTGGTTCAAAATTCCGAGGGCTGAATAATCCGAAAAGGCCCAAACTCCGAAATTTTGCGATTCACGTATGGAGCCTCGTGACATTCCATAAAATTTTCGAATTCTTGAGCTTTCCGAGTTTTTAGCTGTCTACGTTCCGATTTTCCCCGATTTTGATATTCTGAACTTTGACATTTCGCGATTATTCGAAATCGTCTCAAACGAATTCGTAAATTTCACCTTAAAAAATTCGCCAAAGCCCCGTAAAAATTCTTTAGACATTAAATTGTCAAAAAAATATACAGAAATTTTTGAATTTTAAACTTTTTTCACTCTTCATCGGCTCAGTTACGAACAAAACGTGTTCGATTTCGGTAGAAAAATAAATTTTCTTCATTTCAACTAATCTTTACGATTTCGAAAATTTACGGGAAAAATTCAAATTCAAATGATGCAAGCCGCAATTGTAGAATTATTTATCACATCTCGTTCGATTTGACCTTTCGTTTCTACCTTGTGAAAAAAAAAATTCAACTTTTTTTTCGATTTATCCGTCTTGATTATTATTTATATATACTTCAAATTTTCGGCAATATATTTTCGAAAAAACCTTATTCACTCGATGAAAAAGAATTTTTTTTTTCTTTTTTTTGTTTTCCTTTACAAATTTCATTCCAATTCGCCACAAAAAAATAATAAAAACAAATTTAATTCCCTTACCCTACATACGCGGGTAAATGAAAAAGCTGTTAATCAATGCCGAAAAATGCTTTGTATCGAGGTGTAAAAAAAAGCTTTATGCGCTTTTGTATTTCCTTTTTTATTTTTGTATTTTTTGTATTTTGTTTTTTCAACTTTTCCTGGTCGACTCGAGCGAAAGGGTTGCTGCCTTGGTATATATACGTGTACACGTTGTTCTCTTCCTCTCGCGACCCTCGTTCCTCGGTTGTTTTATACCGAAAGAACTGATTTTCTCTGCGACATCGGGAGACTAGATAACGCCCGTGCCCTGCACGGTCGACGGTGAGAGCGTGAGTTGGCTACGGGATAACAGGTAGCATAAATCTCTCAGAAAACGTGGTTACATTTCGCCTCCAGGATACGTTAATCAGATCGGTTTCCTTTTTCGCGTGAGGATAAATTTTCTATCGGTTGAAAAAACGAATTGCTTTTTTTTCCCATTTTTTTTTCTAATACAAATTATAGCTATATACAAATAATAATCTGTTCAATTATTTTATGGTTACGGGGGTCAATGTTAATCACTGCAATTGTGGTTGTAACGCGGGTTCAGGTATTTGTATAACACGGCTAAACAACAATGTCATAATTTGATATAATCAAATTGAGCGATTCTATGCGTTATGTATACATATAGGTATATATACCGCGGTATATCATCCCTCTTTGGAACCCTCGGTATACCCGACACCCCCCCACACCGAGTTCCACAATTGTAATTCGAATCGTTGCGGTATACCGGTATATCGTGACAACGTTCAGTCGATATTGTTGACGATGTGGGTACAGAGCTATTTTCCAACCTCGTTCAAACCAGACACCCAACTGTACAGTCAATACGACTGTATAAATCCTCACCGTATAATATCGGAATGAAAATATAACCGTTATAACGATTAAAATTCGTTAAATATAAAAAAAAAATGAAAGATAAAATTTCTTCGAAAATCTTATTACATTCAACGGCGTAGGAACGTGGTCCCAATTATTTGGGGTAAGGACGAATTTATTTATTTATTTTCTTTTTGCACTCGCTCCTCCAAATCATCTCAACTTTGTTAGTAAAAAATTGCAACTTTCTATCTCAACTCTAAACCACCCTTCCGCAAAGAGTTATTTTATATACAATTATACACCCTTAAGATTTTCGATATCTACGTATCGGGGCATGATGTTATAATAAGTTGTGTTTTTTCTTTTATTTATTTTTTTTGTTTCTTTCTACTTCATTTCGTAGCGCTTTTATTATTTCTTCTTACATTTTGTTATACTTTAGTCGGTAGTGAGACTTGTGCGAGAGCCTCTTCAAGAGGTTATTTGCCTGCGAGAGAATAGTAAGTACCTACCTACCTACCCTACCTACCCTACCTACCTACCTACCTACCTGTGCGAAAAGGAAATCTCGCGGGAATCTTTTCTCTTTACTAGAATAAAAAGAGAAGAAGAATAAAAAAATTAAAAAAAAATTACTGGGTGGTAGAAGAAAAACCACAGGCTATGAGTACATACATCCAACTATTTCATATGATCGTTAATATTGATCAAATTATTGAATAGTCGTGATCGTTAAATAATCAGTAATGATCGGGAATAAGGGGAAAGCACGGGGGCAATGCGACCCCCCACTAAGGTAACACCAATACTATACAACGTTTACCTATACCTGCCTCATTTTTCTCTTAATTAGGATATAAAAATGAAGACGTATATCAGTTGTTAATTCGTGTGGCAAAATTTGATAAGCAAGAAAAATTTAATTAACCGAGATGCGATGGCTCTTCCATAAAAAACGATAAAAAAAATTGAATAATCTATTAATTGACTCTAAATATGTTTTTCTTTTTTTTCTTAATTTTTTAGGGAGGCTATGTTACCCCGCTTTTCCCTGTACCCATTATTCGATTTTGATTTTATTCAATTTGTATGTTCAATATTGGTATTCGCATAAATATTTCTTCTTCTTTTTCTCCTTCTTCTTCTTCTTGTTTTTGTTTTTAAATACATAATCGTTTGGCTTTTAGCAGTGAAAAATGTCCGGCTGTATAATTATTATTAGTCGAGTTTTAAGTTGCGCATATTTAATGGTTTATCCTCGAGTGCATAATTATTTACTTTAGTATAATTATACCTACCTACCACCAAGCTGCACTTCGGTTTCGTAACTTTAGTAAATATAAAAAAGTACGAAATAAAAAAAAAAAGAAAAAGAAAGATCAAAGTATCCCTTTTAGACTTTTGAACCAGGCTATGTATACATACCTATGTATATAATCACGAGGGTATACTTACTGAATTAATTAAACCTAAACAGACGTTTAAAAATTGAGTCAAGGAACTGACTAGAAGAAGAAAAAAAAAAAAAGCTTTTTAAACAATTTTTTTTTTTCTTTTTTTTTTCGACCAACTTTGATAAAACTTGAGTTGAATACTTAACGCTGCGAAGAAGAAATAGAAACTATACCAAAAATCTCGTTCATTTTTTTCTGACGAAGAAGACCACGAAATAAAAATAACAAACTAACAATTATTGTAAAATTTATAGTCTTTATGTATAGAAATATTTATAAATATAGAACAGACACGTCCGACTCGAAACACATTTAATCAATCAACCGACCAAAACGCTTCCTCCACAAAATCGACTGACTAGGTACCCAGTCAGACTGTCTGACTAATCCGTGGCGTTACTACTGCAGCCACACAACATCGTGGATTACGTGTTAAACTCTGCGAGCTTCGGAATTTGCTTTAAAACAGATTGACAAACATGTCGACAACGATGAGAATAATTATTTACTGAATATATATGTACATACAAATATAAATAAAAAAGGGGAGGGGGATGAATCTAAAAAATTCTTTTTGTTGAATTATCTCACTTTCTAACCAGAAGCAAAAAAAATTCTTTAGATAATAATTTTTGGAGAAAAAAAAAGAAAAATTCAACTCACTCGATCAGTATATATGTAGGTATATATCGACTAGCTTGTTATCAACCTTCCGTCATTAATTAAACCTGCTACGCGTTTTAGTGCTTGGGAATCGTTATGAATAATAGCCAACAAGGTTGGGATTAGTCTATACATATATACACATACGTAAGTGTATATCGTGATACTTGCATACTTACTCCGCACGCATTTGTGTACATATATACATATATATAGATATATACGTAATATGGACATATACATATCCAGTTTCGTGTATATACATATATATGTGTACATACATATGGTATAAATACATGGGGCATGAAGGAGGACGTGGAGCTAAAAGAGACAGAGAGAGAGAGAGCGAAACCTCGTCAGCGTGTCTCCGCTTTAATATTAATTATCTTGGTGATAATTAATGGCCTCTTCATTAATACAATTTATAACTTAGCTGATGGTACAACGAGCGTGTACACAAGTGTAGCAAAACTCGGGATTATCTTATTTTAAAGGAAATTTTTGTCATTATATACGTATATACTATACCACTCAAATCTACAGGGTGGTCCCAGAACTAAATGTCCAAAACGAAAGGTGGCCTAGAGGAGGTCGAACTGAGCAAATTCTCCCGAAGAACACGGGGTCTGCGAAGTCGCGTTCGCGAGATATCGCCGGTTAAAAAATATCGCTCTGCGCCGCGATCGCGATCGCGGCGCAGAGCGATATTTTTTAACCGGCGATATCTCGCGAACGCGACTTCGCAGACCCCGTGTTCTTCGGGAGAATTTGCTCAGTTCGACCTCCTCTAGGCCACCTTTCGTTTTGGACATTTAGTTCTGGGACCACCCTGTAGATATATTAATAATTAACACGTGGGGTGTAAAATGAGTGAAAAAAAAAAATATTTCTATAATAAATTACGGTCATCTGACTATTCAGATTAGGTAGCAGATATATCGGTTCATTCCTGCGTTTGTTTTCGTATAATTAAAACGTTTTAATATGTCTTCGTTTAATCCCAATCCCCGAGTAACCTGCCAACCTACCTGACTCCATGATTACCTTAGTAGACAGATTACTCTGGAGAAAGAGAGAGAGAGTGGGTAGAGAGAAAGGGAAAGTAAAGGAGCTGAGGACCTTCTCACGTAATTGAAACTACCCTGTTTTAACTACAACATGCACTGTCAATCTATTTCTTCGGTCCAGATTTAACGATAGCTACTATATAACTATCGTATACTTTGGCTGTATTATAGGTATAGTATGTATGATATAACTAGGAGCAAAACAAAATCACATTCATATATTTTACTCGTTAGATTTCATAAATCCAATTAGCTGTACGGGAATGAATGAAACTAATTAGTAGACGAGGTGTTAAGGATCATATACACTGTACCCGGGTATATAATGATACCTCTGGAAAATTATTATAACCAAAGACTGTTTCTTTTTTTTTTTTTTTTTGCCCTAGTTTTATATGCACATATGTATATGCAGAATATGTAGATATATGATATTTTTTTTTTGTGTTTTAAGGAAGAATATTAATTCTGAATTTAATCTCGAAAAACCTGAGTAGAGAACGAGTGGAAACAAAATTAAACAAATTATATAGTTCGAGAATTTTTCTTTTTTTCTTTTCGATCGGTTCACGGATAACCTCGATGATAAAATTACGGTACACCTATATCGATTGTTATATAATAGAGTGAACAGGTGGTAGCTTTATACATATATACATATACCTATATATATATATATATAGTGAAGAAAAAGAACGAGAGGGTGAAGAAGAGATAATACAAAGAATTTGAAACTAACCTCCTTGTAAGCCCCCCTTATCTTATACTTATCTTATTTATCTCTCGACTCTGGGTGTAGGTATATACGTATGTATACGTACTTCGACGCAACCTTCCGCGCCCTCTTCTGATTTTTCCCTCTTTTACTATCTTCCTCGATTTTTTTTTTTTTTTTTCTTTACATTTATTTTCTTACTTTTTTTCTTTTCTTTTCGTTTCTTTTTTCTCCCCGGGCTTGCGGGCCTCCTCATTTCTCTACTACCAAGAACGATCATGCAGGGCTCCCAGCTAAAGCGAGGGCGAGGGTGTGAGATGAGAACTCGCGGTCTGAGAATATAAAGCTTTTGTGTCCCCGACGAGGCAACAAAGAATTATATTGAAAATTATAACCCCGTTATCAATCCAACCACTAAATACACGGGATAATGGAACTTTGGTAATAATGGGGACCCCGACCTCAGCATAAATCCACCTTATTCGAACTTATCGTTAAGAATTAATAACTCTGTGAAACCGGGGGGAAAAAAAAAAAAAACGAAAAAATAATTTACATCCGATTTATAAATGATATTCAAAAATATTTTTAATATCAGGGTGGCTTTGACCAGGAATTATTGTATTACAGAATATTTTTTTATTTTTTTGCAAATGAATAACCTCGCGATAAAATATTTACCGAAAGTATTTCAAAAACGTATGTGCAGTATATAAAATGACGAGATTGACCCTCGTTTGCGTGAGAGTTTAAGAATCGAAGATATAACGAAGGGATTTCTTTCGAAATATTTGGAGATGATTTTGGGGGGTATGGGTCAGCAAAAAAAAAATCGTTCAAGACCCTAAACAAGAACAATTCAAAATTATACATACGTATATACCAATATAATAAATGAAGTTGTTATACATGTGTCACACGCTGTTTACTCCTCGTTGGGCTACGATATATCGTCCAACTTCCCTAACTAGCATAAATTGCCAGGAATATGCATACAATATAGGTACATCAGGCTTCCGCAAGTTTCCGTCTGCATGGGGTTGTTTAATTAAGTGTAATTATTAACCCTGCCACCTCGAGTCGTTTAAGTGCTTGATAAAATAAATTAAAAAAAAACTTACAAACAGATTGTATACTCGCAGGAAGGTAAAATAAGAAGCCTGTTAAAATTTGAGAACTTATTATTAATATTAAGAGGTGAATCATCGCGAATTTCTATTTCCCATTTGAATAACACGGGAAATGTTCTAGTGGCACACTTCAATTTTCATATCTCAAGTACTAATCTACTCAGAATGATTCTGCATAGCTACTTTTGTTCGAAATTGAACGCTCTACAAAAAAGGTCTCTTGGTATTTTTCGATAAATCTAACCGTTTCCAAGTTGGTTGTTGGTTAATTACCATCGATAGCCAACAACCAACTTGGAAACGGTTAGATTTATCGAAAAATACCAAGAGACCCTTTTTGTAGAGCGTTCAATTTCGAACAAAAGTAGCTGTGCAGAATCATTCTGAGTAGATCAGTACTTGAGATATAAAAATTTAAGTGTGCCACTAGAACATTTCCCGTGTTATTTAAATGGGAAATAGAAATTCGCGATGAGGCACCTTTTAATATTAATATTAGGATCTCAAATTTTAACAGGCTTCTGATTTCACCTTCCTGCAAGTATACAACCTGTGGGTAAGTTGAAAAAAAATGTTGCTCCTAAATGACACACCCTTATACATATACGTGTGTAATTAGTTTATAAAATATAATTGGACGTCTTTTGAGTAAAAAAATAAAAATAAAAAAAATGAAAACACTGTTTCAATTCATTCTCATTTTCTATTATTATTGAAGTACGCGATTATTATATACATATATACCCAGATGCATAGTTCAAGTATCCAGATATATATACGGTACGTAAAGTAATATAAAAAATAATATCAAGAGAAAATTACTTATTCACGATCTTATAATGTTACGTTCGTATTATATCCCCTTGTACCTTGTGAATCTGTACAGCTGTAAGGGTTGTTTGTTTGAAATAAAGGCAAAACGTTAATATGTATAGTCTATCCAACGAGAGCAAAATTAATCAAAAGAATGAACAGAGCGAAAGACTTCTTAATTGGCAGTGATCAAACTCTTCCTTTGATCTATAAAACGGAAGAATATTAACCGTGAGATAAAGACAAGAACAATTTGTATAATATTAACAACAAAATTTAGTACTCCGGATATATAACGATCCATTTATCAAATGAATTTAGAAATTTATAAACACTGATGCAGTATTCGAAAAATTCGGTTGAGAAAATAAAAAATCGGTATAATATCAGTTTTTCCACTTTTCTAACTTTTTTCGCAATGTAACATCGACATTATTATTATTATTACATCCAACTTGATATAGAATAATTATATTGATAAATAAAGTTATACCCTGTGATGAACTAGTACGAAAAATATATATAATATACACATAGGTATATAGGTATAATATGTAAGTAATAACGCGATCGACATTATACATATTAAATTCCGAGGCGTAGTTATTTAGCTCGGAGGGATGCAGCCCGGATAGGTATAGGGGATGGATCAGGTATAGATATAGGTGAGTATAGAATAGGTATACGAGAGTTGATTATATTCCTGAAAGTACAAAACCCTGGGGGATGAAATTTCTACACGTGTACCGAGAAGCTGGTGATTAGCGTAAAAAGTCTGAGCAACTTTTAATAGGATTCCATATTTATGACTTACGTAACAGGCACGGGCCGAGCGCAGGCAGGAAGAGGAAGAAGATCCACGAGCATCTTCCCAGAGCTCACTCCCTCTATCAGATATTTTCCTTACATCCTTTGAACGGAAATATTCCTTCTGCAGGGCTCGAGAGATTATGTAAATCCTTCGGCAACGTCACGTATATAATATATATAAGTGCGTATATAGAAAGTATCCGCGATTTTCTATATCCATTTTAATTCTATATTTTATCCTATTCGATATTCAGTAGGTAAAGAAATTTTTTTCCTTTTTTTTTTCTCCATCCAATTTCTCGATTTGCGATAATTACTCGACTCGGCTGACTAACGAGTGTTTGAAAATAAAACCGGGTGTACAGTATTGTGTATATACAGTTTCTTCGCCCTTTTTTTTTAATATCCGCATTATTTCCTCGGCCTGTTTTCCTCGTTCTGGGGAAGGGTGGAAGGGACTCACGAGCCGGGCTATACTTTACCCGGAAAGCTTGAACTGGGCTTTTCAGATAAAAGAATTTACATACTGGATGCTCGTTTTATACACTCAATTTTGAATATTTATTCAATTTTTTGGTCCGCCACTGTCGCGCGTTAAGTAGAATTAAAAACCTGACTAACCAAATTTCGTAACCTACGGAATAGCTCGAGGTCCGCGCTCATTGATGGTCCTTTTTTCTTAATTAAATTGAATCCACCACCACCAGTGAATATTTTAACAAAATTTTAACCCGGCCCTGTAACAGCGAATTATTTGCGAACACACAAACAAAAAAATTTTTAAACACAAAAATGAAAAACGAATTCAAATGTGAAGAAGAATCACGGTATGTGTAAACGAAATAAATGAAGAATTGAAACAGAAAAAGGTAGAGCTCGTAAAAAAAGTATTTCATTAATAAAATTTCAATTTTAACCCCCCTCCGTTGAATTATATACGCTCAGGTTATTCCGTAAATATAATTAAAACGAAATTTTTATAACAAATTAACGAATCGGGGTAAATAAGTAAAATAATTCGTCGATCGTGTTTTTTATACAATTTTTTTTTTATCTTCTCTTTCTTTCTTCTTTCTTTTCCCCCCCCGGTATGATAATTGGGCATAATTTATAAGGGGAGAAAAAATCTTTGTGGGATTAACCGAATCGTAATGAATCAAAAAAAAAAATATATATATAAATACATAAATAAAACCAAAGAAGAGAAAAAAAGTTTAATCCGGGTATATTTATAAGGTACAGTCTCTAATATAGTGCGCCTACGTATTGAGAAAGACTAACGCGTTGGGCTAGACCCAAACGCGACAGACTTGCCAAAGACTTTTGCTCGTATACTGGCTGAGTGCCAATGAAAGTGCAATTAGCGCAATGATAATTTTCTCAAACGTTCCCCATTAACCCAGTTGCCAGCCCTCCAAACCGTAGGCATTTTAGTAGTGTCGTTTTCGTGTTAAGGCACCTCTGCAGGAGAACAGCCCACGTCGTACTGCAGAAGCAGAGGAGAGAAAGCGTAAAACAACTCTAATTTACCCTTCGATGATCTCTGTAATATCAACTATAATAAACTTCGGATCTATGGATCATTTATTTCCGGGATTTGATTAGGGAATCTATCTCTAGTCGAAACACGTCTCGCCAAAAGATCGGTAGAATTTTGGAATCGGATGGGACAAAGACATGCAGGTTTTACACCTTTATTGCAAAATCAAATTTCATCCCTAAATTGCATGGAGATCCTTATACATATTGACATACGATTTTTTTATTTCGTTTTACTTTGATACGTGGAAAATTTTTTTCAAAATTTTAGGGGTTCAGCTTCGCTTCGTCTATAATTTTTGATGGATTTGTAGTATCGCAGCTCGATCATTTTCAGGCTGGAATATCGGCCTAATTGGGTGCCAGTAAATGGTATTGAATTTACGATCTATATTTCGCATCGAATGGTAATTGGAAATAGTCGAATAGTAGTAAGATTTCGTTTTACGATAGGCGGTGGTGAATATCAAGTAGCTAAATGGAACCAAAGCGTTATCTATCAGGGATGTATTTACGATTGAAGGGAGAGATTTGACATGGTGTGTGTGTGCATGTATATGTGTAAATATTGAATCGTTGCGGAGTATAAAATCTGCAGGCGTTTCGAAACTGCTCCATGATCAGAGTTGGCGTTCAAAGTTTGCGGTATTAAATTTACTTGCAAACCGCCATCCTCCTTCCTCGATATCCTACTAATAAATTATTGGCAAATGTATACCATGGAAGCGGCTCTTCTGCTCTGTATACCTACCAGAGTTGAAGCTCTACCTCGTTGTTTCTTTTTTTGTTTATTCCTTAATTTTTTTCCTTTTTTTTTTGGATTTTTTCTTCTATTTCCAGAACGGTAAAAATATCGGTAAAGATTCAAGGTGAAATGGCGCAGCTTGATAATATATAACGTTGGATTATTTCTACCGCGTTGCGCGATCCGTAACTTACTCCCGAAAAACTTTTACTCCTGCTGCAGAAACTCTAACTCCAATTTTTTTCGTGGTGGTTTTTTTTTTTTTTTGTTTTTTCATTTATTTTTTCTTTCTTTTCTTTACTTTTGTTTCCCTTTCGTCTCTTTTCTCCCTTCTGCCCAATCGGATAAAGTACCTATATAGGTAGATATATATAGATAAACTCCGGTCGAATAAAGCGGAAAAAAATTAACCCCGACGAAGAATTTTTATTGAACCCTAAATCACGCGTGATAGGGGCGGTAGGGGGGGAAAAAGGGGACCCTAATATATTTCTTTAAAAAAATATGAATCAAGCTTTACTATAGCCACGTATACTGCACATTGAATGGAAAAAAATATTGATAAATACAAAATGGAATAAATTTATACAAAATCAAGGTTTCTATGTGTTTCTGTTTTATTATGTATTATTATGTATTAATATAGGTTCTGACATTTACAGAATTTTATACTCGAACTCGTGAAATGAAAAATTGCCTTATCTCTATCAATTTGACTGTCTGCTTCGACGATGAAAAAACAAAAAAAAAAAAAAGAAATAAAATTGTTCTTGTTAATTTTTGACTGACAGCAATGTATGTATACATACAGCGCTGATCGTGATTGATACTACGTCTCGTTCTTTTTTTTATTTTTGTTTTGTTTTGTTTTGTTTTTTTTGTTTGGAATTTTCCAACTAATTTTTTTAAAAATCGTGAATCTAGAGGTTTCTTTTTTTTTTTTTTTTTTTTTTTTTGTTATTATGTACAGCTGTGGGAAAAATCTGTCTAGACATTCGCTTTATTCGTGTAAACAAATATATATGTGTATCAATCGGTATGTACAGGGTGTCTCATAAATAAATAAATAAATAAATAAAATTAAAACAAATCGAAAAGATGAGATCGTGCAAAAAAAAAAAAAATGTTTCAGACAAAAGTTGCAGGATTTTCAAGAGGGCATTTGATAACGCTATAAATTTGAAATTTTTATAGGATTTTGTGTGGGGTTTTTACGAGTTAAATTTTGTTTTTTAAATAGGAACCCCTACATTTTTAGTGCAGATTCGGAAACTACATAAAAAAAAATACAATATTTTTGTAATAGGAAACTTTTTTTTCTCTAAAAGTTCAATTTCACATCGTGGAAATAATTAAGGTAATTATAAAGTTATACGTTCCTATATGTGAAAAACAAAAGTTAACTCGTAAACAACCCCATAAAATCCTACAAGAAAATCAAAACCTATCAAATTTATCAAATTTATCAAATTATCAAATTTCTCACTCGAAATCCTATAAAAATTTTATCTGGAATATTTTTTTCTACGACTTTTTTTTATCTTTGAAATTTATCGATGACGGTTTTTTTTTCAAATGGGACACCCTGTATATGAATATATAATTTTTTTCTTTTTTGAAAATTCTAAAGGACGACAGAGAAAAGACAGTCAC
This sequence comes from Macrophya alboannulata, assembly GCA_949628255.1. Taxonomy (NCBI): domain Eukaryota; kingdom Metazoa; phylum Arthropoda; class Insecta; order Hymenoptera; family Tenthredinidae; genus Macrophya; species Macrophya alboannulata. The sequence goes on along the minus strand of OX451211.1, from coordinate 15,334,645 downwards.
GAATATATAGGAGCCTCTGTATAAATTGGAGAAGAAGAAGATTTCCAGTTTTTATTTTCCCGTGATTTTTTTTTTTTTGTTTTCTTGGATTATATTTATTTGTTATTTTTTTTTTTCTCTCTCTCTTTCTCTTTCTCCGTTTTTTGCTACTTTCTCTTCCACACGAATTTGATTTCCTTTGTAGTCTCTGTGGAAACACGAGCTTTCCGAATGGTTCCTGACTAACGAGGGAAAACGGCCAACGCGCTTTCGCACGCTCCCATACGCGCGAGCGAGTATGTACAGAGAGACGGCAAAGAGTTCCCACCGGCGGCGGCGGGGGGAGGAGGTGGAGGGGGGGGGGGGATACCGAAGGGCGAAATTCCTTTGATTGTACATTAAAGGTAATTTCAAGGAACCCGAACGGCCTATTTCAAACGGAACTAACCTTCGAATCATTATTTTTAGAAGGCGCGTATGGGTACCTACAGACAAACGTCGAAATAGCTTGATAAGAAAAAAAAAAGAGAATTTTTGTTGAAAAAAGAAAGGATTGTTCTTGAAATTATAACAGTTTCAATTTGTTAAACAACATCTATAAACCCGTCGTAAAGATAAAGAAGAAGAAGAAGAAGAAGAAGAAGAAGAAGAAGAAGAAAAAAAATGTATAATATATTAACGCCTTTTGTACATCACCGAGCAAATGAATCAGAAATCCATTCAATTCGAATCACGTATTTAGCCACCGAACTGTTAGGACGATTGAACTAAGCGATATTCACTTTTGGAAATGGGAGAGCGAACACGGGGGTAAGATTTTAACTTGACTTCAAGTTCGACGGTTTTAAATGGGGATATCGTTACCCCAAATGAATATATATACCTATTTCCCATATATCTACGTATATAATGGATTGGAAATTTCCAAGGATCTTAATATCGTATAGGAGACTGCACAGCTTGCAGGGTTTGAGGCTAGACATACGTGCAGCCAACAAAATTTTTCAGACTTTTTCTTATTATTTTGGCACGAAAATAACATTTCCCACAATACGATGGGCCACGGTTATAGCGATTAGGAGATATAATTACGGAATAAAAATGTAATTTAGGAGAAAAAAGACTAAAAATAAAAATATAAGTAATCAACGAGAGTATAATCAGAAATTTTTGTTCAAGTTTTTTTTTTTTTTTTTTATTTTTTTGCTTAATTCGATAAACAAATTGAAGTTCGATGAAACTAGATAACATTATAGAGATAAAATTAATGAAATAAATTATCTATCAATTAAATGTACGAGCAATGGTCTGTATATCTGATAATTATAATTTACCATTCGAAATAAACTAGCGAAATTCACAAAATTGGTGGCTGTGTAGTATTTGGAAAACGAATTTTCCCAATTTGGCTATCAAAAAACGGGGAATAACCAGCGTACGACTATATATATAAAATATTTTAATTATCATTTTACACGCCATTGATTTAGTTTCGAATTTCTATATATATGGGCTTTGATATCGAAATATAGAGTATATACATATATATCGGAAAATGAAAAGAGTTGATGAAACAAGATGAATAAATAAATATAAAACTGGCTTTGAACGAAAGAAATGTTATTTATTTATCATATTCGATAGCCTCGTGAAAAAAATTTCGAGGTAAAAAGGAATAGAAAAAAAAAAAAAAGGAAAAAAATTACATTTTGATTAACAACTTTTGAAATATATTTGATATACGAATAAACGTCATATATACGTATGAATTATGGGATTCTAAATATCAAAAATTAAATTAATAATCCAAAATTTCGACCCCCGGACAGACCGCAGACCGCAGCTATAATATGCCACGTACTTCTTCCCCTCGGGAACTTTAATATCACTGGAAACCAGGGAGGATGAACAATCTCTGATTACCACCGCGAGCCAAGTGGGTTCGAATATATTTCCTATCTTTTAAAGCAAAAAAAATAAAATAAAATCCGAGGAGTCGAGATAAAAATTACTTTTCATTTTTTTTTTACTTATGACAATTGTAATGTCGACAGATTGATATTCCGATATTTTTCAGACACTTCGACGAAGCAATCGATCGATTTTTATCAATTAAAAAAAAAAAAAAAATCGATGTAAGAAGGATTTGCGAAGGAGAAAAAAATCCCTAATATCTCGATGATCGGTCGTTGGATTTCGAAGACTTGTTTTTTTTTTTTTTATACTGTCACTTCCTAAGGCACCTAGCTTTTTCCGAAAATAGAAAAAAAAATTGTAAGTCGGATGTATGAGGGGTAGTGGTTTGAAATTCGATCGCTGAATATCTCTCCAAGTGTTTGACAAAAATATCATCAAAATTGTTTCAATATTTTTTACGTATTATTATTTTTTTTTTTTTTTTTTGGGCGGAGGGGAAAGGTGAGCTTAATTTTTGGCTATGAAATTTTGGGAAACGGAGATATTCCACCGAGCGGAATATGATTACAGTTAAACTTCAGTCGCCGGCTATAATGCAGCAAGCTTATAGGCGACGTTGTAACAAGATAATTAATACAGTGACGGCGTCGGTACGTCGGGGTCTATTGTTCCCCGGTCACTTCGTCACCGGTATGACTGACGTCGATTGTGTTTTGTCAGTTTGACGATGACAGCTAGCCCAATGGACGAATAGATAGACACCGGGGCAAACAGAGTCTGGACAACTAACGGCGAGATCATGGAAAGACACAAAACAGTTTGAACGATCTGTCTGTATATATATGAGTGCAAAAAAAAGAGAAGAACTTTCCTCTGGGAGTTATTTAACTGTACAGCGAAAAAACGAAACAAAAAACGAACAAAAACAACAACAAAAAATATTCCAAAAAACACCTTTTAGCCAACCTGGTAAACAAGCTCAGGTGAACACGCACCCACACACGAGCAAATACCTAATTCCTGTATATATATAAACTTGGGTGTTGTAGTGATGGTAAATAGGCGAGAAGAGAAAGCTTAAAGAAGCTTTGCTAATTTCTCTGAAAAGCTCCTGGGTATACGTATACGAGACAGAAAATTTGATTATTTCAGCGCCGGTTAAGAGGCGAGAAAGAGGCAAAAAAAAAAAATAAAAAAAATGTGTGAAAAAAAACCCTTTTACTAACAAGATGTTTGCTGTCGACGTCTGGTGCCTTGTACCCGGCTAGTACCACGTTCTTTCGTTCGTATCTATAGGTATATCCTGCAGCTCCCTGTTTTCTCGGTTTAAGGGAACCAGTACAGCTTGGTTTTGGAAATTCGGAGTACTCCAAAATGCATTTATTTCTCAGCCAAAGTTTATTTCACATAAGAAAAAAAAAATTTTCTTTGAAAACCTTTGTCGTAAGGTTTTAGGCACATCGTTGTTCCGATTGAGGCCGTTGAGGGCTCATTTTGTTCAGAAAAGAAATCCTCATCGTGTGAACGAGGGAATTTTTTTACAATTTCGTGTTGGCCAAGTTATTTGCAAATTAGTGGCCTAAATATTGGAAATTTTGGATAATTGACCGTAACTTTTCACATGATTTTTTTTTCACCGATCCCTACGTTCGTAAGATCTAGAATTGCTGTCCGAAGAAAGCAAGACCTTGAGAGGTTGAATTGGACCAACGATGTGCCTGAAACCTTACGACAAAGTTTTTCGAAGAAATTTTTTTTTGATGTGAAATAAACTTTGGCTGACAAGTAGATGAATTTTGGAGTACTCCAAATTTCCGAAACTATTTTCTATTTTTTACCAATTCTATTTTTATTTTTCATTTATTTATTTTTTCTTCGACGAAGAAGGAACCGTCTGTCTTCTGGGGATGAATATTCCTTCAGATTGCATTCTATCGAGAATAAATATTCAATATTATACACAAAATTGGATTTTTCTTTCTTGTCCCCTCCGGATCGTGCATATCTCAGAAACTTTAATGGAAAAACAGATTCAAAAGCATTCTTGATCTAGACTTGTCCATACCTACCTGGCAAGATCATTGATCTATTCGTTGTCTATAAAGTGCAGCTGGAGATTTTGAATCTAAAAAACCTGAACATGCGAAATCATGAGGCGAACTTTCTAGGAGCCAAAATTTTTGGAAAAATATTTGCAAGAAAAAAAAAGAACAAGAATAAAAATTCTAGGATTCAATAAAAAAAATTGACCAGCTTTTAAAAACGACTAAACGTCGGACTTATTCTTCTTGTATTCGAATAGCCCACGTGTCGTCTATCGATGTCCAGTCTGGACCGGTATCCGATGTTCGTTTTCCATTCCACTCCAGCGAACCGTGGCCAAGGGTAGGTATTCGCAACTCGGTTTGGTCTGCCCAGTCAGAAGCTGAAATAGCAATCGAATCGAGTAAACACGGATAGCGTTTCTGCACCCCCGGCTTCACACACTCTGCGTTTTCACGTCCCGCGTACCATAGATATAGCCTTTACATGTACCTATATATTATACACATATATACACGTCTATGTACTACCACTCAAATTTCACTGGGATTTGTCGTGCCCTCCGCTGTCTTGTCAATTTACCTGATTCATTCAAATTACTTTTTCATCCTCTTTTTACCTTTTTTCTTCAATTCTCTTGGTTTTTATCATCTTCTTTTTGGTTTCGTACAGGATTTAATCATCCCCTCCCTTCTTTTTTTTGCATTAGGATCAATAATCGTCGACTTTTCATCCCATTGCAAAAAAAAAAACAATAAAATAATCGTCATTTATCTGTTAAGCTGTGCAGAACCTCTGCAGTGTGCAAATTGGCTTTATTAGGAAGCCCGGAGCATACCGTAGGACAGATTGAGCCATTTGCCGATTGAGTATATTGTAACCAGGTCATGGATATCGGAATGTATTCCTTGTTTAGGATATTAATTGACATTAGGTAAAGGTATTAAAACGACAGCGATTAGAATTGATGAAGCTAGTAATGGCTGCAGGTATAATAGCAACTGGATATCAGGGTCGCAGATTGCCTCATGGTTCGATCGCGGTTTTCAAACCAGTGAATAACTGCACGCGACCGGCAAGTCCACCGATGCCCTCTTCCCACTCTCACACCCCATTTCAAATTTCCCATTTTCCTCTTTCCTATTTTCCCGTGATCTGTGCTGCGCGGCGGTAGGTACGATGCACACCTTACTTCGTACTCCAAAGCACGCGGATTTTGCTATGTCCAATTTTACGCCGATATGTTATATTGCGATATGAGAAACCAATGGCCGCGGTCCTCCGACCTCGAACCAAGGGTTGGCACTCGCTTGGACCTCTTAACCCAGATGGCAGATGCTCGGGCAATGTTCCAGGTGGACCACGACATACTGGGTAACCGTTTCCTCATACGATATACGAAGTTCCACCGTCTTTTGTGATTTTTCATGTCCAATTCTTTTTTTGTTTTTATTTCATATCGTCTCCAAAATTTTAACAGGTCTGAAATTTCGAAACTGGAGTCTTGAGAATTTTAATAATGCTTGCAGAATCGAGATCGAATTAGCCGTTTCTTAAAGTGAAACGAAACTTGATTTTTTCAAATCAATTTTTTGGTCGAAAATTTTTAATGAGAAATTTGACTTTCGGTTGAATTTTAAAAACTTGAGGGATCATCGATATTAGATAATGTCTGATATGCGTTTTTTTTCACCGCAATATTTTCTGATTTTGAAAAATCGTCAACACGTGACCTTGAACAGTTTTAAATCCAATAAAAAAAAAGAATCCTAACATTTCTGCACTTTCGATTCCCTGAAATAATCAAGAAACTTATGTTCCGTATGTATACATACCTATATACTGCAGAAAAGCTGTTGCTGACTGTGCTGAGCCTCTCGTATAGATTTTTAAGGGTAGATTATATCCCAGTCGATTTCAGATACTTCAGAGTTAAGTTACTTGGGTACGGCTGACTTATTCTTTCTCAGGTATCTATCTAACCCTGGCAATAATTTATTCGAAGGGTAGGTAGGTAGGCAGGTAGGTAGTTGCGTCGATTCCGTAGTAAGTCGGCGGGGTTTGGTTTGCGAAGAGATAGGGACGGTTGCGTTGCTTCGGAATGGTTAGAAAAGTGGTATTGAGATTGGAAATAAGAATTTTACATTCAAGTATCCGGCGATTGGTTTATTCGATAAAATATTAATTAGATCGCATTCAATTTTACGACCGTTCGTATAGGCGGATATTAGATAGGCAGGATAATAATAAAGCCTTCCAAATATCGTTTCAGGAAAAATTTTCACAAACCAGGTCTGCACCAGTATAAAAAAAAATATCTGAAAGTTAACCCTTATCTTTCCCAGTCTTTCTTTTTTCTTTTTTAATTTTTCTTTTCATTGTCTTGTTCCTTTTCGCTGTATACCTAGCCTTCCCTTATTTTCAAAGTCTAATCTCTTCACTCCTGTAAGTTATTCCAAAAAACCTCTCCGAAAAAGGTTCTTGTATAAGTAACGATAACAAAACTGTCGGACATTCGAGAAAGGAGAAAAGAAAAAACCAAAAAAGAAAACCGTGTGATCGATTCCTACCCTTGAGAAAAAAAAAAAAAAAATTCTCGACCGTTTATTCCCAAATTTTTGTCTCATTTCTTATATTTTCTCAGTTATTTTTTGTTTTTTTCGAGAGTTTGTTCTTGGATTTCGATTGCCCGCGGGCATATTATTCGGTATATTGAATTTAAATAGCCTCTAACCCGGAAGGAGGAAAGAGAGAAAAATGGAATTTGTTAAAAAATAAATAATTTCTTCTTCTTCTTCTTCTTCTTCTTCTTCTTCTTCTTCTTCTTCTTCTTCTTCTTCTTCTTCTTCTTCTTCTTCTTCTTCTTCTTCTTCTTCTTCTTCTTCTTCTTCTTCTTCTTATTGATATTATTGTACATACTTGTATACCTATACATATATGTATCTACCTGCCTCCTTCCTTCGGTAGATACATACATAGAATTGAGGCAGCCCTGCATCTGATGATAAATTTTATTTTGACAGATGTCTTGGCTGTCGGTGAAAAATATTGCTTTTATAATCCGTTACATCATATCTCTGAAGTTATATACTGTGATATTGTGTCCCAAAGCTGCTTCCGAAAGCAGTTTTCTGTAATGAAAAAAATGTCAATACCATTCCCCGTCCAACCAACTTTGTCCCGATCTCCCCATGCTCGGGTATACATGTACATGTACATACCTATATACAACGTACTATATCTGTATATATATATATATATATATAATATATATATACCCATATTCTGCAATTCTACTTATTTATCTTTCCTCACGAATCACGTCGTACATAACGCGGATGATCTCTCCACCTTCTGCTATATAATAAATACTTATTGTATATCATACTTATATCCTATATATACATGGACAGTTTTATTATATACATATACACATACGGATGTATATACTCAATATTAAATGACACAAGTATATACCAGCTCCTATGATAATAAAAGAAAAAAAAATGGATTATTTTTAATGAATTATGGATTATCATTGAAACCGATATTGTTACGATGCAACAAATTTTTTTCACGAAATTTTTCGACCGTATAGGTATTTGTCAATTTTTTTGATTTTTTTTTATTTTTTTCAGGAAACAATTAATGAGAATGAAAATCATAAAAATCGACTCCAAGAAGCACATTTTCAAAAAACGATTAAAAATGAGACAAAAAAAAACAAAAAGTAGTACTTGTCTAATTGTAGCAATAAAAAACACAAGTCGCCGCAAGCTCGGTAAAATAAAAAAGAAAAGAAAAGAAACGTTCAGCAAAAATTTCATCGAGTTATTAAAATACGTACATATGTATATCAAAAAAAAAAAAGAAAAAAAAAACTATTTGAAACGCATGAATTTACAGCAATTATATTTCCCACCGATACTCTAGCTATCGCTTTGGCTTTTTGAATCCTGTACTTCGAACGTAGTCCTTCGACATCGTAAATAATACGCCATCATAGATCTTTTGAAAAGAAATTTTTTATCGCAGAGTGCGAAATTTCTATATCGTATATGTGTTAGTAAAAAAGACGTGATACCATTCAGTGTTTTTTTTTGATTTTTTTTTTTTGATTTTTTTTTCAATTTACTTGGCGCGAGACTCTACCGAGTCTCACTGTACACGTTCATTTTTGTGTCAACTTGAAACGTAGAAAATCTTATAATGTCGTCCCTGCGCTCGGCATACACCAGATACGTATACAGGGTGTCCCAGAACTAAATGTCCAAAATGAAAGGTGTCCTAGAGGAGGTCGAACTGAGCAAATTCTCCCGAATAACACGGGGTCTGCGAAGTCGCGTTCGCGAGATATCGCCGGTTAAAAAATATCGCTCTGCGCCGTGATCGCGGCGCAGAACGATATTTTTTAACCGGCGATATCTCGCGAACGCGACTTCGCAGACCCCGTGTTCTTCGGGAGAATTTGCTCAGTTCGACCTCCTCTAGGACACCTTTCATTTTGGACATTTAGTTCTGGGACACCCTGTATGTATGGATGGATGCTTACAGATGTCGTAGTTTTTGCCTATCTACTTGCAGTGGGTCTTCGGTACCGCCGTGCTCCGTGGCAGCAAAATAAAAATCTTCTTTATTTTCTTTTTTTTCCTTTTGTAAATAAAATAAATTTCAAATCACCGACGAAAGCGTGCGGCGCGGGCGGTTGGGGACCGACCCTCTTTGCATCGCTTTGAGCACACTGTGGCTGCAAGCTCGCCTCGTCCCAGAGCTACGTGTCTCTTCAATTTTGCATTACATATGTATACCCATAATCTATATATTTCAATGGTGGATAAAAAATGTCTAATAAAATATCTATTTCTCAGAATCAATTTTTTACGGATAAACATAAGGAGATGAATGTATTTTGAAGAAAGGTCGAAGCTCGGGCAAAAAAGCTCGAAGAAAGTTGAAAAAAATCTTTACTTGAAATTTTATTTTTTATTTCAGTTTTTTCTCTTTTTCGAAAAAAAAAAAAACAAAAAAAACAAAGAGAACTCTCGAAAGGCAATTAGTTTCAAGTCGTTTAAGATAAAGTTGGGTTCGGGATTGAAAGCTGATCGGACTTCGAACCCGGAATCTCTAGTCCTTGTCCGCAGGCTCCTCGATCCCTCTCGACTGTCCGAGTAGATATTAACGTAGAAAACCCTGTTCAAGTGGGTAACACCGATGTCTCTCTTAACCCGAAGCACAGCTCTTTCGATAAAGCCCATTTTTATCCTCTTATAAAATATTTCGTTTCCCAGAGGGGATTGCGAACGAGCTCATAGGTATAGGGTTCCTCGGGTCCCCAGGGTTGAAAGGCGCAAGTAGGGGGTCCGTCATATTGGCATCGAAGATATAATAAATATAGGTATACACAATAAGGTATATAGACACACATATATACGTGTTCTTTTTCTCCGTTCACATTCGTTCGTCCCTTAAAAAATGTGTTTTTCTTATCTTTTATATTCTATTCTGTTTTCTTTTCTGATTTTTTTTTCTTTTCTTCTTCTTTTTTTCGTAAGATTTATCGTTGAAAAACAAGAATAACGAAGAAAAAATCAAAAGAGAAAAAAAAAATCACGTGATGATTTCGAACGGTATATAAAAAAGTAAAAGGAAAAAATAGAAAAAAAAACGGTTTCATCACCGGTTATTCGAGACTCTGCGAAACTTTGAACCACCCTTTTGGAAAAAAAAAAAAAAAGAAAACTCTCAAGAGGCCTCGCATTTATATAACGATTTATATATCTATAATCTCGAATAGAAGAGGCCTTCAGCGGCTACTTTGGACTATCAAATTTTTATTATCGAAAAAAAAAGAAAAAAACCGGACGCAGTTTGTCGGAAAGACGTTTTTAATTACTCAACGGATGTACAGGTGTGTATTTTTTCATTTTTTTTTTTTTTTTTTTGAGGGGGAGGGGAGTTTTCTATTGTGAAAATATCATTTTTGGAGTTTTCCGCAGAAAACCAGCTTCGTCGATATTTATCTAGAGATTTATTTATTTATTTACCTAATTTCCTTTTATTAATTTTCATTTTTAATTTTTTTTTTTTTTGAGAAAAGAGGAATTCTGCGGCCTGCACCAAAGTGGCGTCGTATATATCGATACAGGATTGTCGATCGAAAAAGAAGACGAAAAAGAAGAAGAAGAAGAGGGAGTCAGAGAGGCGTGAGAAAAGGCTTTCGCAGCCAAGTCATTTCCTGGCCGAGAAAGTCGCTCAATTTCCGATTCTATTTTTCAGGAAAAAGAAGTGAAAAAAAAAATAAATAAAAAATGAAAAAAAAAAATAGCTATCCGCAACTTATGGTATAGTTAAGCTAGGAAAAGAAGATAAGAAATAAAAGTTAAACAAAATAAATTGAAAATAAAGTACGATATAGTAAAAAGAGATTAGAAAAAAATTAAAGAAAATTTGGAATTTTTCTCTACACGATTTATACTGTTTTGTCCTTCTTTCTCTTTTTTTTTCATTATTTTTCTTTTTTTGTTTTCCCCTTTTTTTTTCGCCCTCCTTCTTCTTCTTACTTGCCATTTTTACGTATAACGAGATTAAAATATTTGCATCAAATACGAGCCGTCAAAAACCGAGGGGAAAAAAGTACAAAAAATAAAAAAAAAAAAAAAAAACGTAAAAATATATAAAAAAAAAAAAATTGTTGAACATCTTGGTAATATTGGATCAATAAAAAGACGAAGACCCCCCCCCCCGCTGGCGGCCCTTCTCCCAGCCAACCGAAGCGAAGTTTACGGATCCTGTATCGGCAGAAAGCTCGTTTAAATTTTATACCGTCGGAATAGCACCGCGTTTTTATCACTGCCACGCGGTTTATCGAACTACGTTTTAATATAAAACTTTACTGCCGCAAGGGAAATGGACCAGTTTTCACATACATCTGTACACACGTACAGTAACCTACCCCCTACGTTCCTATGCCTATGCCTACCTATACACACTATACGTATATACCTACACATATATAAAAACAAAAAAAAAACGAGAGTACTGGAACAGATTCACTACAAAAATGTGTGCGGAAGGGGAGGGAGGGGGCTGCTTTTTCACCGTCGAAGAAAATCAAAAGATAAAAGAGGATAGAGAGTAAGAATAGAAAATTTATTTTTCATTCAAATATCTCGATCGATAAGCAATTTTTATTAATAATTGTTGATAATTTTGACTTTTTTTTTAACATTTTTTGTTCAAATTCTTTTCATTCATAATTTGATTCTGCTGTTATTTTATTTCATTTATTGAATTTATTTATAAATTTCAACTGCTATTTTATTTTATACATTGTCGATCGATTTTTTAAATCAATTATATAGGTATATATAGTTTTTTATATACATAGGTATATAAAATGTATACATTATACCTATATAATATATATATACATATATACATATATATATATATATACATATATATATATATATATATATATATATATATATATATATATATATATATATATATATATATATATATATATATATATATATATATATATATATATATATATATATATATAAAACCCAAAGAGGTTACCCAGCTCCGCAGACCACTGACCACTGACCACGACCGCTGACCAATGTCCAGCACGTTCTGCTCCGCAGCCCATTGTCTGGAGTTTGAAAACTTTTGATCTGGATGAGGGTGGGGCGGGAGAGAGAGGGGGGGGGGGGGGGTCAAAGTTCACATCCCCTAATACATTTTAACCCACATAAAAGAGCTTCTAGTGGTTTTCCGCGCGAATTCTTGCCCTGTGATTGATAAACAATTTTATATCTCTGGTTGATTTTTTTTTTTTTTTTTCCGCTCTTATTTTACATTTCGAACACCTAGAGAGCTTTTTCTTTCGTTAATTTTGTATATTATATAATTGAAAGAACAAAAAAAATTAAAACAGAAAACTTAAACAGGGCAGAATGACCAGTTCCAAGGGACTGTACTCAACAGGCACTCACGATTTATCGGTATCATAAGTATCAAGTTAATAGAGGATAAAAAAATAGCGATATTTATTTATGTAGCTAAACTATCGGAATAGATGTCATATCCTAAGATTTCTTGCCAGGGGCAGAATCCCCAACCGAAATTAGAGTAACGCTCCAAAAGACTAGAGTTTTGGGTCGGTGCAGTAGGCTCGGGCAGTCCGGACGGACAAAAAACCCTGAAAAATGATGAATCTTTGTAGGTAAACCATCATAATAGATGAAATATCCTAAGTTTTCTTGCCAGAGGCATGATCCCCAACTGAAATTAGAGTAACGCTCCAAAATACTAGAGTTTTGGGTGAGTGCATTAGGCTCGGGCAGTCCGGACGGACAATAAGCCTGAAAAAAACGATGAATCTTTGTAGGTAAACGATCAGACTAGATAGAAAATCATAAGTTTGTTTTGCTAAGGGCATAATCCTCAATTGAAATGAGAGTTATGCTCAAAAAGACAAGAGATTTGGGTTGGCGCAGTACTGTCGACCAGTCCGGATAGACAAAAATCGTCCTTAGGAAGGCAAATTCGTAAGGCGCTCTAGAGATATACTTCGTATATAAAATGTGTGCCTAATTTTCAAAATTCGGAACTTCAACCGTGCCCCATTCCCAACACCGAATTACATATCAAGACAACGAATAATGGGCCGTGAAATAATCCAATTTTACCAGAAATGTGTATTTGGTTTCAGAGGCTAGAGCGCGGATCATAGGTCCAGCTGATGTTTACGTAAAGACAGGAAGTCTCCTGACACTTACGTGTCTGATGTCTCAGGGACCCCACGACCTGGGCACAGTCGCTTGGTACCACGGCAGTAAGCCGGTGCTCACGTCTCCTCGTGAAGTAAACGACGTCGCCCTGGAGCCGCGGGTAGCTGTGGACACGGAGTGGAGCGACGCCCTCACATCGAGGTAGGTATAGGGTAGAATATACGCGTCCATGACCCGATTGTCGCCCCATTTCTCTGCACCGACTTCGTCATCCTCAAACAATAATATCATTCCCAGGGTTCGGGCTATACCCCCTTGTTTTCGTATAATATTACCGTTAACTAAAACCCGCTACCGGCACTCCTCATATCTTCCCTTTTATCTCTTCATTTTGACGCGTAATCATGTCGCCGTTATCATCCACCCTATACGGCAACACCCTCCAGCCTATCCTATTATTATATAGAATATTAATGAATCGCCTTTTATTAGTAACTTCAACGAATAAAATCACTATATTAGTCGGTATATTACTTTTTCGAAATCCCTCCCCGCTACACTCATCATCAGAACCAACATTTCGAACACACATCGAAGATTCTGATTCAATTTTTGATCCGGGACTTTAGAGGGTTCAAAAACCTTGGAAATAATTTTTTTTAGACCAGTGATACGCTGTAAATAGAAATATTCTACTGACTCGGTTCTTTCGTAATTAATTCCTAGCGTTTTGAGCTAAAATTCTAAAATTATTTGCAAATTTTATACACATCGTAGCTTACGTGGATCGATGGCATGGAAGAAAAAGTTGTTGTCGTAGGGTACAGGTCGCATCGTTAATCGAAACTTCGCCAAATTTGGAGTAAAATATTCTTCATTGATCGTTATTTCGATTCAAACCGGTGATATTCGATGAATTTTATTTTTAGATACGAAAATTATTTATTTCAAGCAAAATTTTCTTTTTTTTTTGTAAACGTTGACAAAAAAAAAGTATCTCAAGTGCTAACAACTATCGAAGACTTACCTTATCTCTATAGATCATCGGTTTTTTCCGAAATTACATAATTTTAGAATATTATATCCGAATTTCAAAAATTTTTGATCTACGATGCGACCTGGGTGCCCTACGACGATCACTTTTCTCTTCGGTGTAGACATAAAAAACAAAAAAAAATACGAGTAATTAGCCGTGAAAAAAAAAAAAACTGAATCGATACGATATTTTTTTGAATTGAAAGAAAAATAAAAAATTCTCGTTGGTAGATATGTAAACTGGAGTAATTTTACGTGAGGTTTGACATATAGTGAATCTAACTGGGCAGACTATAATTGAACGATACAAGTAATTAACTCAATCTACAGTTCTGTAAATAATTCAAAAAAAAAAATAAATAAATCAAATAAACTAACATTTCTTCCTTTTTTTTGTTTTGTTTTATCATGCAGATTAAAAATCACTCACGCCAGGCTAATCGACTCTGGGAATTACAGCTGCGTACCTACAGTAGCGGACAGCGCCAGCGTGACCGTCCACGTAATCAACGGTGAGTTTAGATTCGATATTATTCATTAATTGGCAATTGGTTCGTATATATACGATAATCAAAAAATTTATAAAAAGAAAAAACGATAATTTGAAAAAAATAAATAAAAAATACAACCTCATAGATTTTTCGTAAAGAAGAACAAATTTTTGTCAAATTCCAAAAAAATAAAAACCAAAAAGAAAGAAAATTCATAAAAGTTGTATAAAATAAACCCAATTTTCTTTTATGAAACGATAGAAAAACGAAAGGAAAGGTTCGAACGAATATTTGTCTTTAAACCAGTTAAAACCTGGAAGGTAGAACAATACAGTACATTACTGCAGACACGTAGATATAAGGTATATATAAGTTTGGACCATTCCTTCCATATGTATATACGTATATTCCAGCTGTACATACCTAAACTAGAAGATTCATCGACCGTTTCAGGAACTTCGTTGGTTAATAGTCTCGAGTTAGATGTATAGCTAGCCCGGTATTATTGTCTCGTTAAAATTCAAAATTTATAACCATAGTAAACGAGTGCCAGTATAATAATGCCATGCGGACTGGCTGTATAAGGTATAATACGCACATGTCTGTGTCCCGCAGGCTTCCACTTGTTGTTTACCGTGAACTTTCGACCTTTTCGATTTTTATGACCCTACAGGACAATTCGGACTTTCGTATAAATGATCCTTAACGCGATTGGTAGTCCGATAAAGTTTCTAACGAGTCGAGAAAAAATTCAAGTTCCGAACGGTAAAAATTAACAATTTTAATACTAGTTTTGGACCTTCAGAGTTTTTTGCTTTCAGCATCACGATCTTTACCGATTTTATTATTCTAAGTTTTAACGTTTTCACAAATTCGAAATATCGTCGCAAATAAATTCGTCATTTTTACAATTCGGAGCTTCAATCCGGTTCCCCAAAATTCGTTATCGAAATACCTCGAATATTGTTCAGATGTCGTATTGAATTTTTTGAAAAAATCGATCCAGCGGTTCCTCAAAGAAGAAAAACGTCCTTTTTTTTATCTAAAAAGCGTTACCATCTCGGGAACGACGAGATGTTTTTTTGCTGGCAAATATCTTCTTCCTAGAATATGAAAATTTTTTTTTTTCGAAATCTGGTGTAGCAGGGATAATAATTTGAAATTCCATAGCTCGGTTATACTTTCTCGGTTTAAAGACCGACAAAAAAAATCAATGATATGAGTTAAAATCGTGAAAAAATTAATATAAAATTCCGTTGAACTTTTGACCTTATATATATATATTTCCGGAAGCGAGATATGTGCTCAGTTTCTCGCATATATGATGGACGAGAGACGCGGAGTTTCTTCTCAGAGTGGGTAGGGGTATGTAAGGATTCGGTGAGGTAGGTATCATAAATTGTTAGAAATGTTTTCATTTCGTCGCGAGTCAATAGATAAATCATTCCCCAGTTTCACGTAGTTACATATATACGTATACGGTATATATATATAGTATATATAGATATTATATGGATGTATAGGTATAATAAGTTGGGGAAATGGATATCCTCGACGGCGGTGCACACGCGTGTGGTAAATCTGCTGGCACTCCCCGATACGTCATACGTCAAACGTTCGCGTTCTGTCAATTCGGCTAGATATTTATTTTCAATATTTTTCGATATACAGCCCCGGCAGTCCTGCATATGCACCAGACTGCCTGCCCCACCAACGATACGAATTTTCCAACCGACTTCCGGAACCCAGAATCGAGAATCCGAAATCCGCGGACACTCTCGTGATATAATATTATATACATTTATATTTATATACCAAAAAAAAACGAAAAAACAATTTTGACATCGAAACCGAAATTTTATACATACGTGTGTATTTCCTGTTTATGTATTTGCTCTTATATACATAGACAAATATCAATCAAGCCTCGGCCATGTTGGATCAGCGTTATACACGACGTAAACGGATACGATGTTTACTAGGATTCGAAAATCGAAATACAGGGTGATTCAGTTTGACCGGGCCATTTTAGCTGGGTGGACTCCTGGCGAAATTCTAAAACTAAATTTCCTTTACTAAAAATTCGAGGGACTAATAATTTACGAGATACGGAAGATCTTAGTTGACCAATCACAGAGCCTACAGCTGCTCGAGTTAGTGCCGGGTCAAAAGTATAAAATAAGCAGTGCCCACAGCAAATCGAATTTCATTAAAATGAAAATAAATTTTTGAAACATTACTAAAATTTTTCCCGCTTCGTGGTTTTCGTCCTCCAGGTCCACTGCTACGTAGTTTTCGTCGTCCAGGTCCTCCGCTTCGTGATTTTCGTCCTCCAGGTCCTCGGCTTCGTGATTTTCGTCCTCCAGGTTCTCCGGTTCCTGGTTCTCGTCCTCCAGGTCCACCGCTGCCCAGTTCTCGTCGTCCAGGTGTACTGCTTTGTAGTTTTCGTCCTCCAAGTCCACCGCTACGTAGTTTTAGTCGTCCCGGTCGTTCGCTTCGTGATTTTCGTTCTCCAGGTCCACCTCTACGTAGTTTTCGTCGTCCAGGTCCTCCGCTACGTGGACGATGAGAACTACGTAGCGGTGGACCAGGAGGACGAAAACTACAGAGCAGTAAACCTGGACGACGAGAACTGCGCAGCGGTGGACCTGGAGGACGAAAACCAGGAAGCAGAGAAGCGGGACGATGAGAACTACGAAGCGGAGGACCTGGAGGACGAAAATCACGAAGCGGAGGACCTGGACGACGAAAACTACGTAGCAGTTGACCTGGAGGACGAAAATCACGAAGCGGATGACCGGGACGATGAGAACTACGTAGCGGTGGACCTGGAGGACCAAAACTACAAAGCGGTGGACCTGGACGACGAGAACTGCGTAGCAGTGGACCTGGAGGACGAAAACCACGAAGCACGAACAATTTTAGTAATGTTTCAAAAATTTATTTTCATTTTAATGAAAATCAATTCGCTACGGGCACTGCTTATTTTATACTTTTGACCCGGCATTAACTCGAGCAGCTGTAGGCTCTGTGATTGGTCAACTAAGATCTTCCGTAGCTCGTAAATTATTAGTCCCTCGAATTTTTAGTAAAGGAAATTTAGTCTTCGAATTTCGCGAGGAGTCCACCCAGCTAAAATGGCCCGGTCAAACTGAATCACCCTGTATACTCGTTTAGTATTTATTTTCAAAAATCAGGAATTCTGCAAATTTCGTTACAGTCTTCGCTGCAGTTATATATTCTCGACGATGTAATGAGAAAATGATTGTTAAGTAGAAATGAAAATCGGTACGATCTGAAAAAATAAAAGAAATGGATGATGATAACGAAAAAAAAAAAAAATTTCTGAAAGCAGAAATATTTATTGGGATATAATAGAATAAAAAAAAAAATTAACGATTGAGTTATGAATCGAGGAACTGAATAGAGCCCGGGATACAAAAACGAGCCAATTATGAGGAAAATAAAAAAAAAACTCGTCGGTTCATAAAAGGAAATTTTTTTTTTTTTCATACCAAAAAGGCTTTTTTGCTATCTTTACAATCTCAAAAATAAAAAGAGCACACCTGATGCACGCATTGAAATCGAAATTTTTGAGAGAAAAAAAAAGATATATCAAAGAAAGAATAAAAAAATCTGCAATTATCTCTATACTGTAAAAATAAACTTTGTTAACTTCTTCCTTATTTCTTTTCATTTTTTTTTTATTTTTTTTTGGTTCCTAAATTTATCACTCTTGAATTAATTTAATCTCAATTTGCTTTCTTATCAGGTTAGGTACTTCGCCCCGGACGAGTCTAATTTATACAAAATTGATAATTAAAAATTTGTATATCAAACTTCCGCACGCTCCCGCAGTAACTGTATACTAAAACGAAATTTTTCATTTTTTTTATATTTATTTTTGAATATTCATTTTGAATAATAAGCAATCGCGGGTAATCATTCATCAGTTTTCAATTTTCAAATTATGAATTATGAAATGTGGATAGATTTTAAATATTATAAGTATGTATAACCTTTTCAAAAACTGGTAAATTCGAGAACGTATATCGTTGTATATGGATTCACATAGGTATATGTATAGATAAACCTGAACATCAAATTTTCTGCACGTATGTATAAAATTTCGAAATGGATTACGAATGGATAAAAGCTCACATCAATTTTGCTGTGAATTATCTTTTCCGATGAATCAGATTCGTCTATCAAATGCAGTTTCAACGTATTGAAATAATTCAACTATTGAACGTTCACTGCAGCAGCTTTCATAAGCAAACCGGATAATTAATTGATATACGTGCTGCAGGATTACTCTGGGACAAATCGGAGCCGGTTTGAAGTTTTGAATTTTTTAATTTCGGAAGAGTTAAAATTTCGGATTTCAGTTTTTAGAAAGAGTATTTCCCCGAAGGTATATGCGATATAGTCGATTCAAAAAATTTTAAATCGAAAAAATACCGAGGTTTCAAAATTCCTAAAGAATCCGAATGGCCGAAACTCTGAGACACGAAATTCACGCATGGATCGCCCTTCGATTAAATTCTTTTGACTCAAAATTTTGGACTTTCTGGGTCTTGAGCCGTCTGCATTCCGATCTTTCCAAATTTTAGTATCCCTAACTTGAACCTTTCTCAAAATTCGAAATCGTCTGAAATGAATTCGTAATTTTTGAAATACGGAACTTCAACTCAGTTTCTTTTAATAAGGGGACCAGCACAGCTTGGTTTTGGAAATTCGGAGAACTCCGAAATGCATTTATTTCTCAGCCAAAGTTTATTTCACATCAAAAAAAAAAAATTTCTTTGAAAACCTTCGTTGTAAGGTTTTAGGCGCATCGTTGGTCCGATTGAGGCCGTTGAGGGCTCATTTTGTTCAGAAAAGAAATCCTCATCGTGTGAACGAGGGATTTTTTTTACAATTTCGTGTTGGCCAAGTTATTTGCAAATTAGTGGCCTAAATATTGGAAATTTTTGATAATTGACCGTAACTTTTCACACGAATTTTTTTTCACCGATCCCTACGTTCATAAGATGTAGAATTGCTGTCCGAAGAAAGCAAGACCTTGAGAGGTTGAATTGAACCAACGAAGTGCCTGAAACCTTACGACAAAGTTTTTCGAAGAAAAAATTTCTTTGACGTGAACTAAACTTTGGTTGACAAATAAATGAATTTTGGAGTGCTCCAAATTTCCCAAACTAAGCTGTACTGGTTCCCTTAAAATTGATTAAACTCACGGAAAGAAGTTAGTTCATTTTTAACTCCGTAACGAGTCACTACACCCGCGTACCTCACGAGTCTAAAGAAAGGTGCGAAAATGTTTTACTCGCGAAAACCTCCCTTATATACCTACAGTGGCCACAGGAGCTGTATAGACGCCAGCATGGCGGTGTATACCTAGAGATACAAATCATGATTTATAGTTTCACGTGCTTTTCGCCTCAGAATGGTCATTTCGAGTGGGCAGTGCAGAGAGCACGTTGGGATTTCGTGCTGCAGGTTGAACGAGGCTGACATTATACGACCACTTCGTCAGTCGCCATGTATTACCACCCTCCAGCTATGATACATGTACCTATATAATACATATACATATATACATTATATACATATATATATATAGGTATGTATTTGGTATTACTATTGGGTACAGTATAGGTCGTAGTCGTATTATAGACGCGACAGATGTTGCATACGCTCATACCTTCGCGATTTAAATCACCCATCTATAACCTTCGCTCTATACGGATATACACACCGCACATATTGATAGGCGACTCGCCATCGACAGAGCCGAATTCAAAAAATCGATTCATAAATTACCAAAAATATCACCCTGATAATTTTCACCTCAACTTTGAAGAATCTCTGATTTATAATTTTTGATGAAATTCAGAGTTCAAAAAATCGATATGATTTTTTTTTTTTCTCTTTCAGGGACAGCACTCCTCTTTAAATTTAATTTTTTTTTATTTCTATTTAAACACGAGTGTGCTCGTTGAAAGGGTAAAGTGTTAATTAGGTTTGAAACGTTGATTGGTTTCGGATAGTCCTCATGTATATAATATATTAGTAGTGGGTACTCGAGGGCCGAGTTTCGAGTTGTCAAACAGTCGAACGAATGTGGGATGAGCATCGATAGATGATTGAGAATTTAGTCATCGAACAAATTAATTTGAACATAATATAAAAAACGAAAAAAAAAAAAAAAAAAGAAGCAGAATGAAAGAAGATCTGGGTCGAGTATATCGAATCGTATAGGTATGTGAAAAAGTAATCGTGAATACCTGTTTTATCAATTTCCTGAATAATGAAGTTGAATGAAACGACGACGAGAAATGGGCGAAAGAAGAAGAGCAAACTTTTTCTTTTCTTTTTTTTGTCTTTCTTTTTTCTTGTTTGAGGGATATAAATCCGTTCATTTGATGGTACAGCTGTACCTGGAGGAATGATCGTTAACAACGCTGATAATTAAGACGTCCCAGAATTAATTATCGCACCTCACCCCTCTGCACACCGAACTCGCGTAATCAGCTCGTTTTTAATGAATCTGCAGTTAGACGCATACCTGGAAGGAAGACAATGGAAAAGTTCGCTCTCTACGATCGTTTAACAATTTGAGGTAGAGAGCAGCTGAGGGGGAAAAAGAGAGAAAGAAGAAGAAAAAAAGAAAAGCAAAGAAACAAAAAAAAAGAAGGAAGAAAATGAATGAAATCGTGTTCCAAATGCGCGGGGGATTGTAAAATAAAATGAAATAAGAATAAATAGAGGGAGGAAAGGAGGGAAAAAATATTACAAGTAAAAGTCAAAGTAAAAGTATAAAAAAAATGAAATAAAATAAAACAAAACTGTACAGGACCGTTTATTGCACGGTATAAGGGACGGAGATAATAATACGCCTCTGCAGACTCGTTAAAAATGCAGAATTTCACGTTTTAAAACCAGAAATTTTTTCCTAACCCTCTCGTTCGCCATACCCCCCACGTCTTTCGGCTCAAGCTTATGTTACAACTCGACTTTTCGAACTCGAGCAGAACGCGGATATTACCTACATTGAAAAGTTTCTGTTTTTCTTTTTCTTCTCTCTCTCTCTCTCTAAATAAATAAAATACGAAATAAAATTGTTTGATCATTTTTGGACAAACTCTGAAAAAATCTACAAAATTTTGTCTTCTAGATTTTTGTATTATTTTATATATTTTTTTTTTTTCAAATTTTAATAAAAATCTGCAAAATTATGAAAAAAATTTTTTTTTTTGTTTCGCAGAACTCCGTATATATATTTAATTCAGTTAAGAGAATTCGGTGTGGTGAAAAAATGTTGTTCTTCCTGTTCTTTTTTTTTTTTTTTTTTTGTTTGTTCTCTTTTTTTTTCGTCGGAAAATTTTTTTAACCGACGGTTTTTTCGAGGGTCTTTTCGGGCATTGCTATATAATTACTTTCACAACCCGCACCTACGCGTTTGTTTTCTTCGCTTGGGAAAATTTAACCGTTACCTAATTATCTACGCGTTTAGAATTCACGTTGCCGAAGTGAAAACGTACGCGACGGTATATAGGTATATAGATATAACGGTCGGGTGGTATACGCGGTGGCGTGAAAACCGAGCACCTATACCCATCTACCATAAAAAGCAATAAACAGTCTTTGAGAGTCTGCGGAGAAGCGCCCAAATATTGACTTTCGGATGAGGTATATATGTTGTACGCCTACGTCGAACAAGGGTATTTCCAGTCAAAGGGTTCGTTCCTTCCTTCATCCCCGCCCGTTGCCAGGATATACGCTACCGCCGCGCCAGTTCTATACCATCGAAAGCTCAAACCTCACCACCACCACCACCGACATGTCGCAGGGGACTCCTGTTCTCCCAAATTCCAAGACGTTAATTAATACCAGCTAGAATCGGGCGGTTAATTGTCTACCCTCTGCCGTCACCTCGATCCTGTGGATAGGCAACAACGTCGTATTTAGATTATTAAAGAGCGATTTGATCGGCTGTGATAGTTACAGCCTTACAGGACTGTAATAACGGTATAATTTCGGATCACAGTTCGGAGGCTAATTAGCCACTCATTTTATATATATGAAGTATATCTCTAGAGCGACTTACGAATTTGCCTTCCTAAGGACGATTTTTGTCTGTCCGGACTGGTAGACACTACTGCGCCGAACCAAATCTCTTGTCTTTTGGAGCATAACTCTCATTTCAATTGAGGATTATGCCCTTAGCAAAACAAACTTATGATTTTCTATCTAGTCGGATCGTTTACCTACAAAGATTCATCATTTTTCAGGGTTTTTTGTCCGTCCGGACTGCCCGAGCCTAATGCACTGACCCAAAACTCTAGTCTTTTGGAGCGTTACTCTAATTTCAGTTGGGGATTATGCCCCTGGCAAGAAAACTTAGGATATTTCATCTATTATGATGGTTTATCTACAAAGGTTCATCATTTTTCAGGGTTTTTTGTCCGTCCGGACTGCCCGAGCCTACTGCGCCGACCCGAAACTCTAGTCTTTTGGAGCGTTACTCTAATTTCGGTTGGGGATTATGCCCCTGGCAAGAAATCTTAGGATATGACATCTATTCTGATAGTTCAGCTACAAAAATAAGTATCGCTATTTTTTATCCTCTATCAACTTGATACTTATGATACTGATAAATCGTGAGTGCCTGTTGAGTACAGTCCCTTGGGACTGCTCATTCTGCCTTGTTTTTTCATAAAAAACTTGATCTGAAAATTTTTTTCGTGAAAAAAATTTTCAGATCAAGTCATATCACGTCAATTTTTATGAGGTCCATTCGACAGTCATCGAGCTATGAGGCAATGAAATTTCAGACTCCTACCCCTCCCGTAATTGATTTGAAATTTTTTTTCTCTCTTGATATTTGGAGTAAGACCTGGACGCAAAAAAAAAATTCTTTGAATTCTTCGGAACGGTCAACACTTCTCCGATCGAATCCCCTTTCCGAAATATTGGAAAAAAAATTTTTTTTTGTCCAATTATTAATATCGTATCTGAAAATCGTAGCAAAATTTTCAAAGCCAGGATCGATCGCGAGTCGTAAAGAAATTTTTTTTTTTTTTTTTTTGAACGTAAAACGTGGATATAACTCAATTATAAATGTCTCACTTTCTTATAGAACAGTATAGTAGGTATATTAGATATAACATGTAAAATGAACCTGTCCGGTTTGAGTAGCAGACAAATTAGTTTTATAATTACTTCGTTGTTTTATCAGCTTCACATCTCACCTCGAGTTCGCTACAGTATTTTTCACAATTTTTTTTTTTCGGTTTTTTTTCTACTTCTCGTGTAATTATGTAGACCTGTGTATATATATATATACGAGTATACAAAACATATCCATATACCAAAGAATTCAGTAACTAGATCCTAAAATTTAATACAAAAGTTTATCAGAACAACTTTGGGATCACATATCATCCATATATGCGTATACATGTGAGTACAGTCGAGAGAATGGAGCTTGCGATAACCCAAAAGGTAGAATTTCGAATTTTCGAAAAGCTCCGGGTCTCTGGACCGACATAATTTGATTAAAGTCGCCAATTTTAACAAGTAGCTGCCTACCTATGGCTACTAATTAGCCCGGGTCGCGTTAACAATTATATTCAAAACTTTGGAAAAACAAAGGTCCAATTTGGCCCGAAAAGTACCGCCACTCGCGCTTTTGTTCTAGAATTTTATTTTATTCTACCTTTTTTCGTTTCGTTTTATTTTTTTTTTCTGTTTTCAAACCCGCTGAAGACGTCCAATTTAGATAACGTAAAATATGGATGTGTATAATGAGGAGATGTAGCTGCAGCTGGTTGAGGTGGGTGCTTTAGGCTCTGATCCTACAAGTCGTAAGCCTTGGGTATCAGTGCTCAAATTGTGCGGGAAAAGTTAGTGCCTCTTTGGCCAACCATCACCAAGTGCCCAATTTCCTGGCCCCTAAGTTCCTAAGCGATTCGAAGCAGCTTGTTCCCCATCAATTTCATACCCCTCGTACCCTGCCCCTGCTGCTTGAGCGATTATAAGTTTATTCAGAACGCGATATTTCAGCCGAAGTAAAAAACAAAATGAAAAAACAAAGAGGAGGTAAAAAAAAAAAGAACATTTTGTATTTTGTTTAAGTTTTTTGCCTTTACATAAATCGATGAGCAAATACAAAGAAGGGTGACCCATTTTGACCGACTATTTTTTGATTTTGAATCTCGTATGAAAATTCGTTGGTTTTTTGGATTAGTCATAGGATCCCTCCCGAAATTCTAGATCAATTGAAGAAATTTTAGAGGTCGATGGAGAATTTTTAAAATTCCAAAAATGAATCCAAAATCAAAAAAAAAAAAAAAGGTCACTTATATACGATGTGTATAACATTGTAACGTTTAGGAAGATTTAAAATCACTCGTCAGACTCGCGCGAGATTATATGAGAGAGAGAGAGAGAGAGAGAGAGCACGAACCCTAATCCTCGAGGATATTAGAGGGATGATTAGTTACTCGGTGCGGTCCCGAGTATAACTGTAATTAGATTCGTCAGTGAGGAGGTTATATGTACGCGTAAACTGGGAAATCGCGGACAAAGACATTATACACCGGGCAAAGAGCTCCGCAACGAGGACCCTTCCTCCTCCTCAATAGTTTAGATACTTATGTATAAACCTGTGTCTACGCGTAGTTTGCCAGAGAGGAGGCTTCTGCGTATCGCCAGAGGCGGATGCGGAAACAGCGAGAAGGGTTTTTGGAAAACCCAAAATGAACCTCGCCGAGGGTTGCAGGAAAATCGTAAATGTTGAATCAAAAAATCTTGGATATTCAGAAGTGTTATTAGAACGAAGAGAAAAAATCGAGGAAGAGCTGAGAAAATTAATCATTTGATACTATTCTAGATAGAGAACCTGAGAAGAAAAAAAAAATACTCTCCTATAAAGTCGAAATGGATTTTCCAAAGTCAGACAATAGGCGGGGAATATATTTGAAGAAGTGTAGCAGACAAAGGAAGTACACGAAGTAGTTTGGACGTAATTAAAACGGACTTTTCCAATCTTATATACATATATACTTGCCTATGTAACTACCCCCTTTTCTCTCTTCAGACATTTTCTCATTTCACTTCGACGATTTGATCACTTCGATTATCTGACTATAATAGACTTTATCCTCACAACTTATGGCTTATATTAGATGATTATAATGATAGAAGCTGAGGGAGGATTCGATTGAAATTGGACATTCATTATGTAGCTTGCTGATCCAATTTCGTAAAAGTCAATTTTTTTTAACAGTAAAAGCGAACGTTCTGATCTAGAGACTTGGCGATTTTCCATGCCCTATAGGTTAAATTTTGGATGCTCTCTGAACTTTTGAAAACGTTGACATTGATTTCGTAAAATCCGTCTTGAATAAAATTTATATAGTATATAAAAGCAATTTATTTCCCTCTGAAAGCTGCGCGAGCTTCAAAGTAGAATATCGAAAGCCGGAAGTCGAAAGTCTGCTCCGTGACGATCGGGCAAGTAACTCTTACTTCTCGCTCGGTCTCACTTACCAAACTCCAATAAACGTAGCTTCGTGGATGACAAAGTTTATTGCCTGAAAAGTTGGAAAAACAAACCAATTAGGTACCCGGCACCTACCCCATGCCTCGGTCCCCATGTCCATGTACCTACTCTCTGCTTCAGCCACTGAGACGCGTATAGGTAGAAATATAAAAAGAAAAAGAAGACGAAGAAGAAGAAGAAGAAGAAGAAGAAGAAAGGGTGAAAGAGAGAAGGGGTACTTAGTTTCAAAAGTATATACCTACACATTCCTTGAAAGTTGCAGTTCGCCTCGAGTATTGAAAATCCTAAATCTTTAACAATTTTCTGTTTGCGTCTATCCTGCATCAGATGAGCTGGTATATACCTATAACTACATAGTGAAACGGTTACTGACGGTGGATCGCGAAAAGTGGGTATATTCCCTTTATTCGGTCCATTAAACATGTGAAACCATTCTTTTTTTTTTTTTTTTTCTAACCGGCCATTATTTATCACCAATACAAATAAAAACTAGTTGGGTGAAAAAATATAAGGGGCCTATATGTACATGGGTATACTGTGGTGGCAGCGGTGGGACGGATTAGGCGGACTTTGCCCCAGGGGGCCGAACGAAGAGTTTCGAAGATAACGAGAAGGAAAGGAATAATGCAGAAGAATAAAGACAAGGGTCGGGGGGGAGGGGTGAAGAAGGGGAAAAAGTGATTGAGGGATAAAAATGAAACAGAAAAAAAAAAAAAAAAATTAAATAAATAAGAAAGAGAGAAAAGCAAACGGTATAGCGCGAGCTTTTCAAAAAGGATTGAAAAACATTATGAAAATTGTAATTTGGTTGCGGCTATAAGGGATTTTCCTCTTTTCATACAATTTTATATAGATATAGGTATACATCGCTGTATCCCTTTATATACCCTATATTATACCCCCTTCGTCGTTTCTTCGCCTCTGTGAAGTGAAATGAATTGGATTTCCTTTTGCCGGATAAAAAAAAAAAAAAAAAAAAAAAAATCTCAGGTATAGGATATACGTAGGAGGGTATGAAAAAAAAATCTGTATTTGTTGTTTATAACGAGACAAACCATCCGCTTTTATAGGCTCAGAGAAAACTGAATTGAAAAACTGGATAAGATATAGAGCAATATTCTTATTCTTTTTATTATTATCCTTTTCATCTTTATCTTTTCCCTTAGCCACGGGGCCGAAGAGTATACTGCAATCTTCTTTCGGTTATTTTTCTTTCCAAAAATTTTGTTGATTTTTTACTTTTCTGTACTTCCTTCCTTCATTTTTTTTTTTTTTTTTATCTTATTCTTCTTATTTGAAGAAAAAAAACAGCAACTCGCTACAGTCGAAGATGAGAATCAGCCCCTAAACCTCCGAGATAAAAGCCTAGGGATGAAAAGTTTGAACATAAGTCATATCATCATCCATCTGCACAGTATCCGACTGGTAGTGCCGTATTTTTAACATAAGTAGAAGAGGGAATCCCCCGAGATTTCACTCGAATTCACCAGAGCCGCTATACATATACCGAGGCAACAAAAAATATCGCTACGAAAATCAAAAAAATAAATAAAAATTTACATGAATAGACCAAAAAACGAACATCCCCGTCTAGGTATATATACTATATATATGTATAAATGTATATTTCACGGATTTTTCTACCGCTTTCTTTCTTGCCAATGTACCGAAAAGCAGAGCTATAGCATATACACATATATATTTATTTTATTATAAAAAATCTATTCGAATAAATAAGGCTCGCGATAAAATGAAAAAAAATGCATAAAGAAATTTGTTTTTTATTTTTTCACATAACTCTAGACGTATGAACGTGTAAGGAAAGGAATTGGACCGATTTTGATAATCGAAGGGTTGAATTTGCTGCGGTAAAGTTTTTTTTTTTTTTTTTTGATTGTCCGTTTTCAAAAAGTGAGAAAAAATAATCATCAAAATTTCATCAAATTTCGCTCATTTTTAAAGACAAAAATCGATGATAGCAAAAAAAAAAAAAATGTGGCTGACCACAACGAGCCAGACCTAAAACTTTCAAGTTAAAAAAATGTTATTTTCAATTTTTATTAGTTTAAGGAAGTTAAAAAACGAAAAAAAAAAAAAAAATGATTTTTTATTCAAAGTACGAATTTTGCAATTAGCAATAAAGCACGAGCGTTGGCGCATGATTCGAATACAGTGAGAAATCTGTACCCCAGCTGTGCAGCCGAGAAGCGCATTATATATTATTTGGTAAATATTTACTGAACGTGTGGGACGATTGAAAATCGTAACAAATCGACGATGAAAATTTAGAAATCTGGTATTAACAGTATACATATACCATAGATGGATTGATTACGATTTTGCGCGTTGATTTGTTCTGCGTCCTTATATTTGTTCAACCTTTTTTCTGTTTTTTCTGTTTTTTTTTTTTTTTCTCATTTTTGTTTCGGGATTTTTTCTATTTTTCTTCCTCTCTTCTTCTCACTTTTGTTTTCAATTATCACCTCTGCAACTCTGCCATCCACCACTCTTCGCGGATATAAAATCGATGAAATTATCCATCAAACAAACGTGTGGGCGTGCACTGCGCAGGAAAACGATTGATTGTATGTATTATACACACACGATTGTGTTTGCCTAGGAGATTTGCCAGCGAAATGCTACGGTGTAATTGAATTGGTTGTTGATCGAGAGAGACAGAAATAGAGAAAACGAGAGAGAGAGTGAGTGAGAGGAGAATGGGGGGGGAGGGAGAGCGGAGATAAATCATCAAGACGGCAATTTTCACTTATTTATACCAAAGTTGAAGCTTTTATTAAGATTGATACACATCCTCCGCGAGCTTTCGAACAAATATTATAGATTGATACAGGATTTGAACGATTTCAAGTTATATATGTTGTTTCATTTTTATTAATAAACAACAGCAACGACACACGAAAAACGGAAGAAGATATTCGATGTATAATTGATAAAAAAAAAAACGGTTCCATCCAGATTTTTTATTTTTTTGATTCGCCTCCCTTTAATTTCACGTTTCAGTTGTTTTACGAAATGAATCAAAACTGAAATTAACGTTATTAATAAACGCGTTCATAATTATTTCGGATATATATATGTATCCCTCGACGAGATAATAAACTCGAGATTAGGAGATTGGAATTCTTGTTTCGTTTTTTTATTCAAAAGCTGACGAAAATTCTACCACCTTACCGGACGGATTATCGATTACCGTTCAGTTCTACATTCGGTACAGAAAATTCTGTTCAAAAGTGAAAATGTTATACGACCGTAAATGTGAGGAAAAATGGGCATGCCTTCAGAAGCCCGGAAAAATTTCGAGAACTTCATCCGCCCATCCGAGAGCTTATTTTAGAAACAATTTTTCCATACCGTTCAAATCCGCCATCTTTCTTATTATTGAAAATAAAAAAAGATTCAGCTGATATCCCTGGGAGACGAAACAACGAAATCATTTACCCGTGAAAAAAAAAAAAAAAAAAAAAGAAATGAAGAAATAAAAATACTAAAAAAAAAAAAAAAAACCCTCAACCCCTGGGGACAAGATCAACTCGTATTCAAATCCACCTCCGTAATCCGTAACGCAAAGTTTCAGCTTCTACTATATAATACCCGACCAAGTTATACTGCGTATAACTTAGTTTCAACCGAGGCATTTAGAAAATCTGAAAACTTCGAGCCTTGACGCAAAAAAAATTATTTCTGAAATTGATGTGAAAGAAAAATGAGACGGAAATTTGTTATTTATCGATTTTTTTTTCATTTTTTTGTATTTTTTTTTTTGTTTATTATATTGAATTTTGTCGAAAATTGAATTGTCGCGAGTTTTATAAGGTATCGCAACCCCTTTTCATTGCGAAGTGAGCTTGCGAGTGAACTTGTACAAATAGTAACGATCAAACGGTATGAGAGTAGCCGTGGCAACCCTAAATCGAGTTGGTACACGCGAAACTAAACGGCTTAAATTGGAACGACTCGGTATTACCTTTGTCAGGAGTTACCGCATCGCCTGAAGCATTACCGGGCACATTTACTCGCATTTAACTGTGCGCTCAAATGTCGCGTTTAATCGACTTCCAATTGTTTCGAGTAAGTTAACCGCGAATGCTAAATTATATGCATATCCCATATAATGCCAAAATTTATGCATATATATATGTATATACGAATATTCGACATTCCGTGTGAACTCGGCCACTCGATGTTCCGATTAAATAGCCAATTTTTTTTTTTTTTTTTTTTCACAATCAAGTCATGACGAGCATTTAGTATAGGTACATATAAATCTGACAAATTTTTATCCCTCTTAGATAGGTATTGATGAAATACTAAGATCCTGAAAATTTCAGATTTCTAACTCAACGCGTTTCCGAGAAAATCAAAAAATACTGAAAAATAGAAAAACATTTTTTTACTCAGGAACGGCTCGATCGATTTTGATAAAATTTTAGTATGTTATGGGGGTATATAAAGGCCATCTCAGGAGAAAATAACAGCCCTACAGGATTTCATTATCCAGCGAAAATAAAATTTTTTGTTTTTCAAAAATGTTTTTTTTAATCGTGATATGATTTCAGCAAAATTATGAAATATTTTTTTTCAGAAGCCTTATACCCTTCTGTATAATACATAATTGTTTCAATTGATTCGAAGAGGTGCGCCATACTAAAAAAAATTAAAAACTATTTTTTACTATGAATTTTCAGTATTTATGATAATTATTGATCATTATTTTATAATTAGAATCAATATTTTCGAAGTTTGCCTAATTTTCGATGAAAAAAATTCATACAATTTATTTTGGCTCTACTGTGACAGTGGAAATCGTGTTCAAAGTCAAAAACGTCGGTGGCAAGAAAACTGAATGAGAGATTTTTAGTCCCATTTGATCGAGGGACGTTAATATTATTTTTTCCATGTCCTGCAGTTTAAGCTCTTAGTCTTAATTCTTCTATATATCTCTGAGGAACTGGGGTATAATAAAAAAAAAAAAAAAAGCTACCCTCCTCGATCTTATAAATCTAAATACGTTTATTTAATATTTATGAAATGATTTTAATGCAAATGATATTTGAGTAAATATTCAAACGATAACTGGATTATATTTAACATATTTTCATCCCTCTGTGGATAATAGAAACCGGTCAAAGAGAAAAGTCAAGAAAGATTTTCATTACCGTGGGAAATTGAACAATCTGTTTCTATAAGAAGAATAGAAACAAACTTTCCTTTACATAATCAACCATCAAATTCAAGCTCTTTATATTGTTTCAATTTTCTATCAAAGATATACTCTCAAAATTCAGAAACAGTGTTTTTTAAATATTAAGAAATATTTTATCGAATCAGTTCTTTTTTTCACAGCTTGTATTTTTTTTATACACAATTAGAAATTATTACAGATTTTCTTTTGAAGCTTCGATTTACACGGACTTATGTCTACCGAAGAGAAGAGTGATCGTCGTAGGGCACCCAGGTCGCATCGTAAATCAAAATTTTTTGAAATTTGGATATAATATTCTAAAATTATGTAATTTCGGAACAAACCGATGATCTATAGAGATAAGGTAAGTCTTCGATAGTTGTTAGCACTTGAGACACTTTTTTTTGTCAACGTTTACAAAAAAAAAAATAAAAAATTGTGCTTGAAATAAAAAATTTTCGTATCTAAAATAAAATTCATCGAATATCACTGGTTTGAATCGAAATAACGATCAATGAAGAATATTTTACTCCAAATTTGGCGAAGTTTCGATTAACGATGCGACCTGTACCCTACGACAACAACTTTTTCTTCCGCATGCCATCGATCCACGTAAGCTACGAAGTGTATAAAATTTGAAAATAATTTTAGAATTTTGTCTCAAAATGCTAGGAATTAATTACGAAAGAACTGAGTCAGTAGAATATTTCTTCACAGCGTATAAGTGGTTTAAAAAAGTGATTTTCAAGGTGTTTGAATCCTCTAAAGTCCCGGATCAAAAATTCAATCAGAAAAGTTTGATCCCAAGATATCGCCTCGATAATTCCTGCAAGTATTTTCATTATTTCCTCAATTATAAATCGTCTCAAAAACTTTTTCACACTATGTACAGTTATTTACCTCGCGGTTATGTACTCCAATTATATTTGAAGTCTAATAAATAATTTAAGTGAACAATTACACCGTTATTCAACGAACCTAAAATAAAGACTGGACGCTTAATTTCCGTCCAAAGTTTTTGTTCGCTCTTAATATTATTTGTCTTGTTTCTTTTTTTTCTTGACGATGAGACAAAGAAAAAATCAAATCATCTTCTTCTTCTCTTTCATAAGGCCGAATAGTATATAGTACGTTGAGAACATCCTGCACATACGTGTTATACCTGCACCTACACCTATATGAATAAGCTTACTCGACACGGGTAGTTGAATTCCAGAGTAGGGTCAAATCCGAGGTAATATCTTAGCTAGCGAATCGTGAAGGTTGAAATTTTGGGAAAAGTTGACTTCTATAACAGTTTCTGCTTAAGCCTCTAGCACTTCTCGTTATATCATATATATTAGGTGCATGGACCCTATCCGTTTAATTTTTTTGTTTTTTATTTTTTGCTTATACTGCAACAAATTTACCTCATCTTTAGGGATAATGCATTTGCATATTCTGGAAAACCCGCGCCGAACAGTCACCCTGGATAAAGTTCAACGATTTTAGAAAATCGTTGGGATATCAAAATCAAATCAGGAACAACCTGCAGATCCGAAGTATACTCCGCTCACGTAACGCATCCTCTACGCTCGCGGGTTATAGGATCCGAGGAATCTAACGTATATATGTATTTCGGTATGTGTATACATACCTACACTCGAATGCAGCAGGGAAATAGAATGAAATTGTGAAAATCTAGGAAATCGGATAGTTCTACGTCGGTTTACCAAAAAAAGATGTTATATTCACAGCGTGGCAAAGAGTTACGCAAACTTTGTGGCCGATCGTGGTACTGATAGCTTAACATTGAGGGAACCAGTACAGCTTGGGTTTTGGAAATTCGGAATACTCCAAAATGCATTTATTTCTCAGCCAAAGTTTATTTCGCATCAAAAAAAAAAACGAAAATTCTTTGAAAACCTTTTTCGCAAGGTTTCAGGCACATCGTTGTTCCGATTGAGGTCGTTGAGGGCTCATTTTGTTCGGAAAAGAAATCCTCATCGTGTGAACGAGGGAATTTTTTTACAATTTCGTGTTGGCCAAGTTATTTGCAAATTAGTGGCCTAAATATTGGAAATTTTGGATAATTGACCGTAACTTTTCACATGAATTTTTTTTCACCGATCCCTACGTTCGTAAGATGTAGAATTGCTGTCCGAAGAAAGCAAGACCTTGAGAGGTTGAATTGGACCAACGATGTGCCTGAAACCGTACGACAAAGTTTTTCGAAGAAAATTCTTTTTTGATGTGAAATAAGCTTTGGTTGACAAATAAATAAACTTTGGAGTACTCCAAATTTCCCAAACCAAGCTGTACTGGTCCCTTTAAGAGGGCATATATACACCTTATTATATTCGGGTCAAAAAAAAAAAAAAAGGTTACTTTTGGGATTTTTTTTCTGCAGGGAAACTTTCCGAGTTATCGGATCGAAGTAGCTGTTGTAGTTCAAAACATACATTGCGGAGAACTTTCACAATTTTTTGTAAAAGTTTTCTTTGAATGGCGAAGGTATATGGAATCGTGAAAAGGCAGTCTTTGAAAAATCCTACGAAAGGGTACCAGGTAATTACCTCCGCCTGAAAAATCAACTGAAATACAAAAATCAATTGAATTGTTAAAATAGATACTAACATCTTTTTCGAATCGTAACCGATTTTAAAAATTGGATTTTCGCACTAGACGAACGGCCATGAAAAATCGTCACATATCTCTGATCGAATTTGAACGATTGCTTCTACGATAAAAGAAACAAAAAATAGGACGGATGGGTATACTATTTACGGAAATCGATATCCATTATAGGTATGCGGTGATATAAAATTGACATGATTTCACACGTTATACGCAGAGCACCGTTCATTCGAAAGGTCGTTGACTATAAGAGCATGAGAACCGGGTGCGAGAAATTACGGTCTTCTGATTAATTCCAAGATTCTCTATCCTCAACTTCAACCTCTGACAACCTATACGTATACCATATCCTTATACCTTAGCGACAACGTCCTATCACACCTTAACCTAAGGACCCATAAATTCTGAAATTTTTTGTTGAACCGTAGCGATTTTTATTATCCACGAAATAAAATTATCCTGGGCGAGACTGAATATTGAAATTGGCTTTCTGTTAGTTTTTTTTTTTTTTTCTTTTGCATTGGTTTGCAGAGTATAAATTCATACATCGGTGAAGGGAAAACAACAAATTTTTATTTTATTATTTTTTTGTTTTTCAACGAATTAGTAGGAATTAAAATTGCTCGTATATCGTCATAGGTACTGATACTCTGCTGACAGAAAATATCTGCGCTTTCAGAGAATATTATTAATTGATAGATAAAATAAATTCAGTAGAATAAAAAATCGAACTCCATATAAAAGCAATGTAATAATAATTGGCGAATACTGGGAAATAAAATCGAGCCGAAAGAATTTGCAAAAAAAAAAATGAACAAGAAGAAAAAAAAAATTGACCGAACAATGAGAACAGTAATCAAATTTTAATTTTTTTCGTTTATCAGTGTCCTGCACTTAAATTCGTTTTTGTGTTGTGTTCAATTTTGGGTAAAATTTAGACTCTGATTTCGGCGATACGTTGATTAAATTATTTAAAGAATCTTGTCTCTTAAATAATGTAAAGATAATTAATCTAAATCCGTCACTCTAAATCTTTCTCGGTCCTCTTTAATTTGTTGATTATATCCATAAGGGAGAAAAATTTTGATTTCCTTTTTTTGTTCAGTGAAAATTTTTTTATGAGATCAAAAAAAAAAAAAAAATGCCTCGAGTTTTGATACTCTTGATCCACAGCATCCATCGCTTTCACAGATTTTTTTGCGTATTCTGTTGACGCAAGCAAAATGCGAAGAAGATACTTTTTTTTTTCTTCTTTGTCTTCTTCGTCTTTGCTTCCTTTTTTTTTTCTCTTTTCTTTTCTTTTAGACATTGCGGTATAAAATATTCACATCAGGTTATACATATATATACGTGTCTATGTATGTATGTATATTAGAGAATACGGAATGTGAACGATGAAGGATAAAAATTCGTACCATCGATTCATTTTTATTGTGCGTATACCTACACCCCCGCAAATTCGCGTATAAAGTTTAAAAAAAATTTATATATTCATACAAACTGGAAAAATCTATTATTTCATTTCCAAATGGTTGGTAAAAAAATTTTCTAACAAGACGCGTAGCGTACGGGTTTTCTAACTCTGCAGAGAAGAGAAAACCACTTTCCGGTCGAATCGTACTATAGATATATCCCAAAGTTTATCCAAAGTTTACTCGAGATAGTTGCTTCCCTGTTTGCTCCTGATTACGGATCATGGATGGAATTCCAAATAGTTGAGTACTTCCCCCAAAATTGCTACTCCTATGCAGTTCAAGAAACTATATATACGTATATAGGTATAAACTTACTATTATACAAATATCATGGCGAATAGAAATTCCATTTACTGCAATATACGTATATTTCGAACAATTGCTATTAGCTGTACGATTGTGTCTATTTTATTGATTCATTTATTTATTATTTTATCACATTCTTTTATATAGATACTTCACAGAACTATCTATACAGCTATGTAGTACATAGTATATATATGTATATATATATATTACAAGAAGCGGAGTATATCTACTTAAACAGAACTTTGACATCGTTTGATGGTTCAAAGGTACATTATACACATCCCTGCACTCTCATTAACGACTTTACACTTAACTTTTTCCGATAAAACGCGAGAAATAAAGTAAACTTCACCTTTCTTTACGAGGTGGATCAACGACGAGGAGTATAAGGTGGGCAGGTATTACGGGGGGTGGGAGAAAGAAAAGTAAAAAACAAAAAAAAAAACAAGAAAAAAAAACCACCGGATATATTGATCTATTGGTAAAGAATTTTCTATACGTTACTTCGAACCAGCCAAACTCTAGAAAAAAAATTTAGTTTTGTTTTTTCTTTGTTTTATGAAATATTTTGACTCTAACTTTAATTCAGACCGTCAAATTTCTCTCCAAGACATAAGTTTCAAGATATATATATATATATATATATATATATATAGAGAGAGAGATTTAAACTCCGAAACCGTCGAACTGCGCGCCTTTATTCTTATCGTAGATTAAGTTAAGTAGTATACCTACCTCCTAAGTCAGACAAAGTTAAGAGGTGTTGGGATCCAGAGTTTACCCGTCTTATTCCTACGCAGATAAGACTGAATAGGCCGTGATCTTACACGATCGGTTGTATTAAACTTGTAACTCGGTTACCCAACGAACCGAAACTATACCGTATATATAGTACATTCAATTATTATGTCCTAAAATGAATGTATTTATAAAAATTATAAAAGTTTGCAAAACAACAAAAAAAAGTTTTTTTTTTTTTTTGGTTTCATTTGGAGAAGAAATTTATTTCATTTCTATTTGTTATTTTTTAATTCTTCGTTTTTTGTTACAGGGGAACACCCAGCGGCTATGCAACACGGTAACACGGCCGCTGGTTCACCAACGTCAAGGATAATACTGGTCACAGTGGTTTTTCTATTGGGACAACTTAGATAATATGTGTAAAAGTTTAAAGACAAGAAGAAGAAATGAAGAAAACTACAGAAATTAAAAAAAAAAAAAATAAATAAAGAATAGAAAAAAAGTAAAAAACCATGAAATTCTATTATATAAATATATACGCGCATCTGACTGATAATATTGAAAAATATTCGAATTCGATATCGCTAAGGATATATATCTGTGTATAATATAGTATGTATGATGTATAGATGAAGAGAATGAAGAAGAAAATATTATAGGAAGAGGGGAAAAAATAGGAATCGGTCGTAAGAATCGCGGCGATTGAGTTCGGAATTTTTTTTTAATTTTTTTTTGTAAAAAAAAAAAGTGTTATACGAAAAGTAATGAGTAAAAAAATAAATAAATAAATAAATAAAATTAAGACAGGATTCTTGTATGGGTATAGTCAAAATCGTTTCTATACGACGCGACGCGACGCGATCGAAAGGAAAAACGTTCAACTTTGAATCGAAGGAATATTTATAACCGAGGAATAAAGAAATCTTTGTAAAAAATGGAAAAAATAAAAAACGACTCTGTACCAGTTCCGTATGATCGATCGAAAGAAACAAATAATAATAGTATTAATAATAATAATCTTCGACTCGAGGGAAATCGAGGAAGAAAAAAAAAAAAAAAATTGAAAAAATATACCGGATATTAAGAGAAAAAAAAAAAAAAAATTATTCAGAAGACAAAAAGGTAAAATAAAATAATATACATATAAAAATGAGGAAATATGCCGAAAGATGAAAACGAGAAAAAAAAGAAAACACTCATACAGCGAAAACGTGGAAAGTCACAGCCGGAGATCGATCTGATTCGAAAATTCAAAAACAGAACTTGCGAGAAAAAAAAAACAACTTCTTTTAACAAAAGGGGGAAAACGTAACAGAATTTCACAATTTTTGGGTTTCTTTGATTCCTTGTTTCCCAGATTTTAGAAAAATGATAACGTCTGTATGTTTAAAAAAAAAGTTAAACTATAATATGATTTTTATACGTAAATTCAATTTCGATTCGTTTTTATTTATTTATTTGATTAATAAATTAAATACGAATACGAATACGAATACGAATGATAAATATAATATCCTGCAAGCAGGTTGAAAATTGCTCAAATACAATCAATACGTACGAGATCATATCTGCAGTATAGAGGGAGTCAAGAGATCTTTCTCTCTGACTGACAGGACCCTTCGAACAAGGTCAATGGTCCGAATAACCATTTCGAGAAGTTAACGCCTTGACGGTTTTATAAAGCTGTTATATAAGTTGCAAGTATTTCGATCAATCTATCGGTAGCTATACCGGACAGATCGATGATAACAAAAAAAAACGAAAAAATAAACGACATAGAAGAAAAGTGTTAGTGCTTTCACGAAAGACGCACGACGCTATTTTATCTCTCACTGATAAGCTCCAATGACAAATACTTGAATATTTATATCAGGAGTTTAATCAGTCTGAGAAAAAAAATAAAAATTGACTAGTCGAGAAAAAAAAAATTGTACGATTGAAAAAAAGAAGAGAAAAATTCACTTTAATTATTATTATTATTATTATTATTATTATTATTATTATTATTATTATTATTATTTAAAAATTGACAGGAATTAGTCAGTCGGATTTTGTATTTCGATTTTCAAAACTTATACCATGCGGATATAACCGTTATAATATACTTTTTGGTAAATTTCTTATATAACGACAATAACGTGCGATTTTGAAAAATAACTTAAAAAGTCTTTTTTATTTGTTTCTATCAAAGTTATCTCTTAATTTTTCGTTTTTCATTTCTCAATTAACAAATGATAGACAATTTCTCTGGATTTGAAGAAAAAACAAAACAAAACCGTTGAAAAAAGTTTTTTTTTTTTTTTTTTCTTACAACGGCGGCCTAAAAATAGATGAAATTGTAATATTCAAACGAATCAAAGAGAAAAAAAAAAAAAAAAAAATGGGTCTTACGGCGAGAGAATTGAACGACCTGAAGAAGATTGATGAAAGAAAAAAAAAATTAAGAAAATTTGACAATGAATATAAGATAATATAGAAAAGAAAAAAATAAAAAAAAAAAATTGTGCGGTCTATATATGTATAATAAAACCGTTAACAAATAAGCGCATGTATTATACATGTGTGTATATAGATATACAGTGCAGAGAATTATTCAGTGCCCTGTAACAAATAATTGAATGAATAAAAAGAGATAAGATAGAATAAAACAAGAGAGAAAAAAAAAAATAAGAAAATAATGTAATTTCTACCAATTTAACGATATAAGGTACTAAAAACAGATAAAAAAGAAAAAAAAAAAGTAACGTAAAGTAAATTAAAGTAAAGTAAAGTAAAAGTAAAAGTAAAGTGAAGAGAGAAAATGAGAAGAAAAAGAAAAAATTCAAAAAAAGGAAAAAAAAAATAAATAAAAATAATGGTAAATAGCAGTAGCTGAATCATAAATGTACATGTAATCTTTTAAAAAATGAAAAAAAAAAAAACGAAAAAAAAAAAAAAAAAAAAAACCAAGGAAAGAAAAGAATCAAGATGATTAGCTCATGATATTTTACCTACATGTGTTCCCCCGCCCACAAGAAAAAATAAAAATAAATAAATAATAATAATAAAAAAAAAAAGAACCTTTTCCCAAAATCCCTTCTAACCCTCTCGGTTAATTCATTTGTCATATTACCTATACATATAAATATCATTATTTCAATACATTATTATATATGTAAATAGTATTTTACTCTTGTAAATAAACGATCCATGAAACCATTACTTATATAACTATACAGGTGTATATTAATAGATTTGTCAATATAGATATATGATTAATTATAATTGATTCCTTCTACACCAAGTCTATTTCCCTCTTTGAAGAAAAAAAAAAAATCTGAAAATCCTCAGTCATAATGAAAAAAAAAGAAAACGTATAAAAAAAATATCCATTCCCCTCCAATCGGCACCAATTGATAATTCTATATACGAGGTAT
Organism: Macrophya alboannulata; assembly: GCA_949628255.1. NCBI lineage: Eukaryota > Metazoa > Arthropoda > Insecta > Hymenoptera > Tenthredinidae > Macrophya > Macrophya alboannulata. Next base: position 15,295,110 of record OX451211.1, on the reverse strand, counting down.
TATAATTATTTCCCGCATCGTTTCATCCCCTTAGGATGATACATAATTATATAAAATATATTTTTCTTTCATTTGTTTATTGATTTTTATTTCCTCGTTCGAATTCTCACCCCATGACCAACTCGCGTCAACCCTTATCGCTTAGTTATAGCGACAGCTACGTGACGGGGTGCAGACGATCATGATCGTCTCGTATACACGATGATCTTGAAATTTAATTGATAGGTATTGAAATTTCATTAACGAATCATATTGTCTTCGACAGTATATTTCTATTTCTATTTTATTTTATTTTATTCATCATCATCATTATTATTATTATTATTATTATTACTATTATTTATTTTGTGAGGAACACATCATCTGTAACGATAATAATTGGGTTTCCGCCCATTCAAACCGCGAAGGAATAAACCATCCCCTCTGCACAGCTGTTTTACGCGGGAAATGACAATACCCATCATTGTATACCCCCCCGTAGGTATATAACTACATCCGGTTTCAAGTTTTACGACACGAACTAACGACCACGGTCGTCAAACGAGCGTATAACAACGTGACGTAAGCAGGCCTCAAATTGGTGGCCTCAGATAAACCTATATCAGGATTTCGTTATAAAATTTCGGTATGAAATGCTGAATTTTTATTCTCATCTATCTTTTTTTTTTTTTCTTTTCTTACTTTCTTTCCGTTAAAAAAACGGAGGTATATAAATTTAAAAGGAATTTTTATTCATTGGACACGAATTTTAAGGGGGGGTATAGGGTTGAAGTTCCAAATGTCAAAAGTCCCGAACGGTCAAAATTACGAATTCGTTTTATAGAAAATCGAAAAATTTCAAAAAACGTTAGAGTTCAGAATATCAAAATTTGGAAAGATTGGAATTATGCAGATAGCTATACAAAAACTCGAAAAGTCCAAGTATTAAAAAATTTAATAGAGGGGCCTTCGGACGCTTCTGATGCGTGAAATTCAAGTTTTAGTCCTTCAGATTTTTAGCTATCGGAATTTTAAACCAGCTCCAATGTTTTTCGATTTCAAATTTTTCAAATCGACTATATAAATGCAGATTTTCGGGGACCTAGACTTTTGAAAAAAAATTTCTAGTCACGATTCTCGAGCTAAATATATGTTATATTAATTATGTATCACGTATATAAATATATTATGTAAAAAAAAGACATTTTAATTCAGTATAGCAAACAAATCGTTACGCAGGTAGGTATACGATATAAAAGTACCTGGTGCTCAAAAACGACTCATTCCTTTTGTTACTTCGTTGGATATTTTTTATGTACTCATTTATTTATTTTATATATTAATTTTTGTTATATTTTTTTTGCATTCTATATGTACGCAAAATGAGTATAAAAACGGATAAAACCGGCTCGACGAGATTCAAAAAAGAAACTAAAAATTGGCAAAAAAAAAAAACCGCTTTATTATAGCTGCGTGGGAAACCTGGAACAGAGTTTGAGCCTGCGAGCTTTTTAATTTATTTCACAAATTGATGAACCTCTCCAACGTTTCTGCTGCAGTGTAAATTAATTAATGCTTGTCATATATACTATAATATTATTTCTAGAGGTACATACACGTACGATAAAAATAAAATGATAATAATAATAAGATAAAGTTTAACGTTGTCGATGGTGCAGCAGTCCACAGCGAGGGATAAATATCGGTTTCACATAAGCATTGAAACCGGTAAAAAAATATTACAAGCACAGGTAGGTAGGTATGTATTGAAAATTCATAAAGATGTTATCTTGACTGCGCAGGGTATATATGGGGTAGGTGTAGCCATTAATATATCAATTTTTATACCCCTGCCATGTGCATTATAAATATTATTACCGATCACACGCCTCATAGGTATATATATGGATACCAAACTGCAGGTAAAATCCTGAAACTCGTATATACATACATATGTATTGTATGTATATATATAGTATATAGTTACATATAATTTAAATGTTATATAGTAAAATCCTTCTAATTTATTATTACACAAGTAAGTTTCCTTTTTGCATTTTTATATATATACCTATGTACATACATACATATTCTTAATTTTTTTTTATTTAATTTAATTTTTCTTTTTCACCGAAATTGGGTCTTGCTTCGTTTCCAGGGTTTCAACCTACTCAAGTCTTCACTGCAGGCTTCGCGCAAGTAGTAAGAGCGGCGTATAGTCAGACCAGCCTTCGCTGCAGTTAGATTTCTCGAGGAGCCAGAAAAGACTTGGAGTCTTTGCAATTAGGATCGTTGTTTTGTAGTTTTGTGAAGTCTCGGAGGTTAATGATCAAAGCGGAAAAATATTTTTTGGATTTTTTAACTCTCTAGTATGAAAGAAGCTAAATGAAGCGGTATATCTATATGCATTATAATATATATATTATACCCATATATATTATATACCTACGTACTAGCTGTATGGTAAATATAATTTAATCCCTGAGTTGTATATATGAAACAAGGTAATTATTAATATGGGACGATAATAATTTCATTTTAAATTACAATATATATATATTGTATAAAATGTTATCGTTTTATAGACTCCAAACATATACCACACTGCGGGATTAAACGGAAAATAACGATTCCGAATATATTTTAAACGATTATCGATAATCGGTATAATTATGGTCTGATCTCCATATATACATATACATATATGTATACATTATCACTACTCGACAAATTCGAATACGTATTCTGTTTTGACCTGCAAGTCACATCTTCCAAAAATTTGCTCCGGAATTAGTTCAGCTTAAGATAAATTCAAATTTTTCAATTTATTGGTTTCGGTCTGATTTTCGAAAATCGAGTTTTCATGAGATCTCGACGTTTTGGGTTCCTAGGGAGCTATTCTGATTATTTTTGGATGGACGTCCGTATGTGTAAACAAATATTTGTCGTACGATATCTTTAGAACGAATCGACCGTTTGAAATGGTTCTTGCGGCGATCGAAAGGGTTTATCAAGACTTAGATCCGATTAGATTTTGGAGTCGATCGGTCGAGTAGTTTCAAAGTTATTCGAAAAATAAAAATTAAAAAAAAAAAAAATTTCATGTTTTCAGCGCATAACTCCTAAACTGTTCGTGCGATTGGTCTCAAAACTTAATCAGATTTAAGTCTTGGATAGCCCTTTCGACTGCCGCAAGATTCATCAAAATCGAACGATTAGTTTAAAAGATATTGCACGACAAAAATTTCGTTTTTTTGATAGACGTGAGTTGATTTTGAATAACTCAATGTAGAATCTATCACATTGTTTGAAAACTATTAAAAATTTCGCCCATAAACATACAGACTAAACGATATCTTCTGACATTAAATATAACTCCCTAAAACCTAGAAATGTCGACATTTGACAAAAACTCGATTTTTGAAAATCAGACGGAAAAAATTTCGTATATGGAAAACTAACTATACTCATACCCTTCTTTAATGTATTATAAAAACAATAGTATCAATTTATTGTAACGTATTTGACACATAGCGGGAAGTTTTAGGGTTGGCCCACAGGTCAACCGGCTTCCTGATTTTTTTTTTTTTTTTTCATTTTTATTTTTCTCTCCTTTTTTCCACAGGGGTTGTAATTTTCGGTCGGCTAGTACAGAGGCGAACAGAATATTCGAGTAATAACGAACGGTATGCGACAAGATTGAAGATACATAATGAAATTGGATCGACCGGGGGAATACCTCACGCTTAGTGTGCAATATGAAATATAGGTGAAATTGATCAGAAATGATGGGTGGGCATTTTTATTTATTTTTTTCCTGTTTTTTTTTTTTTTTCTTTTTCGCGTTTATTAACAATATTTTTTCCTATTTCGCCTGTATAGAACCCATACGACAAATCCTATCCTCCTACCTACATACAATTAAATATCTATACCGGACAAATTATACAGTTTAATTTAGTTGAGACAGAATTCAAAGTTAAGGGTACAAAAAAATTTTTTTTTGAAAACGAATAATAATCGAGCTTGATCCACTTAATTATTTACTCGTCTACAACATTGAAGATTCAAATAAATCATGCATATACCTACATATACGTATGTGCACGCAAATAACGTCTGAAGAAAAATATAATTAACTTGATATTTTTTTCGGAGTTTATTTTAAGGGATGTTGGCCACTTTCCGAGGTTCGTTGGGTACAAATCTGACCTCAAAATAAATTGTGATGAAAAAAGAATGTCAAAAAAGTTCTTTACTCCCCAACGAGAACACCTTCTCCGTCAGTATCGTCCGTCTCGTCGCCAGGAATTGATAAAATAAGGGTATTTTCCGGAGTGGCGGTAACATTGGAATCACCTGAAGGTACTGCTGCTGGTATTCCGATCGGAGGTGAAATCGGGATTGATTGAGAGTTGTTGAAGGAAGGCTGCACTTGTTGTTGTTCTTGTTCTTGTTGCGATGGTGGGTAAAAAGATTCCGGTGTTGAGGGTGGTTCTGAAATGAAAATAGGGTACCATCTATCCAGATAGCCAATAATTAAACTGTCTCGTTTTCTCCTCTAATCTAAATAATTAATCTTTGATCCTCTCCCAATCTCTATCACCGTCGTTATCGACGTCGTAAATTTCTGTAGCAATCTCTCCCCCAGTTTTTATCTATCTCTCTTTCTTTTTTTTTGCTTCTTTTTTTGCTTTTTTTCGTCTCTTTCACTCTCGTGCCTCTGTCAATAACCCTTCGATTAAACTGAACAGCGATCTAATCTCGTGAAGACCAAAAATAACAATAAAAAAAAATAAATAACTAATAACAATTAAAATCATCGTTTTATAACCATAGTTAGTTCCGGGCAGTGGCTGTGGCTGATGATGTTCTTGTTCATGTCCAGGCTGTGGTTGTGGTCTGGTAAGTTGCGTAGTTTGTAGCCAAGATGGTCCGCCGGGTAGCGAAACTGGAATTCAAAGACCTTTGGTAACCCGGAAAAAGCTTGCAAGTGATCAAAGCATCGCAAATGGTACTTTGAAGTATCAAGTATGTGTGTGTGTTTTTTTTTTTTTTTTTTCGTAAAAGCTATAACATTCTGGACTCAGATAACGTTCACCACTGATCAATTTGGTCCATATATTCCAAAAATTGAGTCAGCAGATGCTTTTTCGTTTGAGAATTTTTGAAGATCTGCAGAACGGTCAAAATTGTAAATTCTACGTAAAAATTGTTCAGGATAATAAAGTTGGGGAAGACAGGAATGCAGACAGCTAAAAACTCGGAAAATCAATAATCCCAAAAGGCCAAGATTCTAAAAATTTATTAAAAGAGGCTTCGGCGTTTTTCGATATGAAATTTTGGAAATCAACGATGCAGACTTTCAGGGAAATTCTCTATCTAAAAACTGTTAATCAGGTTTAATAATAAAATTCGTCATTTTTACCGTTCCGAATTTTTTTAAATTCCGAACCCCAAATTTCTTTCCCCCGCAGTAAGATTCGAGTTTTCAGATAACCTGACGATAAAAGACAGCGAAAACTTGCAGTTTGAACTAAACATACCTTGTTGATCGTCTTCTTCGGAATCGTCGTCATAATACTCGTCTTTATCGTAACCCAGTCCAAGGAATCCCAATAAAATAGAGCAAAGGTCGTAATCTGAAGATTCACTCTCGTTTGAATCAATTCCAAAAAAGTCAATCAACCCATCGGAAAGAGCCACGTGAAATATCCCGAATCCCAATATAACAAAGCCGATAAACTTCATGGTGGATAATTTTGAAATGATGCACTGCTCGCAACTGCCGCTAGAATTATACTAAATAAAAAAAAGAATTAAACAACAATCTGTCTCATTCGTATAAACTAGATCGTTACTACTTATTACAGCCAAGGACACAGTTGTGTACGTTAAACGGGGCACCTCGAACACTTGAGTTAACAATAATTATTCTTAATGAATAAAATTTTAATTGATGCCTATACGTCGTTCGATTTCACGTACTTATACGTGTTTGGATGTAGGTACGAAGTAGTATCGATTTTATTTTGTTTTTTGAGATCGGAAACACCCGCAGTAAATTTTCAAAATTTATAATTTGGAATCTACGGTTTGTAGACGAAGAAAGAATTTTTCTGTTTCTCACGATAGCTGCAGAATGAATAATAAAAATCGGAGCCTGACACACGATCCTGACATTGCAATTTTTCTTTTTTCTAGAAAACGGAATATAATCTTGAAATAAGAAATTGTAAAAAGGCCTCAGGCGACAATTAGACGAGAAAACACACGTTTGTTATTATAGACTACTGTAAACGTACTCAACGTCTTGGAATACTATTTTGTTCTTTTTTTTTTCTTCGTTAGCTTGTGTTTGTGATAATAAATTATCGACACACTAGCCACTACTGTCGCAATCTTTATACCACGTGACTGCAGCCTTTGCTAATAACTAATTTTACTGGCTAAATTATCTTCGGAAATATCACCGATGTCCGTATTCGCTGAGCCCTAGATAGATAATAATGCATTGACGTGAGCATCGTGTCCCATTTTCGTAATATTTATTCGCAGATTTTATTTTCTATTTTTTTATTTTTATTTTGCTTTATCTTGAGACCTCAGAGCGGGCTGCATGGGTTTTTGAAATATTCTAATCGTCATTTCGCGTGGGCCTAGCAATAACCGTTATATTGAACTGAGCTGAGCTGAGCTCCTGGTGAAGTCTTCCTAATAGCTATTGATCGCTCTTCGGCGTAGGACTACTCTGGGCTGCAGGTTCTCTCGTGGCTAGGAAAGAGGCCGAGTCTTGGAGGCGGGGGTTCCTTCGGTCCCCGGTGACCACGGTAGGTCAGGCAGATTCCTCCTCGCAGGACCTAAGTAAGATAAATGATCCCCTAATGCCTTCGATCCGTCCCATTGGGAGGCGGACTGCGATCCAGGAACCTGCAGGAACTAGGAAAGGAAAGGAGCAGTAAGACTCCCAAAGAAGAAGAAGAAGAAGAAGAATAAGAATAAGAAGGAACCCTAGCAGATCTATGCTGTACTTTCCTCAGCCATTGCCGAGTTCCACTCATTACCTCCATTCGTAGTTCTTACCTTGTCCATCCCATACAACCCCTTAATTTATCTTCTCGTAGGGCGCGAGGTCTTCGGCTACCTTAAGGACTCCTGAAAGGCACAATTTGTTTTTTCATGGTTTGAGTTTAAGTTTCTAATTATAATTGTAGGTGAAGAATTTTTTCTTCAGAAAAGAAAAGGTTCTTGCAAACTTTCAACCCGTTTTCTCTGATGTCTGGTCACATGGATTTTTAATTGTATACCAGCAAATGCAGAGAATGTTTAAAGAATCATACGATTAATTTGCAACGATTTGAAGATATTTATAAGATTCTGTATAAGACGGTAAAAATCGTATAAAAAAAAATTGTAACTAATTTGTAATACTGAAGTGAGTAGGTATGCGTTCAATCTTCTTCCTCGAGTCTCTGCAAAGAATCTCTTACGTTATTCAACTACGTATACATACCTTATACTAGTTCTCGCAAACTGGCAATCTTAGGATGAAGTAGTTATACCTATTCAAAGTTATACCGGACTTCTTCTCAGAGCACTCGTAGAATTCCTATAATTAAGAAAACATTTCTGTGTACTCGTACGTACCTACCTACCTACTTACCTATAACCAAGCTCGGCAAGTATCTTGAAATGGACTTGAAACGTTATATTGAAAATAACAAAAATCCCATCTTAGGAATAGAAAAGAAATAAGATGTAACATCGCGTGTAGTTATAGGGTGAAAAAAGAAGAAGAAAAAAAAAAACGCGAAACTGTATACCTACCGCAGAGATATAATTAATGTGAAATACAAGTGCCCTACCGCTAATCTGTGATCATGTAGTTGTTGGAAAATTTTTGTGGCCATATGCATGGCGTGGGGGTCCGTTGGTAATTGTGCGAATAAATTGCCAGGGTTGCGGCGAAATAACTACATACGTGGGTCGTTGGATGCCCGCGGGGTGTCCGGGTGGGCGAAAGTATTGCGCGAGAGGATAGGTAAAAGGGGAGCCAATGATGCCGCCAAAACGTTTCTCATTACACGTATATACCTACCCTTCCGCAATATTGCCCGTATTATGTCGTTATCAATGCCAAGCAGATTTTCAAACCGCGCAGGACGGAACTATATATATACAAACTCCGAAATTAGATACGCTCAGAGTTTCGTCTGTCCGAACATTTAATTTCATGCATTTTGATTTTTTTTTTTCTTATTTTTTGTTTCAGGGTAGTTTTTCGTGCAGTATTTTCATTTTTCTTGATTTAAAATTTTTTAATATACTTTAACGAAATCCAGATATAAATTTTTACACGACAGAAATATCAGGTAAGCAACGCAGTCGGTGCAAGGATGTCTTAATTAAAATCCCCGGAAAAAGGAAACCAAAAATAAAAAATAAAAATAAAATCCAGAGATCGAAAAACGTTTTCAAATTACATCTACCGAGAATTATATCTACCTATGTCGTAATGGAATTCCAATTAGTAAAAAAATATCAGAACATATTTTAGTCCCCACTTCGACTGAAACTTTTCGCAAAAATATTCCATCCTACTTTAACGAGTCCTCATTAGATATTCCAACTTCATGAATAATTTCTGTACAGTAACTGTACATACCTACATGTACATGGCTCACGAGCGACGTGAGCTCGTTTGAAATACCCATAATAATATAATTAATCCGAAAACCGTAAACCGGGCAGTGAAATTTGGTCCTGTAAAATTTTATCAAATGATTTATTTCCCTTCGCATTTTTTTTTGTATTCCTTTTTTTCTGTACTTTCTGTTTCAAATAAATTTTACTTGTTTTTAGTAAAATTCAATCATATTTGTGATGAATTAATCGAACAGATTATTGATCATGGTGAAAATAATTCTATGAATTTCTATGATGACTTTTTTCATGAAATTCGAACTTTACATTTAGTTTTTCATAGGAAATATATATATTTTTTTTTCTAGTTTGATTGACAAGAGAAAAAAAGAGAATTTTTCTAAATTACCGCACGAAAATCTATAATTTTTTTTTTTTTATGAAGAACTGCAAAATGTTCGAATTTCCCAAAGAAAAAATATAAAAAAAATTCGTAAAAATTTATGGGAGTAGAAATTTTCACCTATAGGTAAAAAACAAGACATGTAAAATAATGTCCGAACGTTTACCTTCAATCGTGTACGTTTCTTGTGGTTTATTTTCTGATTTACAAAAATACATACATATATAATACATACGTATATATGTACAGGTGTACAAGTATATGTATAATACATTATAGAGATACAAAAATATGTGACAAATTTACAACGTAACTCTGCCAGGGGTAGAAAAGAGAAAAAAAAAAAAAAACAGAAAGAAAGCGAAAGAAATTTCAAAAAAAAAAAAAAGGTACAAAGAGGGTAGTCGGTAGCGTTTTCCGTCCGAGAATAAAAGGCCTGTATTTATATAGGTACTGTACATAACATATACATATCTATATGTACGTGTACCTATAATACATACCTATATCTATATATCTACGTATGTATATATAATATAGGTGCTACGCCCGGAGCGAAGAATCCCGCGAAAGCGAGTGGATAAACAAAAAAGTAAAAATTGTTTAATCTCGATGTCAAACCATGGGAACTTTGAAATCAACGTGAAGAAAAAAAATCTCCCATGTGTTGGAGAGAGAAAGACAAAAATTACATTTTCAAATTAGTATACATATACATACATAATAACTTCATATGATTAACTTAACATCTAATCCAGGAAATTCAACCGATTTTTTGTTGGTGATAGGAAAACAGACTGATTTACAAAATTTATACGGCAGTTTTTATCCAGGAGAGAAGTAAATTTTTTTCTTCATACAATTTATAGAATTGACCATATTACAATCAACTAATTAATTAGGTAGTGCAAAATGGTGTAAAGATTTACTTATTGTAAAATATTGCAAGACGTCACATTACATAATACAAGTAAATACATCGCAATTGTTTCTAAAGTATTGTGATATTAATCAAAAAATTTCCCAATACGCAGCCTGCAATAACGTACATACAATACGTTACAAAGGTACATATATGTAGGATATATATATATGCCTTATAGGTGTTTGAAGACTTATTGAGTATAAGTATAGAAAATGGCTATATTGAAAGACCGAGTTAAAAACGAAGCAAAGAACTTCATCGCTGATGTTAGAAACGTGGGGAAACTTATTGGGTGTAGAGAAGATAAAACGAGGAAAAAGAAGTAGAAAATAAATTTGAAAAATAAAAATAAATAAATAAAATAAAAATAAGTAAATAAAGTAGAGGAAAACTACGTGAGATTTCTGCAGCACGTGTGTGCTTGGAAAATGTATCTCCAACTTTTTTTTTCAAAAATAATTCAGTTCCAAAAGAAATCAGTAAAAATGAGATAATAATAATAATATTAGTAATAATAATAATAGTCATAATACTGATAATAATAATAACGATAATAATGAGATCCAAAAATTTCACTGTTCAAAATGCGCGAGGCCTTTTTTTTATTTATTAGTTAATGTCAATTTTGATATTCAATTCTCGTTGGCGATGATAAATCTTCAGCATGGGGTTGAAATGAAAATAAAAAAGAAAAAAAAAACGGTAAAATACAGATAAAACAATTCCATTTTGTATAATGTTGTAAAAATATAAATATAAAAGGTTTTTAAAAATTCTGTACATGAATTGGTAATATTTTATATTTGTCAACGCAATAATATATAGGTATTATAATGCCAGCTCGTACACACACATACAACATATTACTATATACATTTAAACTCAGGTGAATTAAATTTTCAATATTTATTTCCATTTATTTAAGAAACCTACTATAGGGGCGTATAACAGAGGTTTAATTTTGTTCTTATTTTTTATTCATTCTTTTCTTTTTCTGCTTCTTCTTCTTCTTCTTCTTCTTCTTCTTCTTCTTCTTCTTCTTCTTATTTCACTTCAGAGATTACATCGGTCGTATATTTTCATTTAAATATTGTCAAACAGGAGAAACTTTTATCATCTCTGTAACGTACATACATATGTTATATATGTATATCCGTATATACCTATATATGTATACATATAAGTAAGTATATTTGTTTTGTGCGATATGCAATATTCACAAGTTTCACCTACTTTAACTTATCCTTATAAAGTGTATACCGTGATACAGGCGCGTTAAAAATGAATATACTATACAGGGTATATCCATTTTTTTTTTTTTTTTTTTTTTGATATTTTATATGCCTATAATATACTATCTCGATAAAATATAATCTAAACATTCAGACGAATTATAAACCAAGACTTATTATAATCTTCACAATTAGCGCAATTTGTTTTTAATTTACTAATAATATATGAATTAATATATATGTAATGCATATACATGGTATAATATACATATACCTATATGTATACCAGCTATACATATACTTATTCGCGCCATCATATTATTATTATTAAACAAAGTATTATTCTAGGGAAAACTTGGCCGCAATAATTTATCAATATTAATATTATGAATTCAATTTTGTTCGAATGAAAAAAACTGTATTTTAATATTTGCTCCATAGAAGAGAAAAATAAAAAAAAAATTCTATGATTATTAATTAACTGCTATATGAATCGTCTTACGATATGTTATAGTCCTAGATGATATCTTTACGCTCCTGCTTTCCATTTCCTATTATATTGAAGAAAAAGAATGGAATAATATGTTTAATAAATATACATATAACAATAAACTGGACTGCATGAAAAATGCATCTATTTCGGGTTATAACGTGTGATTAAGTGGGTATGTATATGTATGTATGTATGTACGTTATCGCAAGAAGTTGGCGGTTTTTGTGGCTTGTATATCGTGAACTGAAAAAAAAAAAAAACTAAATAAAAATAAACTATCTCGAGCATAGACGGTGTGCATTTACTTGAGTGAGTTAGAACGAAAAAAAAAAAAAATGAAAATAAAAATAACGAAAATAAAGAAAAACCGAAGAATTTTACTGGCTGATTGATCGCGCACATGCTTTCCCATTTTTTGAGATAAAAATATAAAACCGGCTATTTCTTACGCACGAAGTAAACGGGATGAGGTTTTTGCAAAGTAGAATACCTACCGCATATACGATATTGTATAATATAGCATAGCTTCGGCACAGCACTGCTGTGAATCATGATATCGAACATCCTCTTCCTCTTTATAAAATGACACACATGATATGACGCCGAAGAGCGAGCTGCGATCAGCAGGCACCGCGTATATATAGGTATAAAGTAAATTGAAATATGAATACCCTATTGTTGGTAAAACACCACGAAATCTCGTTACTACAACATCGCGATTACGTTATTATTTTTTTTTATCAAACACAAGTGATAAATACCCCCAATAAAAAAAAAAAATAGTCGTACACATAATTAATTAATACCTAAATATATAGATCAAGGATAATTACAACTCGATTGAAAATTGTCTTCGCAGATACCGTGAGTCTATATATTATCTCAACAGCTGTTCATTATATTTAATTAACTTATTTTAACTATCGGGCTAAATACATAACAGAATCCAAATTATATGTAAAAGTTATTTTTTTTTTTTAAATATATTGATTGATATTCAATATAACTAATAACATTGTTTCGAATCAAAATATTATTAACTAACTTTTATTAATTGTTCAAAAATAGAAAATAAAAGATTTATTTATTCAGCAAAGTCTGCAATGCCGTAAAGATAATGTGAATTAAAAAACAGGATATCCGTCTACAACGTTGAACATAAAACGAATGACATATCTATATCGTATGTCCGTCTTCTGAAACGATTAGAAAAAAAATTAAAATAAATAAAACAACAGAAGAAAAGAAAAAAAAAAAAAATTGTTAAAATTAAATTAGCTAATAAAACGAATGTCATATCGAGCTACAACCGTCCATTCGTCATTGGTTGAACGCTACAGTTCTACCCCGTTTATCTCCGTCCAACATGTGACATCCGCGAGCTTGTCATTCCGATTAGCTCCAGCGATAGCTGTGATTAATTAAATGTCTCATTAAGGAATAAAGCTGTATTATACTCGGCGAATGATTTATGCAGTATTATAAATATAGGAAACGGTCATCAAACATGTAATTTTTATCAAAATAGTAAATCGACTTTGCATAGAATATCCCCAAGTAAATATATCTCTCAATAATTTCATCCTAATTCCCAATTGCTAATATTAAACTATGGGTGTGATCGTGTCGCGCAATTTAAAAATTTGAATTCCAGCCGCGTAATGGAAAACCGATTATCGAAACGTTATCGATTATCGAAACTCGATGGAAAAAAATCTCGCGCATGCGCGTTAATTTTTTGTGTAAATTCGTCGCCTGCCACTTCGGCACACGTGCGCAGCTAGTCGATCTTCCCCAGATTGGAAGAACCAACCAAGAAGTTGTACTCGTGTTAGTAGTCGTACAATAATACCCGTTCATAAGCCTAGCCTATGATATTAAAGTCTTAACAAAATAAGGCTAAATTGATATTTAAACAGAGTTATAAAACCGCGTTGATATTATTGAGGGTGAGTTTTAAATATATAAATAATTTATATTTATTATAGGGCGGGGCAGCTGCCGATTAAATATTACAAGTGTAAAGATGGTAGCCCTGTAGGCCGGCCACGTGTGGAACTATTTTTATTTGTCACGTTAAAATCTACGACAGATATACGCATCTTGCGATATTAGATGAATATTTTTGATCAATTTTTGTCCTTTTTTTTTAAACTATTTTATTATAAATACAATCAAAAACCTTCAAACATCATACGTATAAAATATTTATCAAATTCCACGAGATTTAAGGAGGGGTTATAAATAAACATGTATGTCGCGCCTGTACTCTATATCTATGTATCTATCTGTCTATCCACCGACCACCACCACTTCAAGGAAGAGACAAGAGATACTTTTCGACTTAACAATTTAATATGACATCTTTTACTCTATTTAGTCCGTAATACAATTTTATCGTAGATAAAATTTTTCCGTATATGAACAGTTTGTTCATTAATTAATTAATTAATTGACAATTAACAGTGCGTAAATAATACAAATGAATATATATACGCGTTTAAATGTAAATATTAAGAAAGAATGATTTTGTTTGTTTAAACTGCACGTCATATCATCGTATTATCTTAAATCTGATAAACATTATCGATAAACTGACTCCTTGTAGTCTCCTATAGTCTATTTCTTTTTTTTTTTTTCTCTTTGTTATTTTTTTTCTTTCTGACTTTCTTGCTTTATTATTAACTCTTGTTTACTATCCACAGAACAATACAAGTGAACACTCATCACTCGTTTCTTATATATATCCCAGACTTCAAATCTTCTACAATCTCTTTGTGTCCTCAAGTACTTAATCTCTGTCTTAATCCTGTTTTGATGGATTCAAACTCTCTAACATCGACTCATTCCAAATGAACGTAAATTTTTCGATTTTTCATCATTATATTTAATTTGTATTTAATTCTGAAAAGAAAAAAAAAATTTCCTTCTATCCGAAACCTTCGTTTTACGATTTAAAAATGTTATTCTATATTTATTTATTTTTTTTCAGTAAGAAGTCTGTGATTCGATTGGTAGATATGGTATCGTCAACGATAATTGAAAACGGCGAGTCTGTTGAGACGATAAAATCGTCACCTGCCGTCGGTGTACCGCCAGGTGATTACAGGCTTGTAGGATGGGACATGGATGCAACAGGCCGAAGACTTATTGATGAGATTTGTCAAATAGCTGGATACACGCCTAGCTCTAGTTATGGCCAGTATGTCATGCCCTTCAAAGACTTGAATCCACCAGCAAGAAAAAGACACAATATAAGAGTCGTTACTATCGGCAAATATCGTATGCTCAAGGATAACAAAACAAACAAGGTTCGGCGATAAGTCACTGAATACTAAAGAACAACTATTCGAACACTGCAAAACTATAAAGAAAATTGATGTTTGATATAATTTTGATGCTTCTTTGAAACAATATTTTCATACCATTTGATCAAAAAAGAAAATAAAGAAAGGATCGAAATTCTATTATTTCTGATCAAATATCAACTTTGAACATCAAAATTTATTCAAAAACAATTTCAATTGCGCTAATATGAGAAATCAGAGTGAGATATAAGATAAATCAATCGTAATTACATCAATTTTATCAAACACTGTGTTTATATTAAAAGTTTTATACTTTCTGGGAAATATTTTCGTTCTGTTTCATCAAAAACTAAACAATAGTATCAGAATTCTGTTATTTTCGATCAAATATTAACTTTTAAAATCAAAATTCTTTAAAAACAATTTTAATTGCGCTAGTACAAGAAATCAGAGTAAGATATAAGATAAATCTATCATAATCACAGCAATTTCAGCAGAGACTGTTTATATGAAAAGTTTTATACTTGCTAGGCAATATTCTAATACGATTTAATCAAAAACTGAGTAGAATGATGAAAATTTGGATATTTCTGGTCAAAGATTCGATTTTAACACTTAAATGAAGTTAAATACGATTTTATTTGCATTATTATCAAAAACCAAAGGAAATTATAAGACAAATCTATCATGAATGCTTCAAATTTCTCAAAAACAATGTTCTTCACTAAGATTTTTATCCTTCCCAGGCAACTATTCAGTCTCATTTAATCAAAACACTGAGCAAATCGCTTAAAATTTTGTTACTTTGTTGTAAAAATTCGAGAAAATACAAAATGAATAATAACAATTTCACTGTTCAGGTATTAAAGACCAAAAGTGAGATATCAGCTCTGATAGACTTCATAACGTGGCTAGAGTCCGTAAAAGGAGATGCATCAGATGGTATAATTCTGGTGTACCACGAACCGCGTAAAGTGATCCCTTCAATGCTGTTGGAATCATTACGAAAGTTCAATCTCCTAGATCGTTTCAAGCAAACAGTAAAAGGTTTTGCAAACGGCTTCAACGTCGCCGAAGTCAAATGCGCAGATACAGTTCGCACATTTTCTCTACGCACATTGTCTCGCGTTATGCTTGACAAGGTAAATTTAAATATTTTATAAACTAAAGAAAGGAGGAAATGAGACAATCTAAAATGACTAAATCAATTGTAAACACTCGAAAATCATCTCCTCATTTACTTTTTCACATTTTTCAAACTACTAGGAAGAGGAGCTGGACAACGCCGTTGATAGAGCACGTCTAGCTCTGCAAGTTGTTCAATACTTAAGCGTAGGAGAGGAAAATGCTAAGAGTGGCGAAGGCAGCGGAAGCGGAGATAGCGACGCTGCGACAAAAGGGACCATAGAACTGATCAGGGAATTTGTCCAACCGACTCAAATAGAGGAAAAGGAACTCGCAGGTATAAAAGCACATTTTTAATCTGAAAGAAGAATATTAGCCATCCCTTATTTTGATTTGAAAATCGTTTATTTACTGATAATTTCATCGATTTTACAGGCTTGAAATTAGTTCTCAATCGGCAGAACAGCCTGAGACCTGTTTTCGGTATTCTACTTCGTCAGAGTCGTCGTGAACGACAACACGCCAGTCTTTTACGTCGATTGTTAGCCGAGGCAGGCGTTGATTACGCAGAACTGCAGGTGATTACTGATTTCACGATTAAATCTTTTAAGAAATGTATAAAAATGATTGAAAAGAAAAAAAAAATTATTGTTTATTGTTAAATTTGTTCATTTTTGTTTTCAAAATTTCAGGAGGCATGGTCGACAGAGAAGAAAGAAGGTTTGCTAAAGTTAATAAAGCAGAAAGTAACCGGAGCTAAAGACAAAGAAGAGGAAGAATTACTTGAGGTATTGGAGTGCCACTTTGATCCGGAAAAGAAGCCAAAACCCAGAGTAGAAGTCGAGAAAAAGGAAGGAAAAAAAGGAAATGCCATTAAAGTAGTAGCGGAATCAAAAGAGAATAACAAGAGTGATTCTGGAACCGAAAGCCTAGATACTACAACGACCAGTTCCCCTTTGAAAGAAAAGCCTGTTATTACTCAGGAGAATCCTAAGGTTGAATCTCTTGTTGCCGAAACTAAATAAGATCGAAATACCCTTAAGCCAGTGCCTTATTTCAAAGTAGAATGAATACTTTCGTTCTTGAATATCTTACATTGGTAATAATATTATATATATGATGAGAAGTAAACGATAAAGAAATAACTATGAGAAAAGAAAAGAAAAGAGAAGAAAAAAAGGCATAAATTAACTGTTATAAGTTTTAATTAGCTTTCTCGTGATATTCGGGCAGGTAAAGCCAGTCCTGGAGACTACTCTGTCCGATTCCATTCATAGTACTATATTATATTATATTATTTACTTTAGTTTGTCACAAAGTGAAGAAAAAGAAAAAAATTTATTATTATTATTATTTCCTTTTTTGTTATTTTTTTTTTGTTTAAATATCTACTGAGTTTACGTTGATTAGAAATTTTTTTTTTTTTGTATTACTTAGTTTTTTTATATGATAATAATAATAATAATTAAATAAGATTATATTATTTCTTATTAATAAAAAAAAAAAAAAAAAAAAAATACGTTGGGATCGTGAACAAATTTAGGAAATCCCAATGTAGAAAGAGAGATATTTGCTTCTTTGTATTAATATGTGTATCTTAATTCGAAATATCGATAATAACTAAACTATATCCACATTACAACCATATTGAACGATAATAATTGCATTTAATTATTCGCATGTTTTAATGTGGATTTTCATTCACTGTAAAAACAAAAAAAAAAAAATAATAATCATCCGTGCGTAACTAATGCACAGCATTTAATTAGATGTGTGATCATATTCTTTTTTGTTTTTGTTAATTTTTTTTTTTTTTCTTTTTTCCTCATTTTTGATGTTTCTTGTTATGGAAGATATTTGATAAACCGGCGAAAAACAATAAAAATAAATAAAAAATCAACGTAATCAAGGTTGAAGAAAAATATATACACATACATACATATTACTATAAATAATACGCATGTGATTACACGATTCAAACTATTAAAACAAAAACTATCTAAAAAAAAAATATATATACATATAAAATAATACAGTTTATTGATTAATATTATTAACGATTTACAAAGCAATGAGCACTGTTCTTTAATTAAAATATTATAATTGTTAAACAATAACAAACATCATACTCTGCTACAATTATTACTCCCGTGCTAGTTATGTTCGGATCTCATTGTATTATTAATATAATAAAAGATGTTAATAAATATATAATTTTGCAATCGTATTATCAATCATTATATCACGTTCTATATGCCGTTTCGAAATTACCTACCAATGTATATTCAAAAAAGTACTAAAAAATATTCAAAATTATATATTACATTACTTTATCATTGACAAATTACGGATTAATTTTTGAGGTGTATGAAAAAATATGAAGAAAATTATTCGCAACATTATAATGAAATTTATTGATAATATTGTGTACACTTTTATTTATTTTTATCTTTTTTTTTTTGTAAAAAGTGGAAAACTATTCTCAAAGTTATTTTACTACAGTAGATGGTTCAGGCAAAACTCCATGTTTCTGAAACTTTTTAAATAGAGCCTCAGACTCATTGACAACAAACGATAAAGTCGCTTTTTTATAATAATCATCAAGTAATTCAATATTATTGATCACCGTAGAGAGAAGGTGAGCTTTTTCTGTAAAAATACCTGAAAACAGAGTGAGAATCTACAATTAAATCCACAATTCTGGCTAAAAAATCTTAATTAACAATTGTATACAAAAAAAAGGCTTGAAGATATAAAGAAAAATCCATTTACCTGGAGCGTCGTATTTCAAGTACGTGAAATGGACATGAAGATGATAAAAGGTTGGTTGATAGTGAAGGTAAATTCTGAGCTTAGACTCAAGAATTCCGTATTTATCACAAATTGCCTTCGTTCCAGCTTTTAACATATTTTTTAATAAAGGTAAATGCGATTTGTTCAAATCTCTTATCGACTTGATTCCCTTCTCCATTGTGACTGCCAGTAGATACAAAGTTTCCAAACCTCCATCCCATTTCAAATCTGGTATTAAAATGAAACCATTTTTTGGATCACAATCCTCGTAAACTATTCTATCCGTCTCAGATTTGTGTTCCAAAATGTTATACACCCACTGCAGAAAAAAATAGTACATATTTTTCTTCTACTTTTAGAAAGAATAAGATGAGGAAACGATATTGTTTTTTAATCGAAAAAATGAATTTTGCTAATTTTAACTAATTTTCACATTTTTGGACATCCGGGAGGATTATTATTATCGAATCTTTTATTTTATAAAAGTGTAATTATTTTCAATTATTGTAACTGAATATGAATGAAAAATACCTGTAATGAAAATTGTTCATTGTTAATATGAGGCAGAGTAACATCTTCGTATAGTTTTGGAGTTTCTTGAACGATGTGAATGGGTTGATTTTCGAATTTTGCTAAATGTTTTTGCGTGGCCGGATGAATGACGGTTGTTTTTATACCTCGAAATTGAAGAAAAAAAAAATAAATAAGTAATAAATAAATAGACAGATGATTGTACTGCAGATACATTTGTAAATTATTATTCTCGACGACAATTAATTTTTTTTTGTACTCACTGTTGTGTTTCGATAGTGGAAAACAGTTGTATTGACCGTAAAGATCGTTTTCAAATTCTTTAATCAATTTCGCATTATCATTGAACAGATATTCGTCTAGATTATCTTCGACGAAAGCTTTTTTTTCTAATAATACTACAGCCGGTCCATCACAATCCGTGAACTTTCCTTCGACGCATAGAAATTTCTTCTGAGCATTGTTGCTCAGAACACGTTTTAGCTGAAATTTTGACAAGTCCTTTAGAGATTCGTGTATGCTGATCGTATCCTTTGACTTATTTTTATCGGTATCTTCATCTCCGGTTTTAAACTTTTTTGGACTGACGCACAAATCTTCATCAACAGTAGTGTTATCAACGTTTGACATTATTTCGCCGATCTTTTTCTTCTAAGTTCTAACCAAAAATATCAATTCTATTGACATACATACAATACATTACAGTATGAAGTTGGCTGTGATTATGGACGTTCTATATGCGACTTCGAGAGGTAGAGAATTTCAGCCAAAAGAAGGCAAAAAAAAAGCTTTTTGAAGATTCATGAGCTGAAAAAATTATGATTTAATCAAAGTAATTCATGATAACATTCTTCGTTGTAATTTTTAATAAATTTAAGTCTATTTTGATACAGAAAACTCCGGTCTTTTGCCGATCTTAATGATGGTATATAGTTTGTGGCCGCGATGATATCGAGAATAATAATAAATTGAAATCAATCTAACCTAACTTAAGCTGACGTGACGTAACCCAACCTAACCTAGTATTTGATTTCATAACAGTATAAAGAGATATACGTATATACATTATCCACACATATGAAAGGAAAATTATTTCTGTTTATTGAATCGTTGAAATAAATATGTTATCTTTTTTTCGTAAATTATCAATATCGGACAAAGTTAAGGATGGTATATTGCCATACGGAGTAATGGCTACTGCTGAGGATCTTTTAAAATCAAAAAATCAAAACAGTTTAATATTACAGGATGAAAATGAACTCAGAGAGACAATTTATGGTAAATATATTTTAATAAAATAATTAAATTCACAATAATATTAACTTCAAAACTTCATTGTCACTAATGAATAATTAATCATACATACATACATACATACATACATACACATCCATACATGCAACGTAAAAAATAAACTGCTTTGTAATCATTGTTAAAAAAATGATTCAGAAAAATTAACCTAAAAAATAAAATGAAAACTCATTTTTTATTTCGTATCTTTTTATCATTTAACGCATTTAGATTTACTGAGAACGATAAAAGACCCAGAAAAACCTCAGACTTTGGAGGAACTCGATGTCGTATACGAAGACTGCGTACATATAGATAAACCAACACCAAAAGGTGTAGCAGTCATCAGAATCGAGTTCAATCCAACAGTACCTCATTGTTCATTGGCGACTCTCATCGGTCTCTGTATTCGTGTGAAATTGGAACGTCACCTTGTCGCTCTGTTCAAATTGGATATTTACATCAAGGAAGGAGCCCATGCGACGGAAATAGAAAGTAATATATCATACATGATGTATATTTGGTTATTTTAGTGGTATAAAGTGAGCGGAAAGTCTCACTGAAAAGAGTTTTCTTTTATTAAAATTAGAAAAGTAATTTTTAAAGATTTTATTGCACAGTAATTCGTGCATGTTTCTTTTTCTCCATTTTATTTCATATCTTTTACTCAAATCTTCATTTTTATTTCAGTAAACAAGCAAATAAACGACAAAGAACGAATCGCAGCTGCTATGGAAAATCCCAACTTGCGAGATCTGGTAGAAAAGTGTATTCAGGAAGAGGAATGAATTAATAAATGAATAAATGAATGATTGATTGATCGATTGATCTGTTCGACTGTAAGTTCCTGGGAAATGGTTTTATATTTTTAGGTATACTATAGACTGTGCCAAAAAAATCGACTATTTGTTTTTCTTCGAAATTTGTTTGGCGAGTTATAAAATTCGGAAGGAGCGAACAAAATTTTTCCCATTTTATATAAACAGGAATTTAAAAAGAGCTCATATTTATAAAGGATTCTTTTTTTCAATTTTGATACAACTATTGAAGAAAAAAAAAAAGAAAACAAAACAATAGTCGATTTTTTTTACAATAATATGATATGATTGTTATCTTTAATCATGAAACAATTTTTCGAATACATAAATTATTCTGCAATAGACACACACAGCAGTTATTATAGATAAAACTTAACAGCGTGGATATTAAACGTTAGAAAAATTATTTGAGACGATAGGAAAGAAAAAATAAATAAAACGAATAATTTTACATTATAAAATTAAAAAGTCCTTCTTTGTATGCATAAACAATCAATTTTTGAGCAGTATTATAACTTTTTAAACGATATAATTGTCTCAAGACCTCGTAAAGTTTCTAATAACTCATCGATCAAAGAAAAAACAAAAAAAAATGACTTAAATTGTAAATAAAATACATTAGTTAATTTTGTATGCATAAGAAATTTTATAGAGTATGTTGTTGTATAAATAGTATATAAATATTTGATAAAACTTTTTTGTGAATCATATATCCAATAACATTTGCTTAAAATTTTATCCAACTAGGTATTTGAAACCACGTTTTTAAAACTATTTTAAAAATTTGTTATTTAGTTCACAGAAATAATTGATTCCTTCGATAGGCGAGATCAGTCGTTCTTCTGAGATACCCCCTTTTTTTGAAAAGCTCTTTACCTGCTAGAGAATAATAATAAAAATCAAAATTCAAACATGCCTAAAACATCGATTAATGGCAATTCAAGGCAATTCATAAAAAAAAAAAATCTCACGCATTTAAAATTATCGCTACGTGTCATGTTTTCGGCAACTGAAGCAACTTGTCTTTTTAATTTGTACATCCAGTCGTTGATTATTCCAGAAACAAATTTCTTCACTAGAAAGACATCGCTTGTGTTCGTCAGGTTTCTTATCACCGTTAACTGAGCTGTTAGAACCTTTTGAGGATCTCTTAGTCCATGATTCTTGAGATATTTTAAAACTGATTTTCTGGTGATGTAAATGAGTTTGTTAAGGTATTTTCAACTTCTTAGAACTCTTGAAAATTGAATACATATTACCTGATCACTTTATTCGAAGCAACTGTGAATATCGAACACAAAAATCCAACGATTTCGATATTGTCTACGGGCAAGACGTTCAGTAAGTTCAGTATAGCTGTGAACGAAGATGGTTTATTCTTACATCTGGCCAATAGCAGCATCAAAGCATCTTTGATCTGGAAAATCAGTTAACGATGAAATTATAATAAATTGTAATAATTGCATAATTATTACCTTATCGTTATGAGCTGTTGAAATAGAACCGTAATCGTGTTTAAGAATTTCTTTGATGCTTTTCTTTTGAGAAATTATCTGCCTCATTCTCATTACCACAAGATCATCTATGTTCGTAAACTTCTCTCCTAGTGACTGGAATATATTTATCTGTTATACACAGTTGGATGGAAATTATAGAAATTAATGTATGTAATGATTTGCATCATTATTCGCTGACCCGATGGCAAGTTTCATTTGAAATCGAGTCAGAATTAGACACACATTTTGGATCTTCTTTTTTTCTCATTTTTCGTTTCTTTTTGCCAACTGTTATCAAATTTACAGATAATTAAGATTCGGATAATCAAAGTTCAGGCAAACGTTGTACAAGATCTCTGAAATTACCGGCTGGATTTTTATAAGGCAATGACGACGACTTTTCGTTGCATTTACGCTCTTTAAGAGACACCAATCCTCTAGATCTGAAGACTTTAGGCTCTTGGCTGAATGAAAATGCTCTACCGCGACCTGATGTTGTTTTAGAAATATCCGCGCGAAATTTTTTCTCAAAATTTCCTCCAGCCCCCTCGCAGCTGAGATTGTCCGGACTTATCCCATTTGCCATTTTCTGCGATAAGATCATTTCAAGATTTCCTTCAGTTCCGTAGATTATTTTCTCCATGGTCGAAGGTAGTCCACGCACTATTACAAAATCAAATAATCAAAAAAATTTACAGCTCTTTACTCAAGCATTCGATACGTACCAATTTCTTTGGACTTTTGTATCACTGTCTTTGTCCTACTAGTCCTTTTTATTTTAACGCTGCCAAAATTTGCTAAAAATAGTATAAGACTTGATAAAAAATAGTGTGTATAATATTTTGGTTCAGAGCACATTTAAATGATCAACTCACCTCTCCGTACCTTGTGCTTTTTTGTCTTTAAATTCCGTCCGCACTGAGACACGTATCGCGTCATTCTTACAAACGGACTTTGGTCCTCAGCTTGGTAAATGACGATGAATAATTAATGTTTCATAAAAATTGCAAGTGCATACAGAGTGGGTTTTTCTTTTTTAAGTGTTGCAAGCGATTATCTTGAGAACGGTTCGAGGTATTGAAAAAAATAATATACCAAAAATTGACCTTGATGTCCTTATGAGGTGCCTTGATCCATCGAACTTCCTTATAAACGCGGATAAAGTCCCCCTCCGAGCCATCAATTTTTCGTATATTATTTTTTATTTTTTTGAATACCTCAAACCGTTCTCGAGATATTCGCTTGTAACACTTTAAAAAACTCACCCTGTATAAATATTTGACTCTATTTATAAGTTGAATATTATTTCATTAGACGTTATACTTTACTTTATCTAACTTACGAATAGCTGCTCTAATTACGATCGTATCTGATTCAACATCTCGAATTAGTGTCATGTTCAATAATTGCGATGGTGAAATATCAGCATTCGATTCAAAACGAGAAGAATCTGTTTCACGGAGCTGATCCATCTAACAAATAAGATCAAAATTTTCACACATGTATATACCTTTTTTTTTTTTTATTCAGTTTTAAATAATTACTAAAAATTCCTGGGGATATTCATATTTGAGCAAAGGTTTCGGATCAGGCGTTGGAGGTGGTGGTTCCACGTCCTCGTCACTGAATAATTTATAAATTACCGAATTTGGAAGAAACCCGAATAACGGGATGGGCGGATGCTGCACAGAGTCCGGTACTCTCTCTGGATATTCTGGGAACTTATCGATGCTGTATCCTGAATGAAATTCGATAAAATTCAATAACATTTTCTGTAATTATAAATATTTCTACAGCAATTAATCCCTTCTAGTTCATACCATAAAGCATCTTAAACACTCCAGGCTTGTTATAAAATCTTTTAACATTCTTATACTCCTCAATCTTCGCCCAGATATCTTGCGGGGGTACTTCTGTACCGGGTCTGTTTGACGCCAACAAAATATCTTCAGTATACTTTTCCCAGGCTTCGTGATTCATTAGAGATTTATCAGCGACCAATTTCACAGCCTTTATTTCACCTTTTCTTATATTTGCGATATCTGAAATAGCAATGGTTGTAATATTACCATTAATCGTTATGCTCGTCAAATTTATACCTTGATCTCTCCGCTGCAGTTGGGCGCACATTTGCTGTTGTATCATTAATTCCATGCGAGGTACGTCTCCGTCTCTAATATCCAAAGATCCGAGAGGAACACTGCTCACAGGATGCAATAAAAGTTCTCGATTTATTTCGCTATCATAGATTCTGTACTCTTTATTTTCCGGTGAAGATTTTTCTTCAATTTCGTCAGGGATTTCATTCACTAATATTCGAGCTCGATATTTAGGCGCAAGATCTGCAATGCGGTACGAAATATTTTTAAAAAGAGCGAAGCTAGTTTATTCGAGTCCTAAAACTCGGGGGGAAAGTCAAAATCATTCTTACAATTGCGATATGATATTCTGTACAAATGTCTACCAGCCCCGAATACAATATCTCCCCTCAAAGAAGAGAAAGCAACGTTATTGGCGCAGGTATTTATTTCCAAAACCTGCAAGCGATGTAACATCATTTTCTATTCTTCGTTAAATTTTTTGACATTCTTTAATTTTACTTTAATCAGAACGTTCTGATGGTCCCAAATACGGATCGTGTTATCCATAGAAGAAGTTGCGCAAATTTGAAGCGACTCCGAAGCAGCGATGTCCGAAATCAATTTAGTGTGATCTTTCGATGGATAATGGTCCAATCGAACTGATAAATAATATAACGTATTTATTCATTTCTGGTGTTAATCGTCGGAGAAATTTGGTACCTGTTTCCACCATGTTGTACATGAATAATTGATGTACCAAATCCTTAGAAGTACTGCTCACCATGCACATCACCGATCTATACTCAATCATTGCCAAATTATGTGATAAAAATTGATTTAAAAAAAAAAAAAGTCTCTACAAAAATCCAGGGCTCACCCCATTGTAACAACGTGCGTTATCGGAACCGTGTAATAAACAGAGCATGCTAAAGCCAGCGGAATAGCCAAGTCCGCAAAGACTCGCCAAACTTTGACGCACTTGTCGATACCCACAGATACGATCAGCTTGGATATCGTAGATGACCATAACTTTGTAACAGCTCCGGTATGAGCCTGTGGTATTAAAGCATTACTTGGCTCGCTATTTTTTTTTATTTGGTAAAATAAGACTCGCTATGAATTCATATAGATTCATTTACCGGAAATCTGCTCTCGCGTTTACCACTCGATTCATCGATATTTACGATAGCTCCGTCGTTAGTACCGGCAAAGATAAGGGTATATTTTTGATAGATGATTCTCGGATCTGATAAAGAATGATTAAAATTTTTTATTCCGTATACGAGTGTATTTATTAATTACTTTGAGGTTTTGAATCGTAGCCGCGGACTTCTTCGTAATATTCATACGCCGTTATGCACGTTATAACAGATCCGTCCGGTACCCAAACGTGTCTGAAAGATATTTGATGGTATGTAACAGATAATTTCGGATAAAATATGCGGTTTACTTTAGTTCCATTGGATTCATTCTGGTATTACTGACGAGAATTTCTCCCGTCTTTAAGATAATCGTGTATAATCTTTCTGTGAAAAAAACAAAAATTAGCGTTGCTAATTATTACTGTCGGATTATCTCTTAAATAGTCATTAACTTTGGCAGGATAAAAAAACGCCCCACCTCTATTCCCGCTGTACGTCATTGATACGAGATTTAAATTCTTCGGCAGTATTTGTAGATTTGTTTGTTTCCCAGTCGGAGAAGTTAAAACGCGAATAGTATTGTCAGAGCTTCTTACGATCACTCTAGTCGAGTACATCGGATTCATAGTCGAGATTATTTGCGTTGCCGACTCTCTGTGAGTTTGAGAAAAAAAAAGGAAGAAAAAACGTTGTATAAAATTGCTTATCTCTTTCGTTATACGAGTAATATTCGATCTTACGAGAGAGCTGCGTAAAAAGCGTACAACTGGTGCATATTGAAACAGCACAATTTTTGCCCAAGCGTAGCGATCGCTGCAGCAGATTCGTTCACTGCGATTCCCCAAATCTCACCTACATCTGAGAATGATTCCATCTGAAATATCGATCGGATAATTCGGACATCCGTAAACTATTTTCTAATATTTATAAAATTCAACCTTTCCGCGAAGATTACAGCTCCATATTTGCAGCACATTATCTTCTGCACATGTTATGAATCCACAAATCGAAGGATGCGGTACTATTTCTCTGACGCATCTGCTGTGTCCACCGGGACAACTCATCGTACAATTCAAATCAAGATTCCATCCCATTACTGTGGGATAATTTTCAAATATACTCTCGATATTTGATTAAACTTTATAAGTATTATACCGTTTCCTTGCTCATCTCCAGTTATTATCCACTGGCTAGCAACTTGGAAAAGTAATGCTGTAATCTGGGCTTGAGTAGCGCCAGGATTTCTCGCTAAAAACATTATCGGAACAGTGTCTTCTTTCTCTTTGGACGTTTCCATAGGTAAAACGTATATGGTGGTCATGTAGGAGCCGGCCATTCTGAGCATTGCTAAACGGTATCATATAGCTCTCTATAGTTTATCGTTTTTGTAAAATTCATTATATTTTTTCTTTTTTTTTAAGTCTATAGTACTGATAATCGAATTCTTTCTCTAGAAATATTTTCAAGAAACATGCAACCTAATTTAGTTTTAATTAACACACATGTACTGGATGGGATAAGGGCTACGCATTCTAATTTCCATAACGGCCCATACTCGCTATCGATATAGGACATCGTTTTCCAAGGATTAATTGTAGACTCTTTGTTAATTAATTGGAATCTCTGGAAGATAAAAATTGGTGTATTTTATAGTAATTAACCTCAGGTGAGAAGAAAATTGAGGTATATTTACACAGATTCAAACATTTGTACCGTAACTTTATTGGGACCAGCTACAACAGCCTCGTTGGTATTGGGTTCGTAAAATACAGCAGTGACTCGAAAATCGTTACGAAATATTTGATAAATCATGCAGAAGGAGGTCATAAGCCAGATAATATCATCGTTAGGAAGATATCCTATCAATACTTTGGCTTTTTGACACCATAAAAGTTTCGTAAATAACATATTAGCGCTCAGAGAATACGAAGGCTGAATTAATTTGCCTGCGACTGAATATCTGAGCATATTTGACGGGTAATCGATGACTAAATACTCCTGTTGGACGGAAAATATAGGAAAAGGGAATGAAGAAAGTTGAATATAAAATTAAAGACGCGTTCGTTTTATTCATTTGATAATAAACGTACTTGAGTATCGTCGCAGTAACATATTTCTTTTAATTTCCCTATCATCGTAGTGGATGAAACTAATTTCATACCGTGGTATAAATTATCCTCCCTTTTTCCTTCTATCGTATTTTCATCGAGACGAGTTTTCAGCCGCTCACGCATTTCGACTACCTTTCTTTCCCACTCTATTTCTTTATCTTCCAACTCTGAATCCGACTCGGACATTGTTCAAGAGTTGATAAAAATATTTTATCACATCTATTCGCGATATTTATCGTTTGTGATAGTTCCTAATGATAATAAATTCGTTTTGAAATAGGTGTCGGTGTTTTTTATACGTACGAAAAATTCCCTCCCTCAAATATCGATCCTCGATTTTTGTCAAACGATAATCGAAAGTCGAGAAGAATCTCGCACTCGGTTCGCGCATGGTGAATATTCTGAAATGGAAATATCCACGAAAACTGTGAAAACAGACGTCGTCGTGAGAAGTTCATATATTTTATTCGAGTTTCTTCGATAGTTCTTTCATGTAATAACATACATTCTAACAACGTTGTAGATTTTATAGAAAAGTTAGTGAGAAGTTAAATCGTGGAATAAAAATAATAAAAAGAGTAAAATCAAAGTGGAAAATCAGATAAAACAGTGTTAATTAAGAAGAAAAAACGTTATTCCGAGTCAAAGAGTGGGGCTTATACATATAGAGTATAGCGAGTATTTGGCGCAGCAAATTACGAAGCAACTCTATTTTTGCAACATCGAATCAATACCGTTTTTTCCCTCTAAATGTTTTTATAAATAGATTTAAGATCATCATTCCCTGCAGAAAAGTATAAATACGACCAATAGTAACGATGAACGTTCAGTTTTGAGGTTAACTATTCGAGCTAGAACAACAGTGGGAAATGATACAATTTAACGTCTGATACCTGTCGCGTGCGAGAACAAAGAAACTATACATTTATATAAACGCTATAATAAGTGGCCGTAAATCAGTTCGTCAAATCAAAGTACGATGGAGGAAGAATCAACTGAAATCAGTCAATCGCTTATGAATCGCGTTTATTACGCGGCTCGTGATGGAATGGCAATAACTCTTTACGCTCTTCTAAGCGATAAATGGAGGCACGTTGATCAACTCTTGAATCAGGTGAGAAAAACGAAACTCCGTTGTCTTGTTTTATTTCGATATAGGGACGAAGAAAGGGAGTTTATTATCCTGCGAATACCTAACTGTATTAAAATTGAATGATTTCGAAAAGTCATATATTTCTTCATTTAAAAGTATGCAAGAGAAATTAATTTAGTGCCTGAAAGTAGGCAACCCAAATGCCGATCTGTGTTGTGTGTATATAAATAAAAGACAAAGAAGCGAAGAAGTTCAGAAGTGAGAATGTGTATTATTGGCACAAGATTCACGGAATTATGGCTTTTCTTTGTCCTCCGTATTAAACTGATGAGAGAGAAAAATGAAGAGATTCTATTTACGTTACTTTGGAGAGGTTATTGCTTTGTCATTCAATATGGCAGATTCAAAACAAGACACGATATTTAATGTTGAATGTTGAATCGCTAAATGCGGAACAGAAAACGAATCTGAATTATCTACGTATCACATACGTACATACACGTATTCTCTTATACTGTTATACTTGAGCTTTTTTAGATCAAAACCCCAATGCGCCAATGATCACATCAAAATAGAATGTTCAACTGGTTTTTATAGATCGACATACAAATCATTTATTCCCGTTAAAATAAACAGATTAAAATATAGCTACAATATTTGTTTCACTTTCAGTTACATGTCTATCAAAAACTATCATAACTTTAACACAATGAAATTGAAACAAAGAAACTGATTTTTTTCCCCTCTTCTATGAATTTTTGAAAAAAAAAAAAAAAAAAAAAAAAAAATCTGAAATTGATGAATTATTTATCGAAATTTTTTATTTCGTATATTTTTTCACTCTTTTACTAATATAGACATTCATCATTTAATTGAGAAGAAATTCTCTTCTTCATTAGTTTTTTTATTTAGCTACTTTCAAAGTCTCTTCATTATGCTTCATGGTTTTTTTTTCAAAAATTTTCTACTCAAACTAAGAGCAACTTTTTCACTTTTAGTAATAAGGCTTTTAATTAGGCACCCTCTGGATCATATTCAAGAATTTTTGTAATACCTAGAATTCGTTAAGAATCTCAAGCATGATGTGGCTTTTTTCCACTCCCAATAAATTTTCGGCTCCGCAATGGAGCAGCTTTAAAAAAAAAACACACTTTAACATGATATACAAATCATGAATAATTAATTAACCATATGAATAAAATAAAACCTTCTCCCATAGCAAACTGAAATTATTATTATTCATTACAGAAAGTAATAGAAGATGACGGACAGAGATGTACTCCGTTAATAGTCGCTGCTAGATACGGTCACAATAGGGTAGTCAAAATGTTGGTTGATAAATTCCAACCAAATCTTGAACAAGAGGGTACAGTCAAATTTGACGGATATGTAATTGAGGGAGCTAGTGCTCTCTGGTGTGCGGCAGGTATTATTCTTCATTTACTATTCTGATTTGCAGATATAATCGTGCGTTTAAATCAGTTAATATTTTATTTTTCTAGAATTTTTCTTTAGTGCATTTAGGAAGAGAAAAAGTCTGATGTTTTTTTTTCATAGGAAAATGATTTTAATGTTTGAATTTTATATTGAAATAATTTAGACAACTATTTAACACAAATTAACATTTTTCTGTTATTTATTATTAGGTGCTGGTCATCTAAACGTAGTTAAAACTCTTGTCAAAGCTAATGCTAATGTTAATCATCCGACGAGAACAAATTCCACACCTTTAAGAGCGGCGTGTTTTGATGGAAGACTTGATATAGTCCAATATTTAACTGAGCATAAAGCGGATATACACATCGCTAATAAATACAACAATACGTGTTTGATGATAGCTGCCTACAAGGGACATCTGGACGTTGTTAGTAAAGAAAATGATTAGCATAAAGATGAATGAAATCAAATAATCTGTCTAACATTTGTTTCATTTTTTTTTAATCTACTTAATTAATACAGGTGAGTTTTCTGCTCGAAATTGGAGCCAATCCTGACGAAAAAGCTCACTGCGGTGCAACGGCGTTACATTTTGCCGCCGAATGTGGTCATCTTCACATAGTTTCAGAACTCCTTAAATATGGAGCAAAAATGACTAAAAACAACAGCGGTATGACTCCGCTAATAGTAGCTGCTGAAAGAACCAGAACTGAAGTTGTTGAATGTTTAGTCGACAGGGAAGAAGTAAGCAAAGAAGAGAAAATTGAAGCTTACGAATTGCTCGGTGCTTCTTACGCTAACGATAAAGATAATTATTGTGTAGCTAAGGGATACAAGTATCTCTACGAAGCAATGAAACTCAGGTACATTGAGACTAGATGATCATTCACCTTTTTCATTCAATTAACAGAGATTCAGGATCGTTCATTCCTAAGAATAATTTTTCAATTAATTGGAATCTCAAACTGAAGTATTTAGTTAACATTTTTTAGGATTTCTGCTCTCCATTGTTCAATTTTAATGAAAGATTTATCTCAATCCAGGTACAGCGACCCTGATAATGTAATACCCAAACCAAAATGCATGCCGATACCGGCTTACGAAAATTGGACGGAATCTGCAACTGTGGATGAATTGAAAAATATAAAAAACAACCACAATGCCATCCACATGGAGTCGCTTGTGATCCGAGAAAGGATACTAGGCAAGGATCAGTCCAATCATCAAATCTAAATTCAAGAGTTGATTAAACGGTGTAGATTGATCATATTTTAATTTTTCTTCTATCAGGAACTCATAATCCAGAAGTACCACACCCGATAATATTCAGAGGAGCTGTTTTTGCGGATAATGCTAGATTTGATAGATGCATTGACCTCTGGCTCCACGCGCTTCAATTAAGGCAGTTAAATAAGATTTCTGTAGTAAAAGACCTGCTCCGTTTTGCGCAGGTATTTAATCATTCGTAAAAAAATGTATTTTTTCTTCAACTGGATAACAAGAATTCAATTGCAAATTATTCTTTACATATAATGAACCTATTTTTCCAGGTATTTTCTCAGATGATACATGTCGGGGTTGATCTCCAGTTAACACAAGTCATAAACGTCTTAGAAGCCAGCGTTATAGAATTGAAGAGAAATAAAGAGAAAATAAAAGATCCAGGACCAAAAGATGACGTAGATCAGATAATTGTGAGCTAAGATCATAAATTTTTTTACAAATTAGATTTTTTATCCCAATGCGAATGAGTATCTAAAAACTACGTGCTAAATTTCATAATTCGATCTAAATTTTCAGGAGGAAATGGAGTCTAACATAACAACGACGCTTTATATCCTAACTATTCTAATGAAATTAATGAAACTTAATGAAAAAGGTAGCGAGAAGGAAGAAGTAGGCCGAGCGCATCGTTTAGTTCACAAATTATGTGCTCTTGGTGTAGCTTTACGAGACGGTCAAACTCTTTTGCATCTTGCTGTTAACGCAGACACACCTGTAGACGATTTTCACACCAACGATGTTTGCAAGTATGTTTATAATTCGAATGTCTCTTGAAAAAATTTGCTGTAAACTTATTTATAACTTGTGATATTATATTTTCAAGATTTCCTTGCACTGCCACTGCTAAATTTCTCATACAATGTGGAGCTGACGTTAATGCTATGGATAATAACCGGAATACACCTCTTCATGTTATTGTTAGCTACCAAAAACCCATCAGGTGAATATTATTTTGACTTTTTTTTTCCTTTCAATGTTTAAATATCGACGATTACTTCATCGATTGATTACAAAACACGTGAAATAATATTGGCTTTATTTTTACAGTGACTTTCTGACGCTTCATTCAATTATAATGGACCTTACAGAGGCCGGAGCACATATGGATACAGTAAACATTAACGGAAAAACTCCGTATGACGCTGCAACCACAGGTGAGTAATTGTTTAGATAAATAAAGTCTCTTGAGTTAAATTGAATATAGAATACCGTATGATTCGTGATTTTCAGGTATAGCAGAGATAATACTTCGTACACAGACAAAATTATCTCTAAAATGTATGGCAGCTAAAGCTGTGAAGACGTACAATTTGTCGTACACCGGTAGTGTACCACGGTCTCTTGAAAGTTTTATAGAACTTCATGGGCCGGGATTAAATCAAGGCTAACTTGGATAAGTATTTGATTGTGAAATCGTGCAAAACTGGAGTTTCTTTCGTTTTTTTTTTTTTTTTTTAATAATACTTCAAAGTTAGGTACAATATTTGTATCGACAATGACTAAGACGGCAGCTATTTAATTAGTTTTAATATGATAACCGCCAATTCATAAGAAAACGTTATAAATAATTTTACAGAAATTTAATTTTAAATTAGACAGATTTGGAAAGAGATTATTTGTATGGCTCTATGATGATTAAACGATGATACATATAATTGACCGATTTTTAAAGTTTTGGATTTGAAAATAACTAATGAAAATAATAAAAGGGTCTAGAATCAATGGAATACCG
The DNA here is from genome assembly GCA_949628255.1 of Macrophya alboannulata. Taxonomy (NCBI): domain Eukaryota; kingdom Metazoa; phylum Arthropoda; class Insecta; order Hymenoptera; family Tenthredinidae; genus Macrophya; species Macrophya alboannulata. Next base: position 15,261,194 of record OX451211.1, on the reverse strand, counting down.
GTATAGTAAATTAATTGTCCTATAAATACGCAAAGAAATAAATGAGCTGTACAATTGATGCCTTTTTTTCATGAAATGTGAATTAAAAGAGAAGAGTATGAATAACAGGCGATTTTTCGATAATTTTCAAATTTGTTTAAATACTGTTAATTGTTTTGTTGTTGTTTTTTTTTTTTTTTTTTTTTAATAATATATTCAAAGACGTAAACAATTTTTACAGAGACTGAAATTCAATATTTAAATCTAACACTGTGATTACTGGTTACGTTCTTTCGCAATACAATATACTCTTTTCATTTTAGTTCATGAGATCTAGTCAGATTCTTATCTTCGTATACGGATTAAACCATAGATATTAATTATATTTTGTTTTTAATCTATTAAATATTTATCTTTGATAAAAATAAAAAGTTATCTAATCTTAAAGATATTTATAATTTCGTCAATTCGCATACAGACAAGGTATGGGAGAAATAGATAAACAAACCGACAATTAATCTTTCCGAAAAAATTTCTTACATATAACTAGTTATTATTGAATTTATTAATTTATATATTAGACTGTTATTTATTGTAATTTAATGCTCATACGACTATTTGTTAAGTTTACACATTTGCAATGAGCTAAGGACTGTGCGGAACTGTTCTATATCTAATGCAAATTGAGTATTTTATATATGTAAAAAAATAAATAAATAAATAGAAAATAAACAATAATAATATAATTTCCGCACAGTTTTTACTCTAAATCTAATTGCAGGTAAGTAAAATTGTCATATTTATTTATCGGTATCTTTGTGGAAGGGAATATTGATAATAACTAAAGTTCAAAGACTCTGTATAATAGTAAAAATCTAAGACTAATTATTTTTGTCCATTATCAATGCATAAGTAATTCTTTTTCCTTTTTTTCTTCCATCGAGCAAAATTTTTGGTCCGCTTTGTAAAGATAAGCTAATATTTTAAATAAGTTTTGATGTTAGGAAAATATTTTCTGGTCAAAGTATTTGCGCTAAAAAATATTTCTCTGTTTCTTTTTTTTTTTTATGTGTAAGTTAAATATTAGTTGAATTAAATATCACTTGATATTATTCTATAGGGTATACCTAAAACAAATGGGATGAATTTTTAATATAAATAATGTAGATTCAGATCAGAAATGCACAAAAGCTATGACAATAACGATTATTTTTTGCTAAATTTTTTTCCCCTACCCTCTTTTTGATAGAAAAAATTATAAACAAATATACATAATATAATTATGGCAAAATGAAAATAACAAATTACAAAATATTCATTACGATAATACCTATACACGTATAATAATATAGTATATTTTATTATAATGCATTTTTATTTTCTAACTGTATAACCGAGCCAATTTGAATGAATATGTTGTATAATAAATTCGAAGACTAACATTTACAATATAAGACATTATGTATTAATGAAGTAGTAAATTTACTTAGTAACTTTTATCTTCGATAATATAGGTATAATAATAAAATAAATATTGATTAATTCTTATTTTCAGTTACGTTTTCATGGCGCGTTAATTACGTAGATACATACATGCATACATACATTACTATTACAATATTTTCAAATTCTCTTCGGCCTCATTTCACAACTAAGAAATAAACTAAAATATGGCTGTAGCTCAAAACTTCAGATGCATTACTTATCTGAAAAAAATTAAATTGACACTTTGTTGACTATTTTCACCGCTTAATTTTATTACTTTCAAGCTCTCTAGTGAGTTATGAGTTTTTTTTTTGTTTTTCACTATTTTTTAATTATGGTTTATATATATAATAATTGTACATACATATTTTGAAATGAAAATTATTGATAATATACCATCCATGGATAAATCCAAATAATATTAATTAATGATCGGAGGATCATTACATATATCATCAGTATATATAGAAGTATAATTCCAAAACATGGAAAATAAAGAAATAATAGCATTTCATAAATAGGTAGTGGAGCAATTCAATTGTCTACATAAATTGTATAACAAAAGTTCGAATGCATGTACACGAAAATCAGATATCTATGTATATAAAAGTATTAAAAAAAAAAATGAGAAAAAAATAAAAATAAACGGACGGATGTTCTAAACGTGAAATTCTGGTGTCTTCTATTACAAGAATAATTTGCGATTGAACTATACATGTGTACATGTACATTATTTGAAAATAAAAATATAATAAATCTGTTAATCTGTTTTACAAATACAGATTATTTACAGCTAATTTGGAAAAAGAGATATAAATCAAAAATTGAAAAAAAAAAAAAAGAAAAAACAGAATTCATTTTAGTCAATTACTGAATTACATAAACTGAAATTTAATTTTAATAATTCGGAAACGTTCAAAACGCTAATTCACTTATCTAATAATTCTATTATCATATCTCGATCTCAAATACATTAAGATATGAAAAAACAAAAAATCAAATTGAAAAAAATTGTTTTACTAAAGTACATAATGGCTTGTGTGAGAAAAAGCATATTCAAAGTCGATAACAGACGACTTTTTCTCTACCTCGTATTATCATAAATTCATATTAGTTTACAAATTTCCTTCCTTCCTTTTTCAAGTAAACTCAAATCGTCTACTAAAATATCATAAATTAATCTTTATCTCTCGGATTGACAACACTAGTTTAATAATTAATTCTATATTCGCAGTGTGAATGATTTTTAGGCCTCCTGTATAAGGAAAACTTATTTTCTACCATCATTCGTTTGCTCTGATCGTCTTGGAACCGGATAACGAAGTACCAAAGTGCTGTCAGCAGATATTATCGGAAGGGCATTGTCACAATGATCATTTATCAAGTGGCTAACACTGTCGAAGACACGATCTTTAGTGCGTACCTGTAAATTCATTAAATTTATATAATAAATTTTATCCCATATGAATGAAACTTTATTACAATTTATCTGATCAGATATACTTACAACACCTTCAGGGTCTATAAGTAACAAATGTCTAGGAGTACCGCCGTTCATTCCTGTAAGAACATATTGACCGGGAGAGCCCTGCGATTCTCTGACTAAAAAATCCCCATCCTAAAACAAACAGAATTCAGTTAGACGATGAATAAACAAATTAAAAATAGAGTGGTGAACAGATTTGCTTAAACCCTTGCCTTGGTAAGCATGGATTCCGCTTCTGCTCTGCTTATGCTACCGTGGAACCAAATCTCTCGTTTTAATTGTTGCTTTTGGGACTGCGGACTGAGTTTACTAACGTCTGGAATCGTGGTGTTGAATGGTTCTGTAAATGGAATAATTTTTAGTATACTATAATCGTATAAAATAACATTTATTCATCTATAAAACTAAACTGAAAAGCCAAAATTCTCACGCATATCAAACGCGTCTCGTTGTTCTCGCCGCGTATCCCGACTTGCAGCGATAACAGTATCATTCACATAGTTGTGTTCAACAATTACGCTGCTTGACGGTATAGCAGAAGCTGAATCCGAACTGAGATCAATAAGATTCCCAGTTTCTGTAATACAGAGAATAAGTAATTGAAGTCAGTCAATTGAATTGATCAATTGGTCAATTTTATTGAACAGAGTTGAAGTAATACCTGGCCATTGTTGAGTCTGTCTTCCTCGATTGCTCGAAAGCGTGTCTGTGAGAGGCGAACATTGAGCTGAGCTACTCGCCCCGTGATTGTGATTGGAATGATGTTTTAAATTGGGTAAAGTCGAGGCATTAATTGGCAGCGGAGGTACAGGAGGAGGTCCGATATCTGGCGGTACTTTTCCTGGTAAATCGTTGTAGTAGTCTCTATCAGCGTCCCGAGGACCAGTCAATGCGGTACTAGAACCGAAAATCGTTTATTAAATAAAACGGTATAAGTTTTAGTAAAATAAAGCTTGACAAAACTCAGACGAGTTCATTTACTGTTAATTATCTAACTAATTACATCGAGGAAGGTTTGGTGAGAAATTCTTTGAATCTTAATTCAAAGGCTTGACCAATCGTCGCGATTACGTCTTGCGCCAATCCGCCACCGCATTCCAATACGTAACAGGCTCGCCATTCTTTCAAATTTTTTGCTATGTATGCAACAAAGTCCAGCGTATCCTGTTGATATTATAATCATAGTTGAGTCATACTCTTCCATAGAAGTACTTTGAAAAAACATCAGATAATCTTTGATGAGTTTAATATTTTTTATACCGTGTCTCCTCCTGAGGCAAAAGATATTCTTGGCATATCATGTTTCGCGACTATTGAACCAGTGTCTAACATAGTCAGTGCTAAACTGCAGCTACTTATTATGAGATTTATGTTAGATCCCGCATGTTCCATACGCGGTTTGTCCGCAATTGCTTTTAGGACTTTACGATCTACCTAGAAAAACGATTAATTACAGGAATGAATTTTTTTTTTCTATAGAAATAACAAACTGCAATTGAAAATCGAGTTGATATATTGCTTCAGCTTATTTCAAAGACGTTACATATCATTTTCGTTGTGAAATGAGACCTATGTTAATGATAATACAATGAAAATTCTTATGTTTGCACAGAGTATGATGAATATTTTCATACTCGTAATTCATAGCGTATATTTATATTGATAAAAATTCGTTTAATGTAAGCAGAAGACATTAAATTTCAATAAATTTTCCGTTTTTTTTTTGTGTTCTCATTATAAATATTTGAAAGAGTTATTAACGCGGAAAGAAGCTTGAACCGACTTTTAATTCAATGATGGATAAATAAATGTATAAATTAGGATAAATTTCGAGTTGAAAATAAATAAATATAGAATAAGAAAAATTGGCGTAATTTAAGTGTGAAATATATTAATTCGGAGAGTGAAATTTGATGCTAAATAGTTAACTTACTCTTCTTTTCTTATCAGCAGATTTTAAACCAGCAGCCTCGCAAACTCTGTTAATACATTCCCTGTAAAAAAAATAAAAAAATAATAATAATAATAAATAAAATACGTTGATAAAAGTTTAGATCGTTTGATTTGATAAGGAAAATTAAATATATGTCATCGTAAGTAAACAAAAAAAAAAAAAAAACTAATATGTTTCAACGATAAATCATCATCAGTCAACGATGACGGATATTTGTCACTGTATGCATGTATTTACATACATACATATATAATTTATACTTATCACACAAAGTATGGTTGATAATTAATTATACTCACTTAGCAACACACGATCTTGTTTCAAAATCCAAACTTTTCATAGAAGTATATACCTCAAGGCATCCTATGTACTGAAAAATAGTTAAAAATATGAGATTGGACCAATGAAAATTTTCATTTATTTGATAAAATTTCGATACTAAAAAATAGTTTTTTTGTTTTTTGTTTTTTAATCTGATCAGATGGTAGTGAAATAATAATAATAATATTCATACCCTAACTGCGTAAGTTATGCCTTCTTTGGTAACTTGATTATCAGAATGTAACCAACCCCTCGCCGGTTTACTAATGAAACTTCCGCCGCCTCCGCTAGACATTGCTGAAAACAATATTGAATATGATTGAAATCAATAAAGAAAAAAATTGAAATTAATAAAAATGAATAAGGAATATCTCAGATAAGAAAGTAATAAAGTAAAAAAATTAAAAAAAAAAATTGGAATAATTTACGAGCTCAGAAATTAGTATTCTCTTTAGTGAAGAAATGTGTGAATAGAAAAAAGAAAAAAAATACTATTTTTTTTTTGCACGAAGTTTGTCAATACTCGGAATGATTTACGGTGTTTATTATCGATCAACAGGTTTTTATTATTCAATATTATACCTTTACTTTACCCACTGTCCCGCACTGTGAGACGCAATTGTTGATTCAGATTAGATGAGTCTTTTTTTGTTCATAGACGACTCAGGCTTGCTGTGTCGTATATGTATGTGAATGAAGGAAAAACTTTTGACACATACGCACATCAGTTAACGATATGATTACCAAGAATTGAATGGAATAAAAAATTAAAGTTATATTGTAATTTTATTGTGATTCAACAGCGGTAAAAGCGATTGTATCAATTATTGTGTTAAATATAAAATACAATATTTAGTATTGTTACATGATTTGACAGCTGACAGAAATGGTTCACAATCCGTGATTCCTCAAGTTCATTCATAACTTATTATGGTATCTATAAAATACATGTATCTATATGCTACGGCAGGGCCATTCATAACACATAGTCGAGGATACGATTCATGAATTAATTGTTGTTTCACCGCGAACGCGATTAATCATGTTGGAAAAATTTACTTACTTTACATACAAAAAATTTGATCCGATCTAATAACCGGCACATAACTCATCATCGGCAAGTATACTATCGTTAATCGACTGCCGCACCCTACGGAAATTATACCATTTGTCCAATTCTACGTATCAAACGCAAATCGGCAAATGGTATGTCCTCGTGGTGAAAAGTATCGCGGATTAAAATGATCAATGAATGTTGTTACAAAAAAGAAACAAATAAAAGGATGATCAGGGAATGATTTGAAAAAAAAGAATGATTTTCGCGATGATATTATTAATATAATATTTTGAATTTAATTTTTTACAAATGAAATAAAAAATGTTTCGTTTTTGTGCGGAGCGGGGGATTTCCCTGACAAATGTTTAGGTCGTTCGTTATTTGGATCCGTGTAACATATATTTGGACAAGTTTGACCATAATGATTTCAACCATCGAGTTCGTTTCTTCGGTCGTACAATTTTCGTTAGTTTATATCGCGATTTCCGGTTACGGTGAAATAACTCGTGCGGCGGCATGATACTTTTTCTTTTGAGGTTATGAAAGCGTAGCTAGATTCAAAAAGATAATTAACATCATTGAAAGATATAACTCGGAAGAGAGAAGAGACAAAGAGTGTGTGTTTCTATAGGAATATTAAAAATAACAATAGATTGATAATCCTTGATATAATGTGATTTATGATAATATAAAAGCGTGTATTTGATAATTGATAAATCAGTGCATAAAGACAAACTTCTATAGTATACGAGAAGTAAAGAAAATAAAATAAAAAATATATATTACAAGGGGCAGAAAGATGGCGAACACAAGTTACTACTGCTCCGCTTTTTCTCAAGACTGTAGATATTTAGCCACTTGTGGTAGTGATGGTAAATTGAAAATTTGGGACACGTCAACAAGCTGTTTAAAACAAGAATACATACCAAATTTACATCTATCATCACCGTGCAGTGTTCTCGCATGGATATCCGTTAGCCGTCAATCAAACATCAATTCGGTATGCCATGTGCGCGGCGATATCACTTTATCATATATCCCACCATATCAATATCATCAATTAAACAAACTAGCAATAAAATTACCCAAAAAATTCATGCATGCTAAAACTCTTGACTTCTGATTCAAAAATTCGCTTAGCTGGCACAAACAAAAAAAAAAAAATCAAATTCAGAAGCCGGATTTAGGTTAGGTTCGACGTTAAATAATTCAAATTCGTGAAATTTGACAAAAAAAGGTGTAAAAAAAAAAATTTCGAAAATAAAAATTCAAATTTTTATAGAATATCAAAAAACTTTCTCCCTTATTCATAAAAGCAAAGACATTTTTTACCAAATTTTCACTTTCCAGACTTCGCCATGGAAGAAACGGAGGAGAAAATCTACTACTACGGAGGGCGAAGAGGCGGGTATAGTTGCTATGGGTTCTGTAAACGGGGATGTTATTTTATATGACGTAGCAGCAGCCTCTGTTAGTAAACAATTGTCCAAGGGTCATTCGGGCGTTATAACAGCGATAGATTGGTCAGATAGCATCGGTTTATTCACAGCTTCGGAAGATCGTCTCATTGTTGAATGGAATGTTAAAGAAAATGGGATAAAATCTAAATGGAAATCTGGGAAAGAGAAGATTACAGCTATAGCTGTTCTGAGGCATGATAACTCCCTAGTTTCAGCCGGTAAATTCATCAAATTATGGGATTTAACAACAAAACGTGCTGTTATGAGCTTCACTGGACATGCTACATATGTTACTCACTTAAATCCTCTCGTTATCAACGGGGAAAATAGTTATCTTATTAGCGGAGCTAGTGGAGATAGACAACTCAACGTTTGGTCTTTGAATAAGGTAAATTGTTCGCGGATATTTGACCAGGAATTGTTAAAATGGACAAAATAAAGATGAAAAAAAAATTTAACAAGGGTATACAATATTTCGGGAACAAGAATGATTTATTTTGGTCAATTTCACATTTTGGATATGACAAAGGCAATTGTTTTTTTTTTTTTGCTCATTCATATTTCGGTCTTGTAAAGAATAAATTTTTGGTCTTATTTTGTTGGTTTCAGAATATTTTAAGCAGTGCGATGAATTTTAACGCCGCAACTTTTCGAACAAACAATTTTAAATCTTAACGTGTTTTTACAAAGAAGAAACTCTGTAGTTTTTTAGTATTTCAAAAAGAAACAGCTGTAAAATTCTTTGTTCCTGATCGTAAACAATCTTTTTGATTTTATTTGGTAATAATTTTCAATATTTTTTTGTCTATTTTGACTCTTACCTTTCCAAAAAATGAATCCTACATTTTTGAAACAGTATAACAACACCCGCTATTCAATTCTGATAAATTCTCTTTTGATTCCACCTATAGGATGGTGGTGCAAAAAATTCTGTAGCAATATTTGTGATGCAAGAAGAGGCGGTTTCTGTGTCAGCGCAAGTCAATGAGGAATCACAAATTGAAGTTCTAGCAGTTTCGAGATCTGGACAAGCGCATTTGTTCAAACATCAGCCCAATGGGCGTACTTCAAAGCCTCTAAAACCAGTGCTTAACATAGTGGTTTCATCGCATAACGGGCCGAAAGAATCTGTTAAAAAAATACCAATTCTAAGAGGAAAATTAACGGAAGATTCAAAGCTACTTCTAGCGTATGGTTCCTACCTCAATATCACATTCGAAAAAGTGACACCAGATTATTCTGAAAATTTACAATGTCTTTTGAGGGCAGAGGCAAAGAAAATTAAGGAAAAAAACGATCTAGGAGTTTCTAAATTAAAATCAACAACGGTTGACGGAGATGTCGAATATCTAGTCACAGGTAATGAGACTTCACCTTTTTTTTACTTTTTTTTTTTTTCAATTCGAGTGAGAACTTATTTATTTGATCATTTTTCTTGTTCCAGGAACACCTACTACAGCTCTGAAAAGGAGTCGAACAAGTGGAGCAGGGTCTCAATTACCAATGGAAATAAGATTGGAAAATTTAAAATTAAAAACTCTGGCTAATACGCCGGGAGAAACTCCTACGAAGGCTACTAACATGGCGCAGCTATTAATGCAGGGGTTGAATAGCAAAGATAAATCTATTCTCAAGGACGTGTTACTAACCCAAGATGAAACTTTGATTAAAAACACAGTCTCCAGGCTACCGGTAGAGACTATAGCTCCTCTAATGAAAGAATTGACCATAATGTTGCAGGGAAAAACGCAATCGTACGTCTGATTGAATTCTGTGTCATTTGGTAATGAGAAATGAGGATTTTATTTGATCTATTTTGATTTCTTTCAGTACTAAAATTGCCATTACTTGGCTAAAGACTTTGGTGCAAACATTCGCCGGACATTTACTTTCTTATCCAGACATCGGGGATCTTTTAGGACCAATTCTAGGAACTGTAGATGCAAAGTTAAATTTATTACCACAATTGTGCCGGCTTAAAGGACGTGTTGCTCTTATTACTGGACAAATATCTCAAGCCAGTCAAAAACAGGATAAATTAAATGAAGAGAGTCTTCTTGTGTACCAAGAACCAGGTATCTAACTTGCCTCATATTGTTTCTATTTTTTTTTTTTTCTCTAATAAATTATGGTATTTGGAATGATATCAATTTTATTTAATTAGACTATTCAAAGGTAGAAAAATATCGACCAAAAGATGGTAAATCGTTGTAGAGTGTTGAGTTATTTGAACTGAAAGCTTTATTTGAATCTACAAACTCTAATTCTATTGATTTTGAGTTGTTTTATTTTTTTTTTTTGTTAAGAAATACGATTTTATTCAGCCTTTTTTAAAACTGATAATTTATAAATGAGGATTTTTAAATGCAGATTCTTCGGACGATGAGAGTGAGGTAGAAGAATTGGCAACAGGAAGTGAGTCTGATGGAATTTGGGAAGAAGCTTCAGATCAGGAAATGAGCCAAGATGTAAACAATGAAAATGACGAACAAGAAGAAGAAGAAGAAGAAGATGAAGAGGAAGAGGAAGAAGAGGAGGCGGCAGATGACGACGATGAGGTTTCTATGTCGAGTTGAACATCTGGAAAGTAAGATTAAGCTAAAATGAAAAAAATGAATAAAGTCTTACAAAGAAAACTGGATTATTCAAATTCGGTTCTAAATTTTTCAGCAATTTTGTTACTTTTTAAAAGATCACGATTTCTATAATACAAGTTTTCCAATTTGTTCTTCAATGGCCAGCAACAGAATTATCATTAAACTTCTGAGAAAATTTTTTTTTTCTTTCAAAGAGTTTAACTTACTGTTTTTATTAAACGAGTGAATTTAATTTCGGTTATATCTTCCATCTGTTGATTTGTGTGTGTGTATTTTTTATTTTTTATTTTGTATATAAATATGAAAGGTACTATTCGATTCGTACATTGTATAAAATTCTTTTCGTCGATTCTTCTGGCCATTAATGAATATATTTTTGTAAATAAATAAGTAATAGATATATACCATCTTCAACACACTGCACTTTGATATTTCAGCCCTTGACTAAGGCAGTTGCGATTAAATCACTGTCGTTTTTCATTAAAGCATAAAAATTTGTTATATTAGAATCATTTGATGCACAGATTTTCAGATTATACATATAATAACAAAGGGAATAAAATATCGCATATTGAATATGTAAGTTTAATTACATAAATACACAAAACGAATAAAAATAAAATAGGATAAACAAAATATCGCAGGTTTATATTTTTGTATCATGTACTACCAAACTATTACTGCTCTTAGTTATTTGTAACAAAAGTACTGAAAATGTTCATCCTATAATTGAAAGAGAAACATTTTGCTGAATAATAAACGAGAAAAAAAAAATGAAATAAAATAAATAAAAAAATCTATGAAATGGAATCTAATATTGGTTTGTTAAAAACAAAAACATTGAATTCTTTCTAAAAAATGAAAAAAAAAAAAATCGGTTTTTTTTTTTTTAACGAATAATATTATGTTAATTTGTTTTGAAAAAATTTATTCAAAATCTTTACAGAAGAATACTTAAATAAATAAATAAATAATATTAGATTTCGGTAATTCTATAGTTAATAATAATAAATATATATATAATAAAAAGAAATTAAGAATATGTATCCAGCGAGCACGTTATTTTTATTAAATTGATTTCCAAATAAATTGCTCAGGATAGATTTCTCTGATGGTTCTAAGTTAAAAATGAATACTGTGACTTTGTTTAGAGAAACAAACGTCGTGATATTCACCGTTATAACTAGTGTCAATATTAAACGTCCGTTACGCTTAACGGTTCAAGCCTTCAGCCTTTGATGTTTCAACATAATATAATATTATGTGCAGACTGTGTTAGCATAAATTATAGAATATTATACAGTAAACGTTGTTTTCTCATGACACATTATGAAAAAAATTTATTTTGGCTTAATCGTGTCAGTCTGCAGTCTAGTCGTTTACATCTCAACGAGTTCAAACCGCTACTTTATTATTTTAATCGTCGTTCAATTTATCCACGTGATAATTTAAGACTCTTCAAAATAAATTCTTTATTAATTATTCGATTAAACAAAGAATAGTTTTTTGTTTTTTTTATCCATTTCATAATTCAGGACTTGAATTACTCCTGCGTACGTAACGATTGAAGTAATCTGGTCGCCAGCATTTACAACTACCTGGTACCAAGAACCAATCGTAATAAAGTCTTACCTGTAAAAAAAAATTAGTTTATTTTTATATTTTCTCATCAAATTATCAATTATTTAGTTTTGAATCAAATTTAAAGTCATTAAATTACCTGAAAGCAACCCATTTCATCTACACCATCGCAATGCTGTTGTTGCGCTTGTTGTTGTTGTTGTTGCTGAAATTGAGACCCGGTATTACTCCTGGCCTCGTTTTCACCTGCACGTTTTTGCAAGTATTGTTGATAGTTTTGAAAATCATGAACAGGCGGGGGAGATCCAGCGACTGGTTCTCTTGGACCAGGTAATCTAGAGTTTTGATTATCTTCCAAAAATGTATCGGGATAGAATATCTCTGCTACCAATAAGCTGGTCCATCTAGGTGATGATAAGCAACCACCGTCTAGGTAGTGGCATCGAGACTGCCTGTTAATTATGGAAAAAAAACAGAAAAAAAGCAAAAATTATAAAAGATAGAATGAAATGGCTGATTAGAAAATTATTTTTACTGTAAAGAAAAATCATTAATTGAGATTTAAACTCGATTACTAAACATCAATGAAAGTATTGGAGATTATAGATTTTTTTTGTTTATTTGAATTATATTTGGTTGATATTTTGTGAGGGAATTTTGTGGAACTTCAAAAGGATATGAAAAAAATTGGAATACAAAGATTAATGAAAAAAAAAAAACAAAAAAAAATTAATTAAATTTTGCTCCTATTTGAAATCTTGAGATTAAAAATTTTTTTAAAATTGGTTCCAATGATATGAAATTAGCTTTCAAATTTCATTGAGTTTTGATACAAAATGCGAAAGTTATGATCGTTTTATTTATTTATTTATTTATTTATTTATTTATTCATTTTTTTGAATTTTGAAACCGGAAGTGATCAATATTGGTCTGAAAGGATGATGATTTATCGTAAAAAGTTTCGAATTTTATATGAAGAAAAAAAAACCAAAAATCGGTAGACTCTGAAGCTTTGTTTTTTTGTAATTTTTTTAATATTTGTAAAGTTCTCAGAGGATGAAAATTGAATGTAAAAAATTATATTCCAAAAATATTTTCTTTCGTGAATACAAAAATTGAACTTGTCGCTATAATTACTTTCATAAATTGCAAAAAAAAAAAAAAATAAAAATAAAAAAATATTAAAAATCAAAAAGCTCACATGCATCTTGTGACCTCGATCGTCTGTGTGAAATATCCTTCGTAAGGAATTTGCACAACGTATCGCCAAACGCCTTGATAATTTTTAGCAAATACTGGCGTAGCGTATTCGACTTTTGCTGGGCAAGGAGTCGGGGGTCCTGAATATTCGGCTTGTTGTGATTCTTGGGGGGATGTTCTTTGGCGATATTCTGGAATCGGAGGATCGTCTCTTCGTTCAGCAGCTGCTGATGCCAGAGGCTCGCCTTGGATGGCTTTGTAGAGCATGCAGACCCTGCGTTTGAAAAAACAAAAACAATTTTTAGGATTTTCGATTATCCGATCCATTTCTCTATTTTATATTTATAAAAACGTTGTTTTTTTTTTGTGTTTTTTTTTTTTACGGAACTCACACTCCTCCACCATTGTCGCAAAATTTTCGTCCACTTCTTTCCGAGTCTGCAGATACTTTATCGGATATTTTTCTCACCGAGGTTTCTGCATTACTAGATCTTTTAGATCTGCTACGTTTTTCGTCCGTATCGACCCTGAAAATATTTATCAAAATTGTCATTCAATTTGTACTAAAACCTATTCTCCCTAATTTGTTTTTTCTTTTTTGCAACTGATTTAAGAATGAATTAAAAAAACTTACGAATTCTGTGAGAACGGTTCTACCTTTGCCACTTTAGGCAGTGAATCATCAGCCTTCAGAATGGGCAAAGCTTTACTCAAAAACTTTAACGTATGATTCCGCAACAGTTCGCTATAAAACAGAAAAAATAAATAAATAAATAAATAGAATGATTTATTTCCATCATTTTGTGACGATAAGGAAAATATCGATCGTATTGAATAGCACTGCATAATATTATTAGCAATAAATTATCTGTTTAATTATATAATTGACCCCTGACATGATTAACTGATAGTTTTATTCAGTGATTAATCGTTTTTGTTTTCTAATTATAAACGCGATAACACGGTGTACCCAATTAATTTGTCGACATCGTTTATCGAACTGCCTTTGCAAAAATATGTTTAAAAAGTAACATTCAAATCTGCAGCATAATGAGTTACGTTAAGATATAATAAAAAAAAAACGCGAAAAATAATCAAACAACTTTCTCATTACTAATTTGTATTTTTTTGTTCTTTTGCAATTTTTTTTTATCAGTTATAAGTATTCATCTAGTGTTTTATCTCACAAGGGATAAGAAGATCCTAGAACGTGTTGTCGCATAGGATTACGTGGAATATATCCCTTGTTAAGGTCTCCGCAAATGTTGTGAATCGAAACGAATCCCTTTCCCTGTTTACCAGTGTCTGAAAAACAAATAAAAATAGATTTTTATTCCTATTTATTAATCATGGCAATTCATTTTCAAAGTTCATTCGTCGCTTCGAGAATGTTATCAGCTTTGTAACGTTATAATTAACTTCGTTATTTCACGGGGAGAATTTTAACTTTTAGTAGAAAAAAAAAATATAAAATCGTCGGTTAAAATAATTCACTTTTAGCTCTAACAATTGAATCGAGATAATTATCAAACTAGAATTAATTACCTTGGCATTCCTTCTCGCTATCTGCGTAAGGCGGTGGTCTTACTTTCGGTGGTTCCGCATTCGGGGATTCCACAAAAGCGTAATAACCCTCGGGAGGTTCACTTTCCTGTATACTAGAATCCTTTATCGAATTGTTGGTCTGTTCTTTTCTCAAATATTCTTGACCCATTACCGCGGAAACGCACATCAATACCATCTGCACCCAGGAAGTAATAATTAATTAATTAATTAATGAATTGATTATGGAGAAATACTTTCTAATAAAAACGAATGAATAAGAATTGCCTATGCATATATACAAGACGCTAAAGGTAATTTATATAACCATAACGTATTTAGGCTACCAAAAATCGCTAATTCAGAAATTAATATCGCCAATTTCTATTTATAAACAAATTATTGGTATTATCGAAGTAAACTATCATCATGTGTTTATGTGTGTGGTGTGTTCGAATTCTTGATCGTGACCTCCTAAGATAGCCAAGGTACAGCTAAATGGAGATAAACATTAAATATCCTATATCCTATCCTGACTGGGCGTGTTTGACGGGTGTATAGGTATATCCTTCTCTCTCTTTATATAGATATATGTATATGCATATACACGTATGCATATGGATCTATAGTTGTTTTTGTAACGGTACCTGGTCCACTGACCATATTAATATATACAAACGTGTATTACCACTGACACACATAACATCTAGGTATACATACATATAGGCGTATTATATAGTTATATACCGATCGTGGAATCCGAAGATATAATAATACAAAACGATGAAGAAGAAGCCCCGTTCGACGAGCGGATTTTGATCATCAGCACAGCTTATCGGAAATAGATTAGTCGCGTATATCGTCTCGAAAAATTTTCTCATAATTTTAAAAATTGAGGAGAACCGAAAAAATAAAAAAAAAAATTAGATAAAATAAAAAAATCGAAGCAGTATTATATCATATTAGATATACATATTGTCGAGGAAAGGTGGATAGTTGTTACAGCGATGTTTTAAGAGAAAAAGAAATTCAACCTACTTATTCACTTCCTCAATTTTAATACAAAAGCGTGATTTCAGCCGGTTTTCGAAGGGGTTACGCACCGCGATTACCGCTTATTCCGTGTGCACAGATTTTTACGAGGTGGTTCAACCGGTAATAATACCAGTTACATGAACACCGAGCCGTAACGGGCTGGAGGAATTATGTTATTGTAATTTCTAATATATATTTCCTTTTTCTTTTGTAACTGGGATAATATGTAAAATAGTTTTTCGCTTTTTCTTTACGACGATTTTTATACATGATTTTCGAAATCGAATATTATAATCAAGTATAATATACGCGTTAATTTTCTAAACGAAACAATAAATTCAAAATTTCCAAAATCCAACGTATAAAGTTATAAAATATATGCAGAAAACAGAATTTCGATTATAACCGCCGAACTATTTTGATCAATATTCTAAAAAAAATATGGATTTCAAAACTTACGGTGAACGTGCGAAACTTCATTGTGGTTTGGTTCGTTAAATATCGACGGTAACAGTATTTCTGAATAGTATTAGCCGATTAATTGATTGAAATTTCCTGCTGCACCAACGAGAGAGTGTCTTCTTCGTCCGTCCTCTGTTCTTCGACTTAAGAAAGACTCTAAACTCCAAGAGTCTAGACCGATGGCCCCGATGTCCCCTACCTTACCTTACCTTACCTTACCTTACCTCACCTGGTTACCTGTACCTGTACCTGTACCTGTAACCCATACGGGCGTATGCGAGGAATCTTCGTGGTTGTTGTTGAGGTGCAACATAAGGTTAATGTGCTACATTCTACCCATATAACAGAGTTATGTAGCGTTATACGAATGTCCAGTGAAGCTGTATAGTATACACACATAGAACGAGGAAACGCCTCGAGGTGTGATCCACTCAGGCGAAACTATACCTCAAAGGTGCATACCTGTAACGTGTATATCTATATTGGAGGAGATTTGGCCTTGACCGATAACCAGAAGTGGCGTAGCGTGCGATGGTAGTCTCGGAAGTCTGGAAGAGATGGACTATGCACGATATGTGTCTATAGGTCTCTAACTGATCGTGGCTAGTCTTACTATTCGATAATAAAATAAAGAAATATTATAAATGAAAGTTTTTTTTACTGATATGATGACGCGTCTTTATTTGAACCTCCACGACTATCTTCGGTGAACTAGGCCTAGAAATTTATGAATATTTCTCCTCCTGTATTGGTTGTAGCAATTAAGGTATTCGTCTGCAGTTATCGCGCTTTCTGTTGAACGAATATATTAGTCCCTGGATGACGATTTGAGTTTGGATATCAATTACTGGATATACCGACACCTCGATCCTATTCAAGAGCGATAGAAATCATTTCATGATAAAATTATCACAGTGTAAATTTATTGCGTGGGTGTGAGTCGCGTGTGGTTAACGTCACGTATAGATTAACGGTTAGTCCGGTGGTACAGTTAGAAATAGCCTATAATACGACGAATCGCGAAGATACTCGTTTTCAGACCAATGAGTAATTCAAGAACTACAGGTGGAAGAAACGTCAGATGAAAATGGAGGAATATTTTTCTGTTTTAGTGAAGAATATAGTTTTTAGCAGAATAAAGATGGAGCGATTTAAGTGCACGCGTGAGTGAAAAAATTTATAATCGTTCCGTTTTCACCAGAAGATCGACTGCGCAACTTATAACATGATCATGAGGCGTAATGTGCGGGGGTAAAACACGGTACGAACAATGGCTGATATTTTCGGTAATGCTCTTCATTTTTATTCATATAATTCATATATGATCAACTTGTGAAATCATGCATATTATAGAATCAAAATACAATTGATCACCTTCACAGGATTCAGCGTCATACTAATTTATGATTAGAGACCGATGCTATGGAATGAAAGGCCTATAGCAGAGCAATGGCTAAGACGTGTCTACTGATCGATATGGAGCGATTTAATTGTAGTATGTACTACACGCAGATCGAAATGAGCGGGAGACGAACAAAGTACGAACGATGGCTGATTTTTTCGGCGATGCTCTTTATTTTTATTCATAAAACTTTTTTAACGTCCCGTTTCTCTGATATCAGAGAAAAGAGGAAGTTATTGTATTCACCCCGGAAATGAGAAGTTGAGTTTTCACTAGATCTCGACGTTTTGAAGTCTAGAGAATCATCTCCGATCATTTTCAGATGGACGTCTGTGTGTGTGTATGTATGTATGTATGTATGTATGTGATCAATTTTTTTGTCCGACGATATCTCGAGAACGAGTGGTCAGATTTTGATCAACTTAGTCTCAATCGACGCGCCTCTTCGAAACTTAGAACTGTTTAGATTTTGGTTTCGATCGGTTAAGTGGTTTTCGAATTATTTCAACAAAAAAATTCTGAAAAATAAAATGAAAATCATGATACCTAATTGAGAATGGATGAATGGATGCGAATGAAAACTTGTACCACAAGGTTGTTTGAGGCGCTGATCACGAATCTGAAGTCAGATTTGCAAAATTTATGATTCCATATTATGAGAGCGAATTTTTTAAGCTCAAATTAGCGTGAGAACGGGAAGTTGAAGGGCTGGTACACGGGCAGCCTGAAGCCGCTTGTTTCTACTACTATACGGTGCATTCTACTTAAGAAAATCAACTAAAACTAGCATGTGATTTGGGGGAGACGGTCCATATTCCGAGGGCAGCGGTCGGCATAGCAGTGGATATTTTCTGTTCGGCTCCGTGTTTAGTTGGTGGTCAGGTTGCTAATGTACTCGTCTTCGTGGTATATCGACGTGTCAAAGAAGTGCATGTTGGAAAGGGAGAAGTTGAATATCGGTCGGTCCAGAGGAAATCCAAGAAATTGGTTGTCGCGGGGTACGTACTCTGTCGACTCTGTTGCGTGTTCAACGAATTTGTTGATATAAATGAAGAACTGGACGGGAAATCCTGCCGGCTTACCCCGAGGCAGGAGCATACGATCTGGGAAACCTAACCGTTTGTATTCGAAGGCGAATTTCTCTGCATCTTCAGTGATGTAGTGGAATGGTTCGCTCGTCGTGTAATCGGGTATGACCCAAGTGGCCTCGCTGCTCTTATGTTCAAAGACGTTATGACCCTCCTTCACTGTAACGATGAAAGATATCGTGATTTGACAAGTGAAACATTACTTTGAATAAAATTCTAATTTCTATAGTATTTTGATGTATGTACTTACGTTCAGTGACGAAGGAGTCAACCTGGTAGAAGTTCTTGTAGTAATCGCTGATTTTTTTGCCGTAAACGTTGTATTTAGGTCCCAAGAAGAGGCGTACGCTGACATTCACGTTTTCGGTGGAGGTGACGTCGAAATGGTAGGTGAAGTTGTTGTGGTTCAAACGTTGCTGAAAAACTGTGACGTTGGCTGAGGGTTTGTGCTTACTGCTCCACCAGTAACCTGGAATCGTAGTTCCGACTCGTTCGAAATAGGTGACCATCTTCTCGGGAATGGTCACATTATTGATCGTGACTGCTTTGAAGTCGAGTTCCTCTGGGGTATAGAAGCCTAGGTGTTTCTTGTATCTGAACAGAGAAAAAGTGTTTGCGTAACTTATCCAGAGAGGGGTCTCCGCAACCTCAATCAGGCAAGCCTATCAATCGCTCACTCGAAGAAGTAGTTGATGATTTTGGTGTAGAGGCGGTAGAATGCTGGGTCCCTCAAGCTGGTGGAGAAGTGCTCCAGGGCGCTGGGGAGGATTCGATACCAGTCGTGAGGTTCAGGACTGAACCCAAGAACGTTTCTGCCATAGGAATCGACCGATCCGTAAAAGCGGCTGTTGTAAGAGTCATTGTTTCCTTGGACGAGGTTGGCAAGAATTTCGATACCTTCCGGGGTGTAGATACTTATGAGCGTTCCGTTTGGCACCATCACGAGTCCAGCGTCAATAGCTTCGGCGACTCGAGATTCAAACTGCTGGAGGTCCTGTATAAATAATGACAAGATTAATTAGCCTCGATCAGCCCGAGTCCTTACTTCCGATATCTCGCGTCGTGGATCGGACTTACAATCATGTCTTGGTGCTTCCAGAAAGGTATCTCACTATCGGACGGGCGTCCGGGGAAATGTAAGCCGTTCTTGTAAGTCATGGACGGTGAATATCCCTCGAGTATCGGGTAGTTCCAGTCCGGGCATTCTACGGGACCCATGCCGTAAGACAAACGCTCCATGTTGTAGCGGATCAAAAACATCTTGTGGATGTGATAGTACCATTCCCCACGGTGTGCAAGGTCAACATTAGGGTACTCTTTACTGGACATCCAGAACGGGTATCTCTGGTTGAAGTAGTAGTACCAGGTGTTCAGGCCGACATCCTCCATGAAGTAGGTAAGCTTTATGTCGCGGTCAAACGGATTGCCGGCGTACCAGTGGGTGTAGTTAGCCTCTACGGAGAAAGCGTCTCCAACTGGCCCATAAAAGCAAAGGTATCAATTGTGGAATTTTAGTTGGGCTAGCGAACGAAATCCTGTAATAATAGGACATCGGACGAACTCTTACCGCTGCCACAGTGGCCGATTTTTTCGTCAAAGATTCGCTTTATAACGTCGGAGTTGAAGAAGTATTCGGGGTACACTCCGTAGGGCTGGGGTATAGGTAGCCCTTTGGTGTCCTTGCGATGGATAATGGCGATGCTCAGAGCATAATTGAATTGATTTTCGTTCACTCGATCATGATAGTGGACTATAGCCCACAGGAAATCCCAGATTGTAGGGGCCCAGTAGAAAACATTGAAGATTAAGACAGCTTCATCCAGCTGGTAAGGGTGGTAGACTGAGAAGATGTGGTTGCGTGGAAGCATCCCGGTTTTATTGCGAGCCTCCAACTTCTCGATAGCTTCCTAAAGACAAAACAATTGGAAAAATAAGTGATGTCCTGCAAATCTGGCTCAGGTCATCCGTAGCGAATCCGTATAAATATAAATTAATTCATACCCGCCATTTGGGGGTGCCGGCGGATTGTACATCTTCGACACTCTGGCTTCCAACGCGCTGGGTGTATTCAGGCTTCAGCTCGGTCCCTTCATAGAGGTGTGACAGAAAGTTGTAGATCGCCTTTTGCCCCGCTTCGATGTCGCTTGTCTCGGGGACACCGGCCGCTCTCGTCGATACCGCGAGGCAGATCGCCGCAACGGCGAGAATCGCCAGTTGCCGAATCATCCTTCTTCGTGTTTCTGAACTTCGGTTTACAGACTGGGTTAATTTTCTGAGTATAGCGTACCTGTCGGACTACTTCGACGAAGGCGAAGTGTATCGATTTGGTATGTGTCCCCGGTATTTATACCCGTCAAACAATATGCTCTTTGACCTCGGCTTCTCTGCAAGTTCGGAGATTGAGGTGCGATTGACGCGGTCTTGCGGAAGCATCGTGCCCGATATGCTGATTCAGCATTTCTTGATAACAATTGTATTCGTATCGGCTAACCTTTGAGCCTCATTCCAAGACATCGGAGTGAAATCTATAGGTAGTCAATTTTCCATATTCAAAGTGCCGATGTATATTTCCGATCGTGAATTTGACGTCGTTCACGTCGTGAACCTTGAATTGAAACTCGTTTTTCTCGGGCATCTCATGTCTAGAAATACGTCGTTCACAGTTTCACAGAATACCTCCCAGAATTATTTTTACTCCTTAATCTAATCATAGACTGGAAAAATCTTTTCTCCACCCGTTTCTATTACGTTTGTTCGTAGCGTTTTTACCCAATCCTTGAAATGGAAGCAAAATTAATTGCAATGTTTTTCTAATTCTGCTTTTCTTCGCGGTCAGATTTATACAAGCAAGCGAATAGTCGACTGTATACCTAGCTATTCTTTGCGGTCTGCTCCCGAACTCCACGGGTCAGAATCT
Organism: Macrophya alboannulata; assembly: GCA_949628255.1. NCBI lineage: Eukaryota > Metazoa > Arthropoda > Insecta > Hymenoptera > Tenthredinidae > Macrophya > Macrophya alboannulata. The sequence goes on along the minus strand of OX451211.1, from coordinate 15,239,628 downwards.
TATTCTTCTTCTCCTCATTCTTCACATCCTTCAAGCGCTTAATCGAACACGGGTCAGAATGCTTCGACACAATAGGGAAAATGTGTCACGTTGTAGCATTTCAGGCTTGAGTTCATCGGAAGCATAATTATTTCTGTTTGAAATTGGACTGGGATCAGGTGTTTTATTATTAACCACATATTGTTCGCAAGGCCAGTTGATTCACGCAACTGCAACGAGAAATCACTTAAGTACGAGTTAACCAGTATCACAAACGCCTCATAGTTAACCATCGACAGACAAAGTTCCCATTCAAACCTTGTTCCGACAACGTTGACTTTAAATTCCAGTTTTATCAATCAGCCAATACCTGCCGAGGTCTTCACCTATGAGTCATTCCACGTCAAGCGGGACGGATTTGGCCAAAAATATTCCTCTATGTTATTGATTCTTTTGTAATTTTTTGTACATATGGCCTGGGTAAAATAAACATAAGAAACCATTTTTTTTTCTCTCAAATGGTTTAGAAGCTACAAGGGGTTGAATTTTCGAAAAGAGCACCAAAAATCGGAATCGCGCTCTCCTTTGAGCTTTAATATTTCCGATTCCCTTCGACGCACAGGCGTTTGCATAAACTTATTTTACAGCTCTTGAATCGTACTTTTATGTTATTATTTTTCACTTCATCGAATAAACGATCCATCATTTGTTAGGAACAATTATATTTTTATACGCGGTTTTCGAGATGTTCACACCCTTCGAAAATTCTAAAAAAAATACGAGCGTGTTCCTTGATTCATTCTCTACGGAATATGTGAAATTCAGAACGGAGTTCCGATATGCAGTTTATTTGAAGAGCGGTTGATTCACGCGGAACGTCGCGCGCGGCCGTGTACGTTGAAATCCAAGTACCGAACGGCGCGCGAACAGGGTTTCGCCGCCCCAACGCTCGTCGCCGCGGCCGCGGCCGCGGCCGCGCGCGACGTCCCGCTTGAATAAACCGCTCTTGAAATATACTGTACATTGGAACTCCGTTCTGAATTTCACATATTTCGTAGAGAATGAATCAAGGAACACGCTCGTATTTTTTTTAGAATTTTTGAAGGCTGTGAACATCTCGAAAATCGCGTTTAAAAAATACAATTGTTCTTAACAAATGGAAGATTCTTTATTCGATAAAGTGAAAATTAATAACATGAAAGTCCAATTCAAGAGCTTCAAAATAAGTTTTTGCAGACGTCTGTACGTCAAAGGGAATCGGAGATATTAAAGTTCAAAGGAGAGCGCGATTCCGATTTTTGGTGCTTTTTTCGAAAATTCAACCCCCTGTAGCTTCTAAACCATTTGAGTAGGGAAAAAAAAAAAAAAAAATTGTTTCTTATATTTGTTTTACCCAGAGAATATGTAAAAAAAAATTCGATAATTTTCAAGCACATGAGGTCAAAAAGGTGCGAATTTTTGTCAGATAGTAGGATCAATGGCCACTAAAATCTCGTAGTTACAAATTTTTTCAACAATTATTACCCTTACCGTAAAATATATACTGAGAATATAGCCGGAACACGTGTATTTTGAATGGGGAGATCCACCCTCTGGGGGGGGGGGTCCAGAGTTGTGATAAAAATCTTGAAAAAATAGAGAATTGTTTTTGAATTATTTTGAGCCGATTTGTGGGGCGTCTGCTGAAAAATTCGTCCGACTCCTAAATAGGGACCACTTTAGTAGGTATGTGCTCTACTTTTGCATATGAAGCTCAGGCATTGGCTCATTGTTTTGCATTGCTAATCTATGCTGCTGATTTATTTCTTGGCCCATCATTTGATACGACTGTGCAAAGACATTGTATTCTCGCGGTATTCCATCAATTTTAAATCAAATTTCATCAAGGTCATACTTCGGTTTATGTGATATGCTGCTGCTTCGTTTGAATCCATTATGAACAGTTGTCCATAACTCGGAGGTTCATCCTGAAGAGAATATAACAAAGTTTTAATTTGATGATAAATCTGTCCTTGAATTTTAAAACAGTATAATGGTCCAGGTCGGATCGCGTTACAATTAACCAAATTAGCGTTGAAATAAGCAAATGAAAATGAACTACTGTAGCACCTTATCCGTTTATAAAAATGATTTGATCTCGGATGTGTTGCCTCAAAATTAGGAAATTATGTCCGCAAAACGTCACTACTGACCAACCGGCATCTCGGATGAGCGGTGACGGAAATGCGAGCTTTGACGCCAATGACTTTTGTAATATTGGGACACGCAAATCGAAATGAGCGGGAGAAGAACGAAGTACGAACGATGGCTGATTTTTTCGGCGATGCTCTTTATTTTTATTCATAAAACTTTTTTTCTACTACTATACAGTGCATTCTACTTAAGAAAATCAACTGAAACTAGCGTGTATGATTTGGGGTAGACGGTCCGTATTCTGAGGGCAGCGGTCGTCATAGCAGTGGATATTTTCTGTTCGGCTTCGTGTTTAGTTGGTGGTCAGGTTGGTAGTTGACTCTTCTACGTGGTATATCAACTGCTCAACGAAGTACATGTTGGAACTGGCGTAGCTGTATATCGGTCTGTCCAGAGGGAATCCAAGAGGTTTGTTGTCGCAGAGTACGTGCTCTATCGGCCCTGGTGCGTGCTCGTCTTTAACGAATTTGCTGATATAAATGAAGAACTCGACGGGAAATCCTTCCGCGGTACCCCGGGGCAGGAGGAGACGGGCTGGGAAACCGAACCGTTCGCTTTCGAAGGCCAATTTCTCTGCATCTTCGGTGATGTAGTGGAATGCTTCTCTCGTCGTGTAATCGGGTGCGAGCCAAGGGTTCTCGCTGCTCTTACGTTCAAAGACGTTATGACCCTCCTTCACTGTAACGATGAAAAATATCGTGATTTGACAAGTGAAACATTACTTTGAATAAACTTCTAATTTCTATAGTATTTTGATGTATGTACTTACGTTCAGTGACGAAGAAGTCAGCCTGGTAGAAGTTCTTGTACTTTTCGCTCTCCTTTTTGCCGTGAACGTCGTATTTAGATCCCAAGAAGAGGCGTACGCTGACATTCACGTTTTCGGTGGAGGTGACGTCGAAATGGTAGGTGAAGTTGTTGTGATTCAAACGTTGCTGGAAAACTGTGACGTTAGCTGAGGGTTTGTGCTTACTGCTCCACCAGTAACCTGGGATCGTGGTTCCGACTCGTTCGAAATAGGTGAACAGCTTCTCGGGAATGGTCACATTATTGATCGTGACTGCTTTGAAGTCGAGTTCCTCTGGGGTATAGAAGCCTAGGTGTTTCTTGTATCTGAACAAAGAAAAAGTGTTTGAGTAACTTATCCAGAGAGGGGTCTCCGCAACCTCGATTAGGCAAGCCTATCAATCGCTCACTCGAAGAAGTAGTTGATGATTCTGGTGTAGAGGCGGTAGAATGCTGGGTCCCTCAAGCTGGTGGAGAAGTGCTCCAGGGCACTGGGGAGGATTTGATACCAGTTATGAGGTTCAGGATTGAACCCAAGAACGTTTCTGCCAAAGGAATCGACCGATCCGTAGACCCGCCTGTTGTAAGAGTCATTGTTTCCTTGGACGAGGTTGGCAAAAATTTCGAAACCTTCCGGGGTGTCGATACTTGTGAACGTTCCGTTTGGCAATCCCACGACTCCAGAGGCAGCAGCTTCGGCGACTCGAGCTTCAAATTGCTGGAGTTTCTGTATAAATAATAAAAAGATTAATTATCCTCGATCAGCCCGAATCCTTACTCCCGATATGCCCCGTCGCGCGACTTACAATCATGTATTGGTACTTCCAGGGAGGTATCTTGCTATCGTACGGGCGTGTGGGGAAATGTAAGCCGTTCGAGTAAGTCATGGACGGTGAATATCCCTCGAGTATCGGGTAGTTCCAGTCCGGGAAATCTACGGGACCCATGCCGTGAGACAAACGCTCCATGTAGTAACGGTTCAAAAACATCTTGTGGATGTAATAGTACCATTCCCCACGGTGTGCAAGGTCAACATCCGGGTATTCTTCACTGGACATCCAGAACGGGTATCTCTGGTTGAAGTAGTAGTACCAGCTGTTCAGGCCGATATCCTCCATGAAGTAGGTAAGCTTCATGTCGCGGTCAAACGGATTGCCGGCGTACCAGTGGGTGTAGTTAGCCTCTACGGAAAAAGCCTCTCCAACTGACCCTTAAAGCAAAGGTAGCAATTGTGTTATTTTAGTTGGGCTAGAGAACGAGATCCTGTAATAAGGACATCGGACGAACGCTTACCGCTGCCACAGTGGCGGATTTTTTCGTCAAAGATTCGCTTTATAACGTCGGAGTTGAAGAAGTATTCGGGGTACACTCCGTAGGGCTGGGGTATGGGTAGCCATTTGGTGTCCTCGCGATGGATAATGGCGACGCTCAAAGCATAATTGAATTGATTTCCGTTCAATCGACCATGATAGTAGACTAAAGCCCACAGGAAATCCCAGATTGTGGGGGCCCAGTAGAACACATTGAAGATTAGGACAGCTTCATCCAGCTGGTAAGGCTGGTAGACTGAGAAGATGTCGTTGTGTGGAAGCATCCCGGTTTTAATGCGAGCCTCCAACTTCTCGATAGCTTCCTAAAGACAAAACAATTGGAAAAATAAGTGATGTCCTGCAACTCTGGCTCAGGTCATACGTAGCGAATCCGTATAAATATAAATTAAGTCATACCCGCCATTTGGAGCCGGCGGCGGATATCACATCTGCGACACTCCGGTTTCCTACGCGCTCGGTGTATTCAGACTTCAGCTCGGTCCCACTATAGTAGTGTGACAGATAGTGGTGGAGCACCTTCTGTTCCGCTTCCATGTCGCTTGTCTCGGGGACAATGGCCGCTCTCGTGGATACCGCGAGGCAGATCGCCGCAACGGCGAGAATCGCCAGTTGCCGAATCATCCTTCTTCGTGTTTCTGAACTTCGATTGACAGACTGGGTTAATTTCCTGAGTATAGCGTGCCTGTCGGACTACTTCGACGACGGAGAAGTGTACCGATTTGGTATGCGTCCCCGGTATTTATACCCGTCAAAGAAATGCTCTTTGACCTCGGCTTCTCTGAAAGCACGGAGATCGAGGTGCAATTGACGCGGTCTTGCGCAAGCATCGTGCACGATATGCTGCTTCAGCATTTCTTGATAGCAAGTTTTCGTATCGGCTATAACCTTTGAGCCTCATTGCGAGACATCATCGCTCCAAAAATAATTTATTACCAAATATATGGGGAATTGACTGTCTCGTTCAAAGAAAGAATTTTTTTGTTGAAATCTATAGGTAGTAAATTTTCCATATTCAAAGTGCTGATGTATAGTGCCGATCGTGAATTTCACTTCATTCACGTCGTGAACCTTGAATTGAAACTCGTTTTCCTCGGGCATCTCATATCTAGAAATACGTCATTCACAGTTTCACAGAATACCTCCCAGAATTATTTTTACTCCTTAATCGCAGACAGGAAAAATCTTTTCTCCACCCGTTTCTATTACGTTTGTTCGTAGCGTTTTTACTCGATCCTTGAAATGGAAGCAAAATCAATTTCAACGTTTTTCTAATTCTGCTTTTCTTCGCAGTCAGATTTATACAAGCGAATAGTCGACAAGCAAGCGAATAGTCGACTGTATACCTAGTTATTCTTTGCGATCTGCTCCCGAACTCCACGGGTCAGAATCTTATTCTTCTTCTCCTCATTCTTCACATCCTTCAAGCGCTTAATCGAGCCCGGGTTAGAATACTTCGACAAAATAGGAAAAACGTGTCACGTTGTAGCATTTCAGGCTTGAGTTCATCGGAAGCATGATTATTTCTGTTTAAAATTGGACTGGGGTCAGGTGTTTTATTATTAACCACACATTGTTCGCAAGATCAGTTGATTCACGCGACTGCAACGAGAAATCACTTAGGTCCGAGTTAACCAGTATCACAAACGCCTCATAGTTAACCATCGACAGACAAAGTTCCCATTCAAACCTTGTTCCGAAAACGTTGACTTTAATTTCCAATTTTATCAATCAGCCAATGCCTGCTGAGGTCTGAACCAGCCATGAACTATCCGACATCAATCCCTAACCACCTATAAGGGTGAAGTGAGTGTATATTATAGAGTGGTCCTTATTTAGGACTCGGCCGAATTTTCCAACAGACGCCCCCCAAATCGGCTTAAAATAATTCAAAAACGATTCCCTACTTTTTTCAAATTTTTATCTCAACTCTAACCCCTCCCGCCACGAGGGTGGATCGCCTCATTTAAAACACACGCGTTCCGGCTGTATTCTCAGTATATATTTCATGATCGGGGGGACAATTAATTGTTAAAAAAATCTTCAACTACGAAATTTTAGTGGACATTGTTCCTACTATCTGACAAAAAATTCATATCATCATACCAGGCAATCTAGACGAACTGGACGCTCTCTAAATCTGACTGGATTGTAAACAAGCGCCGCGGCTTTAGGCTGCCCATATACCAGCCCTTCAACATCCCGTTCTCGCGCTAATTTGAGCTCAAAAAATTCGCCATTATGAATTTTGCAAATCTGACTTCAGGTTCGTGATCAGCGTCCCAAACAACTCGTGGTACCAGTTTTCATTCGAATCCATTCGTCCATTCTCAAGACATCGTGATTTTTATTTTATTTTTCAGAATTTTGTCATTCAAATGAATCGAAAAAAAAAATCTGACGTTAGGTTCGTAATCAGCGCTCCAAAAAACCTTGTGGTACCAATTTTCATCTGAATCCATTCATCCATTCTCAAGATGTCATGATTTTTATTTTATTTTTCAGAATTTTGTTGTTCAAATAATTCGAAACCCACTAAACCGATCGAAACCAAAATCTAATCAGTTCTAAGTTTCGAAGAGGCGCGTCGATTGAGACCAAGTTGATCAAAATCTGACCACTCGTTCTCGAGATATCATCGGACAAAAAAATTGATCACATACATACATACATACATACATACACACACACACACAGACGTCCATCTGAAAATGATCGGAGATGATTCTCTAAACTTCAAAACGTCGAGATCTAGTGAAAACTCAACTTTTCATTTTCGGGGTGAATACAATAACTTCCTCTTTTCTCTGATATCAGAGAAACGGGAAGTTGAAAAAAGTTGTATCAAGAGAGTGTGCAATTCGTCTAGATTGCCTGATATGATGATGTGAATCTTTTGTCAGATAGTAGGATCAATGCCCACTGAAATCTCGTAGTTACAGATTTTTTCAACAATTATTACCCTTACCATAAAATATTACTGAGAATATAGCCGGAACACGTCTATTTCAAACGGTGAGATCCACCCTCTTGGTGGGAGGGGGTAGAGTTGAGATAAAAATCTGACAAAAATAGGGAATTGTTTTAAGCCGATTTGGGGGGCGTCTGCTGAAAAATTCGTCCGAGTCCTAAATAAGGACCATGGGCGGACCACCCTAGTGTATATGGACTAGTGCGGATTGATAGATATCAGAGTTTCTTTTATCGTACTCGATGAAAATATTTGAAACTTTTGTATCGCAGGAAAAACTGAAACATAGTTACAGCATATCGCCAATTCAGTGTTCAAAATTGAAGCATGAGTCATGAAAGAATGACACCACGATTTCTGGTCGCTATAATATGCACCATTTTTTATTCTCAAACTGATGATTCGCGTATAATATCATCATCGATAATTTAATTTGCAATGAAAAATACGCTTCCATCAATTTATGTATCAAGGTGGTAACATTTGATTTCATGAATACTAGTGGAATATTTTGTATATGATTTCAACAGAAGAAATAGAAAGGATTCTTTTTTTTGTGTATTTCGCTGAAATGAATCAACGTTTCTTATCGATAATTAGTTCCCAAATATAAACGGTTTTTTTTTTTATCAGCCTATATCCACGATCTTAGCTGAGCTTGGTTCCCCGATATATTTGTTATTTCAGATGTAAATCCACTTCCGATATTATCGGACGGTCGAATAAGGTCTTCGAATGATAATAGGAAAAATTTGGACTCTTTAGTTTTGAAGACGGAGAAGTTCGCGCTTATCATCATCGACAGAGGACAAATTTTCATTAATCGTGAAACTGTTCATCATACGCCGTTTGAATTTAAACCTGAGATATTGCTTTCGCCAAAATTTTACCTGTTAAAAAATGTCACTCGTAGATTTGCAGATTTTGTTTCTTCAGAAACGGCTAGATATACAAATCATAAAGTAGAAATGATCTTTTTTACGCCAGCTTATCGAACGGTCATTTCATCCTGTGTCTAGCCAATACCTCCAAATATTAGAGTGTTAAAAAAAAAAAAAATAACTAAAATTTGATTCTTAGCTCAACCTGCTTAACGAAATCGCATATTAACAAAATTGAAAACGATATCGATGTATTGTAATAATGGTATTTATCAATTCTTATAATATCACTCACCGCGGTACAAACCGATATAGATAACTGAAAATTCAAACTCCACAGCGTTTGTTCATCTGCTACGCTGACTTTTTGGGTATAATTTTTGTTAAATAATGATTACGTATTATCTCAACTAACTACGGTATTTCGAAGCAGATATACTATACATATAGAGGGTGGAAATGTACCCTAAATTATAGGTTTTTGCAACGAATATACAATTCTACCAACGATCATATTTGTTCGGTAACATATAAAAAATGTATTAGTACAGGCAAAGAGCTATAATACGAGATGCAAAAGTACATGAAAAAATTATAAGAACACGATCATTTTTGGTGAGGGTATTGAGTTTAGGTTGCAGGGCGAAACTTTCATGTGATGATAATTGTTAAATCGCGTATTTCGTTTGATAAAAGTCTAATGAAAAAGATGTATCGGTATGTAATATGTATGTACTCTTCTCAAAATGGGAATTGCCTAACGAATTAAACTATCATTTTCATTGAAGACAATCTTCCTTATTGATCAGAATCTTCATATTTTTCGGCAGAAAAGATGTTCTTCGCATTGAACCATGTATGGCGCGTTTCACAGGAATATGAATCTGTTGACATGTTTTTTATTCAAATAATAATTGTCTAAACAGAATTGAATCAATTTTTTCTTAATTTTCGATCAATGACGCTCCTTTTTTTAAGAAATGTCAATTCTCAGTCAAAATCCGTTGTCAGAATTAGTACGTGAATATACAATCCTATATGTGAGCGCGTGTAATTCCAATTGAGTAAAATCACCAAGCATGGAGAAAATTAAAACGGTTTGCTCCAGTTAACGCGTAAAATTGATAAAAAAATGTGGTATGATATCGTATCCAGGCGTTTGAACGCCAGTTCTGTTACCGATTGCTTATTGAGGTGGTTCGAGAAAAAATTCGTAATGTGCACCTTGAGATGATGTCTCTTAATGATGTAGAAAAGATTGAGAAATTTATTCCCAAAGATATCGATGATCAACAATAGACTTGGAAAAATTGAGACTCTGTACTCGATACGCTTCAGAGAATTTTCCTGGTGAAGATTTGTTGCATCTATTATGTGATTTGGTCGTTATTTCTGCACTCTAGCGGTCAGAATATATGTATGAGGATCGGTACCAGTGTTATCGTACCCTTCTGTTACATCACGTAATGTTCCTGCCAGAGTTAATCGGGATCTATTGGTTATCAGTGATTCAGATTGGAATACGCTCAACAGCCTCGTCAGCCAAATATTCGCTATCAGATTCCATTGTTCATGATCAACTTGTGAAGTCATGCATATCATAGAATCAAAATACAATTGATTACCTTTTTACAGGATTGAGCGTCATACTAATTTATGATTCGAGACCGATGCTTTGGAATGAAAGGCCTAGCTATAGCAGAGCAATGGCTAAGACGTGTCTACGGATCGATATAGAGCTATTTAATTGTATGTGTGTACACGCAGATCGAAATGTGCGGGAGAAGAACAAAGTACGAACGATGGCTGATTTTTTCGGCGATGCTCTTTATTTTTATTCATAAAACTTTTTTTCTACCACTATACAGTGCATTCTACTTAAGAAAATCAACTAAAACTAGCGTGTGTGATTTGGGGGAGACGGTCCATATTCTGAGGGCAGCGGTCGTCATAGCAGTGGATATTTTCTGTTCGGCTTCGTGTTTAGTTGGTGGTCAGGTTGATAGTTGACTCGTCTCCGTGGTATATCGACTTTTTAAGGAGGTACATGTTGGAACTGTCGAAGTTGTATATCGGTCTGTCCAGAGGGAATCCAAGAGGTTTGTTGTCGCGGAGTACGTGCTCTATCGGCCCTGGTGCGTGCTCGTCTTCAACGAACTTGCTGATATAAATGAAGAACTCGACGGGAAGTCCTGCTGCGGTACCCCGGGGCATGAGCAGACGGGCTGGGAAACCGAACCGTTCGCTTTCGAAGGCCAATTTCTCTGCATCTTTGGTGATGTAGTGGAATGCTTTTCTCGTCGTGTAATCGGGTGCGAGCCAAGGGTTCTCGCTGCTCTTACGTTCAAAGACGTTATGACCCTCCTTCACTGTAACGATGAAAAATATCGTGATTTGACAAGTGAAACATTACTTTGAATAAACTTCTAATTTCTATAGCATTTTGATGTATGTACTTACGTTCAGTGACGAAGGAGTCAGCCTGGTAGAAGTTCTTGTACTTTTCGCTCTCCTTTTTGCCGTGAACGTCGTATTCAGGTCCCAGGAAGACGCGTACGCTGACATTCACGTTTTCGGTGGAGGTGACGTCGAAATGGTAGGTGAAGTTTTCGTGGTTCAAGCGTTGCTGTAAAACTGTGACGTCATGTGAGAGTTTGTGCTTACGGGTCAGCCAGTAACTTGGGATCGTGGTTCCGACTTGTTCGAAATAGGTGAACAGCTTCTCGGGAATGGTCACATTATTGATCGTGACTGCTTTGAACTCGAGTTCCTCTGGGGTATAGAAGCCTAGGTGTTTCTTGTATCTGAACAGAGAAAGAGTGTTTGAGTAACTTATCCAGAGAGGGGTCTCCGCAACCTCGATTAGGCAAGCCTATCAATCGCTCACTCGAAGAAGTAGTTGATGATTCTGGTGTAGAGGCGGTAGAATGCTGGGTCCCTCAAGCTGGTGGAGAAGTGCTCCAGGGCACTGGGGAGGATTTGATACCAGTTATGAGGTTCAGGATTGAACCCAAGCACGTTTCTGCCAGAGGAATCGATCGATCCGTAGACCCGCCTGTTGTAAGAGTCATTGTTTCCTTGGACGAGGTTGGCAAAAATTTCGAAACCTTCCGGGGTGTCGATACTTGTGAACGTTCCGTTTGGCAATACCACGACTCCAGAGGTAGCAGCTTCGGCGACTCGATCTTCAAACTGCTGGAGTTTCTGTATAAATAATGACAAGATTAATTAGCCTCGATCAGCCCGAATCCTTACTCCCGATATCTCCCGTCGCGGATCGGACTTACAATCATGTATTGGTACTTCCAGGGAGGTATCTTACTATCGGACGGGCGTCCGGGGAAATGTAAGCCGTTCTTGTAATTCATGGACGGTGAATATCCCTCAAGTATCGGGTAGTTCCAGTCTGGGAAATCTACGGAACCCATGCCGTGAGACAAACGCTCCATGTAGTAACGGTTCAAAAACATCTTGTGGATGTAATAGTACCATTCCCCACGGTGTGCAAGGTCAACATCCGGGTATTCTTCACTGGACATCCAGAACGGGTATCTCTGGTTGAAGTAGTAGTACCAGCTGTTCAGGCTGATATCCTCCATGAAGTAGGTAAGCTTCATGTCGCGGTCGAACGGATTGCCGGCGTACCAGTGGGTGTAGTTAGCCTCTACGGAGAAAGCACCTCCAACTGACCCTTAAAGCAAAGGTAGCAATTGTGTTATTTTAGTTGGGCTAGAGAACGAGATCCTGTAATAAGGACATCGGACGAACGCTTACCGCTGCCACAGTGGCCGATTTCTTCGTCAAAGATTCGCTTCATGACGTCGGAGTTGAAGAAGTATTCGGGGTAGATTTCGTATGGCTCTATTATGGGAAACCATTGGGTGTCCTTACGATGAATGAGCGCAACGGACAGGGCATATCTGAATTGATTTTCGTTCACCTCACCAAAATACCGGATTATTGCCCACAGCAAATGCAAGATTGTGGGGGCCCAGTAGAAAACATTGAAGATTAATATAGCTTCATCCAGCTGGTAAGGGTAGTAGACTGAGAAGATCTCGTGTCGTGGAAGCATCCCGGTTTTAATGCGAGCCTCCAACTTCTTGATAGCTTCCTAAAGACAAAACCATTGGAAAAATAAGTGATGTCCTGCAAACCTGGCTCAGGTCATACGTAGCGAATCCGTATAAATATAAATTAAGTCATACCCGCCATTTGGAGCCGGCGGCGGATATCACATCTGCGACACTCCGGTTTCCTACGCGCTCGGTGTATTCAGACTTCAGCTCGGTCCCACTATAGTAGTGTGACAGATAGTGGTGGAGCACCTTCTGTTCCGCTTCGATGTCGCTTGTCTCGGGGATATCGACCGCTCTTGTGGATACCGCGAGGCAGATCACCGCAACGGCGAGAATCGCCAGTTGCCGAATCATCCTTCTTCGTGTTTCTGAACTTCGATTGACAGACTGGGTTAATTTCCTGAGTTTAGCGTGCCTGTCGGACTACTTCGACGACGGAGAAGTGTACCGATTTGGTATGCGTCCCCGGTATTTATACCCGTCAAAGAAATGCTCTTTGACCTCGGCTTCTCTGATAGCACGGAGATTGAGGTGCAATTGACGCGGTCTTGCGCAAGCATCGTGCACGATATGCTGCTTCAGCATTTCTTGATAGCAAGTTTTCGTTTCGGCTATAACCTTTGAGCCTCATTCCGAGACATCATCGCTCCAAAAATAATTTATTACCAAATATATGGGGAATTGACTGTCTCGTTCAAAGAAAGAATTTTGCTGTTGAAATCCATAGGTAGTAAATTTTCCATATTCAAAGTGCCGATGTATATTTCCTATCGTGAATTTGACGTCGTCTACGTCGTGAACTTGGAATTAAAACTCGTTTTTTTCTGGCATCTTACATCTAGAAACATATTCACAGTTCACAGTTTCACAGAATACCTCCCAGAATTATTTTTACCCCTCAATCATAGACTGAAAAGATCTTTTCTCCACCCGTTTCTATTGCGTTTGGTCGGAGCGTTTTTACCCGATCCTCGAAATGTATAACGCAAAATTAATTCTTATGTTTTCTGATTCTGCTTCTCTTCGTAGTATAAAAATTTGTACAAACAAGCGACTAGTTGACTGTATATTCTTTGCGATCTGCACCCGAACTCCACGGGTCAGAATCTTATTCTTCTTCTCCTCATTCTTCACATCCTTCAAGCGCTTAATCGAACACAGGTCAGAATGCTTCGACACAATAGGGAAAATGTGTCACGTTGTAGCATTTCAGGCTTAAGTTCATCGGAAGCATGATTATTTCTGTTTAAAATTGGACCGGGGTCAGGTGTTTTATTATTAACCACATATTGTTCGCAAGATCAGTTGACTCACGCAACTGCAACGAGAAATCACTTAGGTCCGAGTTAACCTGCAGTATCACAAACCCCTCATAGTTAACCATCGACAGACAAAGTTCCCATTCAAACCTTGTTCCGAAAACGTTGATTCTAAATTCCAGTTTCATCAATCAGCCAATACCTACTCAGTTCTGAACCAGCCATGAGTTATTCGACATCAATCCCAAATCACCTATAAGGATGATTAATTTGCAATGAAAAAAATTCTTCAATCAATTGATGTATCAAGGTGGTAACATTTGATTTCATAAATAATAGTGGAATATTTTGTATATGATTTCAACAGGAGAAATAAAAAGGATTTTTTTTTTTTGTGTATTTTGCTGTAATGAATCAACGTTTCTTATCGATAATTAGTTCCCAAATATAAACGGTTTTTTCTTTATCAGCCTATATTCACCATCTTAGCTGAACTTACTTTTCCGGTATATCTCTTATCTCATATGGAAACCAAATTCCGATATTATTGGACGGTCGAATAAGGTCTTCGAATGATAATAGGAAAAATTTAGACTCTTTAGTTTTGAAGACGGAGAAGTTCGCGCTTATCATCATCGACAGAGGACAAATTTTCATTAATCGTGAAACTTTTCATCATACGCCGTTTGAATTTGAACCTGAGGTATTGCTTTCGCCAAAATTTCACCTGTTAAAAAATGTCGCTCGTAGATTTACAGATTTTGTTTCGTTAGGAACACCTCGATATACAAATCATAATGTAGTGAAATCTTTTTTCCGCCAAGTTATCGAACGGTTATTCCATTCTGTGTCTAGCCAATACCTCCAAATATTAGTGTTTAAAAAAAAAAAAAAAAAAATGCTTAACGAAATCGCATATTAACAAAATTAAAAACGGTATCAATATATTATAATTAACGGTATTTATCAATACTTATACTAATGCAAAGACTATCACTTACCGCGGTACAGACCGATAAGTATAAGCGAAAATGCAAACTCTACAGCGTTCGTTTATCTGCTACCGCGGACTTTTTGGTACGATTTTTGTTAAATAATGATAATGTATTATTTCAGCTAACTACGGTATCACGAAGCAGATATATATATATGGATCATTCCATGTCAATTCAACGACGTTGCGACGGTGACCCTCTTCGATTTTTTTGATTTTTCAATATGTTTTCATAAATGTAAAGAGAAGTCTTCAGCTAAATTTTTAGCTCTTTATCTCCACCCACTCCGGAGTTATCGATTTTTGCTTAAAAAATGTATATCTTTGACTATAATCATGATAATCTCACTTTATAGGGGTCATTATTTTTCTTTTTCAACGCTCTTTCTGAAAAAAATGAAAAACTGAAGAAAAAAAAATTTTAATGCTTTTTCAGCCATTTTTAGTCAAAAAATTAGTTCTTCGTTCAATGGGACACTTTGGATTTTTTTCAAAAAAATTCACAAAATTCTACGTTAAAAAACAAAATTTTTGAGCCATAAACCAAGATGGGCTTCAAACGAACTTCTAGTAAAAAAAATTAAAAAACGAGGAAAATAAATCAAAATTACAGGAAAACAAATTGTTTTTTAATTTCTTTTACTAGAAGTTCGTTTGAAGCCCATCTTGGTTTATGGCTCAAAAATTTTGTTTTTTAACGTAGAATTTTGTGAATTTTTTTGAAAAAAATCAAAAGTGTCCCATTGAACGAAAAACTAATTTTTTGACTAAAAATGGCCGAAAAAGCATTAAAAATCGTTTTTTTCAGTTTTTCAATATTTTTTCAGAAAGAGCGTTAACAAAAAGAGAAAAATGACTCCTATAAAGTGAGATTATCATAATTATAGTCAAAGATATACGTTTTTAAGCAAAAATCGGTAACTCCGGAGTGGGTGGAGATAAAGAGCTAAAAATTTAGCTGAAGACTTCTTTTTACATGTATGCAAACATATTAAAAAATCGAAGAGGGTCACCGTCGCAACGTCGTTGAATTGACATGGAATGACCCATATACATTTCTACGAACCGATCATATCGCGCGTCTGATGGTATAAGGTCATTTATTGCGCCAAAAAGGCGATTTTGGTGGTAAAAGGTCGTATATTTTTTTTGTTTCTTGGCGTTCACTGTAAAAGTACTCGAAACGCATAAATTCACGGAAATTACCTGAAAAAATAAATAAAGGTAAAAGGTCGTATGTTTGGTGGATCCTTTTTTTTACCACTAACTTGTTTTTTTTTTTTTGTTAGATTCATTAATGGAAGAAGGTCGTATCCGCCTTTTTGTTTTTTTTTTTTTTTTTTTAGCGCAAATGCTCCAAAAACTTATGAAACGCGAAGATTCATCGATATTTGAGAAAAGTGGGGAAATTTTTTTCTAGTAATTTCTTTAGTCAATTACGAAAAATATTATCGACTACGTACTGTACATACGTACGAGTTTTATAACATCGATGAGAATAAAGAAAAAAATTTCCAACTTTTTTCAAATATCGATGAATCTTCGCGTTTCAGAAGTTTTTGGAGCATTTGCAATAAAAAAAAAAAAAAAAAAAAAAAAAAAAAAAAAACAGATTTTGGCGAATACGATCTTGTACCGTTAGTTAACGAGATCTATTCTGAAAAATTTAGAGATGAAAGGGCGTAACCACCAGTACTTACGACCTTTAACCGTTAATTGAATAATTTTTCGAATTGCTCTTTTTTGAACGAATCTTGACATTTTCGGCGGAAATACGAGAAAAAAAATATGTATGTGCCCTTTTACTTTTATACGTGGTGAAAGGTCGTATATTGGCGCATACGTCCTTATACCATTAGGCACGCGCTATTTGTCCTGTAAAAAATAAAAAATGTATTGGTTACGTTAGTTTACCTTTCGGGCTATTCACATTTCTCATAATTATTTTCTGCTAGATTTTGGCGCTATTGAAGATCAGCATCTCTCCAGTACACAAAACCTTAAGTGCCCGGAAATTTTTTTTTTTTTTTTTTATCTTGGTCTCATAGATTTTCCAGAATCAACGAATTAGTGGCATCGATAAATGAAAGTAAATCGGTTTCGCTTTCGCCAAAAGCATCATTGCAGGCAAAGAGCTATAATACGAGATGCAAAAGTACATGAAAAAATTATAAGAACACGATCATTTTTGGTGAGGGTATTGAGTTTAGGTTGCAGGGCGAAACTTTCATGTGATGATAATTGTTAAATCGCGTATTTCGTTTGATAAAAGTCTAATGAAAAAGATGTATCGGTATGTAATATGTATGTACTCTTCTCAAAATGGGAATTGCCTAACGCATTAAACTATCATTTTCATTGAAGACAATCTTCCTTATTGATCAGAATCTTCATATTTCTCGGCAGAAAACATGTTCTTCGCATTGAACCATGTATGGCGCGTTTCACAGGAATATGAATCTGTTGACATGTTTTTTATTCAAATAATAATTGTCTAAACAGAATTGAATCAATTTTTTCTTAATTTTCGATCAATGACGCTCCTTTTTTCAAGAAATGTCAATTTTCAGTCAAAATCCGTTGTCAGAATTAGTCCGTGAATATACAATCCTATGTGAGCGCGTGTAATTTCAATTGAGTAAGATCACCAAGCATGGAGAAAATTAAAACGGTTTGCTCCAGTTAACGCGTAAAATTGATAAAAAAATGTGGTATGATATCGTATCCAGGCGTTTGAACGCCAGTTCTGTTACCGATTGCTTATTGAGGTGGTTCGAGAAAAAATTCGTAATGTGCACCTTGAGATGATGTCTCTTAATGATGTAGAAAAGATTGAGAAATTTATTCCCAAAGATATCGATGAGCAACAATAGACTTGGAAAAATTGAGTCTTTGAACTCGATACGCTTCAGAGAATTTTCCTGGTGAAGATTTGTTGCATCTATTACGTGATTTGGTCGTTATTTCTGCACTCTAGCGGTCAGAATATATGTATCAGGATCGGTACCAGTGTTATCGTACCCTTCTGTTACATCACGTAATGTTCCTGCCAGAGTTAATCGGGATCTATTATGGTTATCAGTGATTCAGATTGGAATACGCTCAACAGCCTCGTCGGCCAAATATTCGCTATCAGATTCCATTGTTCATGATCAACTTGTGAAGTCATGCATATTATAGAATCAAAATACAATTGATTACCTTTACAGGATTAGAGACCGATGCTTTGGAATGAAAGGCCTAGCTATAGCAGAGCAATGGCTAAGACGTGTCTACGGATCGATATAGAGCTATTTAATTGTATGTGTGTACACGCAGATCGAAATGTGCGGGAGAAGAACAAAGTACGAACGATGGCTGATTTTTTCGGCGATGCTCTTTATTTTTATTCATAAAACTTTTTTTCTACCACTATACAGTGCATTCTACTTAAGAAAATCAACTAAAACTAGCGTGTGTGATTTGGGGGAGACGGTCCATATTCTGAGGGCAGCGGTCGTCATAGCAGTGGATATTTTCTGTTCGGCTTCGTGTTTAGTTGGTGGTCAGGTTGATAGTTGACTCGTCTCCGTGGTATATCGACTTTTTAAGGAGGTACATGTTGGAACTGTCGAAGTTGTATATCGGTCTGTCCAGAGGGAATCCAAGAGGTTTGTTGTCGGCGGGTACGAACTCTGTCGGCCCTGGTGCGTGCTCGTCTTCAACGAATTTGTTGATATAAATGAAGAACTCGACGGGAAGTCCTGCTGCGGTACCCCGGGGCAGGAACAGACGGGCTGGGAAACCGTACCGTTTGTTTTCGACGGCCAATTTCTCTGCATCTTTGGTGATGTAGTGGAATGGTTCGCTCGTCGTGTAATCGGGTGCCAGCCAAGGGGCCTCGCTGCTCTTACGTTCAAAGACGTTATGACCCTCCTTCACTGTAACGATGAAAAATATCGTGATTTGACAAGTGAAACATTACTTTGAATAAACTTCTAATTTCTATAGTATTTTGATGTATGTACTTACGTTCAGTGACGAAGAAGTCAGCCTGGTAGAAGTTCTTGTACTTTTCGCTCTCCTTTTTGCCGTGAACGTTGTATTCAGATCCCAGGAAGACGCGTACGCTGACATTCACGTTTTCGGTGGAGTCGACGTCGAAATGGTAGGTGAAGTTTTCGTGGTTCAAACGTTGCTGTAAAACTGTGACGTCAACTGAGGGTGCGTCCTTACTGTTCCACCAGTAACTTGGGAACGTGGTTCCGACTTGTTCGAAATAGGTGAACAGCTTCTCGGGAATGGTCACATTATTGATCGTGACTGCTTTGAACTCGAGTTCCTCTGGGGTATAGAAGCCTAGGTGTTTCTTGTATCTGAACAGAGAAAGAGTGTTTGAGTAACTTATCCAGAGAGGGGTCTCCGCAACCTCGATTAGGCAAGCCTATCAATCGCTCACTCGAAGAAATAGTTGATGATTCTGGTGTAGAGGCGGTAGAATGCTGGGTCCCTCAAGCTGGTGGAGAAGTGCTCCAGGGCGCTGGGGAGGATTTGATACCAGTTATGAGGTTCAGGATTGAACCCAAGAACGTTTCTGCCAAAGGAATCGACCGATCCGTAGACCCGCCTGTTGTAAGAGTCATTGTTTCCTTGGACGAGGTTGGCAAAAATTTCGAAACCTTCCGGGGTGTCGATACTTGTGAACGTTCCGTTTGGCAATACCACGACTCCAGAGGTAGCAGCTTCGGCGACTCGATCTTCAAACTGCTGGAGTTTCTGTATAAATAATGACAAGATTAATTAGCCTCGATCAGCCCGAATCCTTACTCCCGATATCTCCCGTCGCGGATCGGACTTACAATCATGTATTGGTACTTCCAGGGAGGTATCTTACTATCGGACGGGCGTATGGGGAAATGTAAGCCGTTCTTGTAATTCATGGACGGTAAATATCCCTCGAGTATTGGGTAGTTCCAGTCAGGGAAATCTACGGGACCCATGCCGTGAGACAAACGCTCCATGTTGTAACGGTTCAAAAACATCTTGTGGATGTAATAGTACCATTCCCCACGGTGTGCAAGGTCAACATCCGGGTATTCTTCACTGGACATCCAGAACGGGTATCTCTGGTTGAAGTAGTAGTACCAGCTGTTCAGGCCGATATCCTCCATGAAGTAGGTAAGCTTCATGTCGCGGTCAAACGGATTGCCGGCGTACCAGTGGGTGTAGTTAGCCTCTACGGAAAAAGCCTCTCCAACTGGCCCATAAAAACAAAGGTATCAATTGTGGGATTTTAGTGGAGCTGGAGAACGATATCCTGTAATAAGGACATCGGACGAACTCTTACCGCTGTCGCTGCAGTGGTCGATCATCCCCTTATAAATTCGCGTCATAACGTCGGAGTTGAAGAAGTATTCCGGGTAGGCTTCGTAGGGCTGGGGTGTGGGTAGCCCTTTGGTGTCCTTACGATGGATAAGGGCAACGCTCAGAGCATAATTGAATTGACTTCTGTTCACTCGACCAATATACCGGAATATAGCCCACAGCAAATCCGAGGTTCTGGGTGCCCAGTATAAAACATTGAAGATTAATATAGCTTCATCCAGCTGGTAAGGGTAGTAGACTGAGAAGATCTCGTGTCGTGGAAGCATCCCGGTTTTAATGCGAGCCTCCAACTTCTTGATAGCTTCCTAAAGACAAAACCATTGGAAAAATAAGTGATGTCCTGCAAACCTGGCTCAGGTCATCCGTATAGCAAATCCGTATAAATATAAATTAATTCATACCCGCCACTTGGAGGTGCCAGCGGATTGCACAGCTTCGACACTCTGGCTTCCTAGGCTCTGGGTGTCTTCAGACTTCAGCACGGTCCCTTTATAGTGGTGTGACAGAACGTTGTAGATCGCCCTCAGTCCCGCTTCCATGTCGCTTGTCTCGGGGACACTGGCCGCTCTCGTGGATACCGCGAGGCAGATCGCCGCAACGGCGAGAATCGCCAGTTGCCGAATCATCCTTCTTCTTGTTTCTGAACTTCGGTTTACAGACTGGGTTAATTTCCTGAGTATAGCGTGCCTGTTGGACTACTTCGACGAAGGAGAAGTGTATCGATTTGGCATATGTCCCCGGTATTTATACCCGTCAAAGAAATGCTCTTTGACCTCGGCTTGTCTGAAAGCACGGAGATTGAGGTGCGCTTGACGCGGTCTTGCGCAAGCCTCGTGCACGATATGCTGCTTCAGCATTTCTTGATAGCAAGTATTCGTATAGGCTAATCTTTGAGCCCCATTCCGAGACATCATCGCTCCAAAAATATTCCGTTACCTAATTGACTGTCTTCGTTCAAAGAAAGAATTTTGATGTTGAAATCCATAAGTAGTATATTTTCCATATTTAACGTGCCGATGTATATTTCCGATCGTCAATTTGACGTCGTTTAGGTCGTGAACCTCGAATTGAAACTCGTTTTTCTCTGGCATTTTATATCTAGAAATATATTCACAGTTCACAGTTTTACAGAATACCTCCCGGAATTATTTTCACTCCCTAATCATGGACTGGAAAGATCTTATCTCCAGCCGCTTCGATTACGTTTTCACGGAGCGGTTTTACCCTATCCTTGAAATGTCTAAAGCAAAATTAATTCTAATGTTTTTCTGATTTTGCTTTTCTTCGTAGTAAAATTTGTTCGAACAAGCGACCAGTCAACTGCATTTTCTTCTCCATTTCTCCCGAACTCTACGTGTCAGAATCAATTCTTCTTCTCCTTATTTCTTACATCTTTACAGAACTTCGAACCCTTCGGACTTCGAATATTTTTGATACTTATAATATTTCGAACTAATGGTACAGCATTTCGCCATAAAACGGTGTTTCATTTGCGGTTTAAATTTAAACCTAAAATCCCCTTTTGCTAAAATTTCACCCACTGAAAATATTCCCTTGTTCCCTATTCGTTCAAATATTTTTTTTTTTTTTTTCATTTTGTAACTTTTCGTTTGAAAAACTTATGAGAAACATATGGGAGATTGGTTGCATCTATATTACGTAATTCGGTCGTTATTTTTGCACTCTACAGCCCAGAATACATCGGTACCAGTCTTATCGTATTTTTCTCTCATATGCCGCGTGAGTTTCACGCCAGAGTTAATCATGAGCTCGGTTATCAGTTCTCGAGATTGCCACATATTCATTAACGTATTCAAAAACACGAGAAAAAAAAACCGTCAAGTATCTTAATTTAATAAAACGGATTCTTTCGAAAATCTGTAAATCTGAATCGCATATGAAAAATCAAATTTCATCATTTATCGATCAAAAATCGATATAAAATCATCCATGTCAAATAATGATACAACTGAAACCCAGAATAATTTTTGGTAACGCTCTCGTATTTTTATTTAACAAATATCTTAACATCAAACTACATTGCTTAATAGATACGACATTTTTTCAATTCACGCCTTGCCATAGGCTTAATCTTTAATTCCTCTTGTTCACACAGTCAAGTTCGATTCTCCGTCATGTTTGTGGTAAATCTGAACATCTTTGAAGAGCATGTTGGGTACGGTGAAATTGTATCCAAACACTCGTCTGTCCAAAGGGAATCCAAACGGCTTATTATCGTAAATCCACTCGCCGATTAGACGAGATTTGATCCTCTGACTTGAGCCTTGATCGAACGCACTTGCGAAGAAGATGAACTGAACGGGGAGTCCGTCCACCGTTCCTTTAGGCAAAATTAGACGATTTGGAAAACCGTAAAGTTTCTGTCCATCGTTAAATTTCGCCCCGTTTTTAACTGCCGCTAAAATTTTCTTGTAGAAAACGTCACTGCTCTCGTATTCAGGGGCTGTAAAAGCGGCCTGGCTGCTCTTGCGATCGATTTTGTTAGTTCCGATCTTAACTGTAACGAGAGAAACAAATATAATAATTAAACAGTTACAGGAATCAGAGAAAATCATTTCAGCCATACTAACGTTCCGTGATGAAGTAATCGAGCTGATAAAAGTTCTCGTAGTTCTCGCTTACGTCTACTTTTATGCCATGAACGTTGTACTTAGGTCCCAAAAATATGCGAACAGTAGCGTTGGTCTCTTTAGCAGATTTTATTGTCATGTGATAGGTGAACGGTTCGTGGTTCAAACGGTACTGACGAGCCCTTACCACGACCGCTTCGGCATCATCGTGATCACGCACCCTAACCACGTTCGAGATTAAGGAATCGGTCGAGTCGAATAGAGTCACCAATTCGTCTATGGCAACCGACTCAATCTCGACTCCGTTGAAGATCAGATCGTCCCGTGTGTAGGCGTTGATGTGTTCCTTGTACCTGATTCAACAAATATCATCCAAATAGTAGAATCTATAAATTTGCTCACGATCTTATCGCTTACATCGTGAAATAGTTCAAAATTCTATTGTAAATACGATAGAAACCCGGGTCCCTCAGGCTGGTAGAAAAATGCTGAAGAGCGCTAGGTAGGATTTGGTATTTCCCGTTAGGCTCGGGGCTGAATCCGAAGATTTCTCTGGCAACGTGATCGATAGATCCGTAGAAATCACGCTCAGACGAATCGGCATTTCCTTCGATAATGTTGCCGATCATGTTCAAGCCTTTCTGGGTATAGATGCTTCCGGATTCTCCGGTTTTAGTCGGTATGTATCCGTGATCGATGGCCGCGGTGATACGAGACTCGAACTCCTTAGCTCTCTACAAAAATAAAAAACAAATAAGAATGAATGAAAATCAATATGTCACTCAAATTTCATTGAAAATATCTTCAACCACAGATCTCGTTGTCTATACTGACCTCGAGGAAACCGTACTTATGAACAGGCACTGATGTCCATTCGTTACGCTGAGGAAACTGGAATCCATTACGGTATACAATGGCTGGTTTATATCCGGTCATTATCGGCTTATCCCAGTCGAATAATTCCACTTTACCCAAGCCGTGAGACAATCGTTCGATTTGATAACGGTTCATAAGTAACTTGTGAATGAAATAGTATAATTCTCCACGATAGTCAATGGGCACATTGTACTTTTCACTGGACATCCAGAACGGGGATTCCAGATGGAAGAAGTAGTAGTAAGCATTCAGACCAACGTCTTCTAGATAGTAAGTCAATTTCGTCTCAGGATCACGCGTGTCCGTGATGTAGCTGTGGGTGTAATTAGCTTGGACGATGAAGGTCTGAGGCTGCAGGGAATCCGTGGCTGATGATTAACGATAGAAAATCCATAACTAATCACAGAGTTTATCATTTCTTACAATTAGTTGGATATAAATGCTCACCGTTGGGACTTAGGCCCATTTTGTAGTCATACGCCTGCTGCAGTACGTCAATGTTGAAGTAATAGTTGGGCTGTATTTCGTAGGGATATGGTAACCGGATATTCGCCGTGTCTGGACGATGCATGATCGCAACATTGAAGACGTAGATGAACAGATCTTCGTTCATGTGAACACGAGCCCAAGCAGCGGTGTTGAAGAAGGTCTGAATGTCCTGGGCGGTGTAGAGAATTTCGAAAAGTGCGACAGCCTCATCCAAGTGGTCCGGGTGGTAGATGGAAAATATTTTACCCCGAGGAATCATCCCGTAATTGTAGCGTTGGAGGAACTCCTCGACCGCAGCCTGAGAAGAAAACCGGATGACGTCGAGAAATAATGACGACTTTTTGCCGATTCAACTCATACCTTGTTCGTGTAAAGGTCAATATTCGCCTCGATGTCCCAGGATATTCCGAGCTTGTAAATTCCGGGATGAACTTTGTCCGGTTGATCGACATGCCAAAGCAAATCGTAGACGGTCTTCTGGCTCAGTACACCAATTTGGCCGACGACCGGGGTCTCCTTTGTACCCGATGCAGCTGATACTAAGACGAAAAACGCCGTGACGGCTAGAACTCTTAGCCGTCGAATCATTTTCTTTACAGAATTAGAATGACAGCTTCGTCGGCTACGAATTGTAACGATTCGTTTGATTGATTTCTGGGTCTTTATACCCTTTATACCTCGAGTCAGCAGCGTAAGTTACACTGTTTAAGATAACGTGTTTTTTCAGAAACTCAAATTTGAAGCCGATAACAGCGAAATGTACAAAAATGTTGAATCTACTTCGGAGATGTGTTTCAATTTTTTTTTTCAATTTTGTAATGTTACTGCAAATGTAATATGTTCAATAACCATAACTCAGAATTTCTATCAGATCATATTTTGACTTAGAAATTAACAAAAATAAAAATGATTATCCTTCGCCCGATTATCACTCGTTGAATTCGTCGTGTTTTTTACTGATAACTTTACACGTATACCTACCGCTAAATCGGATGATTTTTTTTGCTCATTATTCCACTCTTAATTGGCAAGTATGTGATATTATATAAATAATTCTTATCCCAGAGGTTTGATTATCGTTTATGCAGTATATGAGCGGTTGATTAATTCATAGAGTACCGAATCGAAAAATTTATCAATGATTTATTTATTCACTGCAGTTTTCGTTAGGAATCGATTTTCGATTTTGTCGTCATTATTTCATACCATCCTTCCAATGTTTTAGTGGTTTTCAGGCTTCGATATTCTGTATAAAATCGCCTACTATAAGTTAATCAATGAAATTTAAACAGCCTGAGCTTTCGACTGGGTGGACTCGGTGGAAAATTATAGGCAGTGATAAAAATTGCCGCGATTATTCCACACGAATTGTATGACTAGTTTTTTTTTTTTTTTTTGCTCTCTTCAATATCAGACGATTTTTTAAGTTTCGAAACCAGAAGACAGAAGCGGGTTAATTTTTCTTTCTCTCTTTCTTTATTCAATACGTTTTGGAGCCTAGGACAATTTAAAAGAGCGAAGTGAACTAGTTTTATCAAATAATGGTTTTACTAATGTAGAAATTCTTGCCAATGATCTGCTTACTGATCAAAGCATGAGCTATCTATTTATTTATTCAATTTTAATCCACTCAGCCTTTCGTCATGTGGTTTTCGAGCTCTAACGAAATGATTAGTTAGAAAATAAAGAAGAACTGCTATCCTAGAAGATTAGAAAACTGAATCATTCGTGTGGATTCAAAATAGACCTGAAACAATAATATCTTGCAATTAGTCGCAGAACGATTTGACCTTTGCACTGGCAGACCACCCGCTGATTACAACTTATGGATTATTAAATTGAACTTTGAATACGAAGGTTATCATCATTCATACGGCCAGAATATCAGCTCTATAACTTGCGAAAAAATTATGAAAGCTCTTGCAAGACCGAGCAGATGGTTTAAAATACCGAATATACGATAATAAACGGTCTACAAAATCGAATTTAAATTTTTTTTCTCTCTTCTGATATTCGGAAGCAATTCTGCCATAATTTTTCCCTGATTTATTTAACGATTTCAAAAAATATGCTTCTTCGCGATCCACGTCTCGATCGATTCAATTTATTTACAGAATCAGGTACGAAAAATTCAGTCAAAGAAGCTAAAGCAAAATCGAATTGGAAAAAAAAATGGATGTAGAATTTCTTCTGTTTTTTTTGTTGTTTTTTTTTTGCAAATAGGATTAACTTAGAAATTCTGCCATATGTATTATACCTATGTATAACATTTCGAATTCGAAATCAGCAAAAATAAGTCGAAAGATATCTTGGTCGCCGGTTTTCTTATCACTCGAGTCGTTTTCGCCGTGTGAATTATTTGCTCAATTTTTTTTTTCTGATACAAGTTATACCGCAAAAACAGCTGTATATATATATTCTTAATTAACATCCCGATTGTGTTAGTTAAAGACATATGCGTTAAACAAGATATTTTTTTTGATATCCTCTAATTGCTTGATTATACAATGTATGTACATACTAATTAACACCGGGGAGGTCAGAATACAAATCGATGCAATGAACTCAGAATTATTACGTCTTATTTTGCAATACTTTATTCATTAAGATATGCGATTAGCTCCATATGAGACGCAGGATCGAAGTCCGATAAACATGATTAATAACGTTACGCTTAAACGTTTCCATTTCTTTTCGTAAACAATTATGTTCGTATTATATTTTAATTATCTGTCGAAACCGTATACCTTCGTAGAAAGATTGCAGATTTTTTTCACGTGAGGTAAAAAAGGGTTGCCTTCTACGATCTTCGAGAATTGGTTGCTTAAATGTAAAAATATCCATCGCATGGCCGTAACGAACGATTTATTTTTTATAACAAAACGTATTTTTTTATCTTAACATGTGATGGCTGATTATATACGCAAAAATTAATTATTATAATTATAAAGTAAAGTTTTGATGAAAGACTAAGCCGAGTTTTTAATTTGACCGGCTTCGTTATTATGGGAAATTGAAACATCTTTGAAGTGCATATTTTCCAGAGCGAAATTAACCGCCTTCAAGGGTCTGTCCAACGGGAATCCCATGGGATTTCCATCGACATATGCTTTGCCCCATAACGGTGAATCAGTTTCTGAAATATCCTCATTTTGACAGGGCAAAACGTGGACGAAAAGCTTAAGATTAAATCCGTCCGTGTTTCCTTTTGGGATTAACAGTCTTTGAGGAAATCCGTAAACGTGTTCGGAGTAAGTTAGAGGCTCCCTCGTCTCCGGAGCCAGCTTCAATTTTTCGTAAAAACTGTCCTTACCCTCCTGATCAGGAAGCACAAAATGAACTTCGTGGCTGCTGCGTTTGATCTCATTCTTTCCTTCCTTAACTGCAGTGAACGAAACAAAATTAACGCAAGTTTACAATTTTTGTTTTTTGTTTTCTACAAAATTTTCAGGCTTCAGAAGAAGATAAAATTTTTTCTGTATACTAACGATTCACTTTCCACACATCGAACTCGTAAAAATTTTCATAATTATCACTGATGTCTAACTCCTCGTTAAGAACGTTGTACTTTGGTCCCAGGAAGACTCTGATCACGGCGTCAGTATCTTCTTTGGAATCGATATTGATCGTGTAAGTGAACGGTTTGTGATTCAAACTCGGCTGACGAGCTTTAATCACGAATGAACTAGCATCGGAATCGTCTCTGACTGTCACAGCGTTGTTGACAACCGTTTCAGTGAAGTCAAAATAAGTTTCGAGCTCGTCGATCAGAACGGATTCGATTTTCAGACCGGACGAAAGGCCCAATTGCTCGGGCGTGTAAGGCACCAAGTTGCTCTTGTATCTAAAAGTATAACGTACCAAGTTATAGTCTCCGAATATGAATGAATTTTTCAAGATTCCGTTTTTCACTGACCGTTGAAAATAGCCAATTATCCTTTTGCACAGTCGATAGAATCCCGGATCCCTTAGGCTTGTACTATAGTGCTGAAGCGCGCTGGGGAGGATCTTGTATTTGCTCAAAGGATCGGGATTGAATCCCAAAATATTTCTTCCAACACCGTCAACGGACCCGTAAAATTTTTCGTTCAACGAATCAGCGTTACCCTCGATTATATTACCGAGAATGTCTAAACCGTCGGCGGTGTAAATGCTCTCTGATTTTCCCTCAAAATCGGTGAAAAATCCAGAATCAATGACCGCCAGTATACGTGTCTCTAAATTCTGTATTTCCTGTAAAAAAAAATAAAAAGAAGCAATTTATCATTTCGCGTTTGATTCTCATCGAATGAACGTATCGATCCAGTCACTGTACGTACTCGAAGATACTTGTACTTGTTCGATGGTACCCTGGAGTTGCAATTACGGTGCGGAAAGGGCAGTCCGTTTTGGTAAGTCATTAAAGGATAGTAGCCAACGTGGACGGGTTCGTTCCAATCGATGTCTTCGATTTCGTTCAAGCCATTTGCCAAACGTTCCAAATTGTATCTCGTAAGCAACAGTTTCAAACTGTAATAGTACTGTTCGCCACGATATCCTCTGGTCAGATTAAACTCCTCACTTGACATCCAGAAAGGAAATTCAAGATTCAGAATATGGTAGTACGCGTTCAGGCCTATGTCCTCGGTAAAGTAGTCGACTTTATGCTCAGGATCACCGTGAGAGTACCAGCGGCTATGGTTTGCCAGTATAACGTAGGATCCTTGAGAACCTGGATCAGAAATGGGACGATAAATGATCACACAAAGCCGTGGCTACGCCAGACTTTTATAACGATGGTCTGTTTTGATCGGGCTGAACGTACCGGGCGAATGCTTCATCTTCATCCGATGGGCTTGCCGCGTAACGTCAGAATCGAAAAAAAGATACGGATTTATTTCCTCCGGAGTTGGTAGCCTGACGTATTTAGTGTCTGGACGATGGACCACCGCGATGCTAAAGGCGTAAACGAACTGCCCTTCGTTGATGTGGACTCGTGCCCAGGCAGCAGTTTTCCAAAAACTTTCAAAATCGATCGCAGAACGAAGTAGCCGGTACAAAGCGACAGCTTCGTCGAGAATTTTTGTATAAAATACCGAAAATATCTCTCCTCGAGGAAGCATTCCGGATTTGTATTGGGCCAGGAAGTCAGCGACGACGATCTGTGCGTCGAAAATCGAACGTTGAAAGAACAAAGCGGACATTTTTTACCCAAAATTTTTTTTACCCTCTCACCTGGCTATTGTACGATTCATTTCTCGCTTCGATATCCCATTTTTTCCCTTCGGCGTAGAGTTCAGGGTTTACTGTCTCGGCCTGGTCTGGGTGCCACAAAAGTTCATAGACGAGCTTTTGCTTCGAGACAAAATCTTCGCTGGCAATATGGACAGGGCTGTGATCAGCCGTTGCAAAAGCGAGGGTTGTAATAGCCAGAAAAATGGCAAAGCCTGACATTATACTTGGGACGTGGTCCGGATATGCGTCGTCGCTCTTTGGATTGAAATTTATTTTCACCGATCCTCGGAGGGTGCAATAAAGAACTGAGAAAACTTTCGCGTCCACTTTATACAGCGAAGAAAGTATACTGAGTAAATAAATTCATTCGTACTCATACACTTTGCTAATCTTAATTGTAGCCCTTGTATCTTCGAGTATTGTTCTGCACAAACATTATTGGCGATTGAAATTCTGTTATGACGATTGACCGATGATCGTCTGGCTGGAAATACTGGATACCGAGAGAAACGGTACATTGAACGATAATTACTCAGTTGTTATTCTTCCCCCGCGATTTGAACTGACAATATGTTGTTCTCGGTTAAAAATAAATTCTATAATAATTGCGTATTATATTATCGTGGTGATTTTTTGTTGATTTATTATTCGAATAGACGGTATTCGATTTTTCATATCATAAGCTTCGATAGCTGAAGCTTTGAAGTTTTTCTGAAAGTTTGAAAAATTAAAATAATCTGTTCTCCATTAAGATCGAAATTTTTAAAAGGATGCATTCCATTCGAAGAAAAAAAAAACCGTAGCTATACTCGTATAATCAAAGTCTGTAGATGTTATTTATACATTTCGAAGATAAAGTGTAGAAAAATTTTTATTTTATGAATGAGTCTATTTGACGAGTTATCGTGCGATCTGATGCGTGGCTAATGACTCGTCGTAATCTGGGGATAAACATGAGTGTAATTAATAATACTCATTCCCTCTAGTAGTTTTGGTTTTAATTCTGAACTTCGCGTATCATTTAATTCTATTGCATCCAATTTCAAGCGATAAGATATCAATTTTTTTCTTTTTCAGCTCATGTCGCTCTCTTTTATCGTACATTCAGCACGATTTTATAAAAATTTACACGTTTATCTAGTCCGTTAATCTACACTTGTGTTTTTCTACAATTTTTGAATAGAGCTATGCGAGTCTCGCCCTAAGGTGAAATTCACATCGTCCAGGTACAGACCGATAAATCAATTTTGGAGTTTGTATTATCACGAATCGTTATCACAAGACCATCCTTTCGATGCTGAATGGTTTTCAGGCTTTAATGCTGTTTATAAAATTGACTAATGAGATGATTGATGAAATTAAAACAGCAATGCTTCCGGCCGGTGGACTCGGTGGGAAATATGCACTGGGAAAAATGGCGGAAATTATGATTACGTGCAACGAGCTGATATTCAAGATTCAAGAAGAGGTTTACAAAGCTTCTCGTGAGGCAATGGCCATGGAAGAGATCCCGGCGGTATGTACAGGTAGTACTACTTGTTTTGGCGATAAACTCGACACAATTCCGGAAAAAACACCGATCAATCAAAGCACGAGTTTGCCAACACCACCGGAACTCAAAAACGTCCGAGACCCACGTCTTAGGCAGCTTTACCAGAAATTAATGGACCTCGAAAGTGTTGGACGAGTACGTTTTCCGCACGAAGTACATTACTAGTTTTTTTTTTTATGTATGCTCTTCAATTTCAATCCGTTGCTCAGGTTTTCAATCCGGAAGACAGAAGCTAGATAATTATACCAGAGTCTCACGCTTTTTTTACACGTTTTGGAGCCCGGGATAATTCGTAACAGCGAAGCCCATAGTTTTATCGAAGGTTCAAACTAATGAAAAATTGTTTTCCATCAAACGCAGCTGGAGTGGCTCAAAGTATTCATGTACATGAGCAACTACATGAGAGTTTTGCGACCAATACCCAGAGGGGAATGGGACAAGCCGAAGAAATTCGTTCAACGCCAGACTCTCACCCTTGACGGACCTTACCCTGGTATTTCGAGTGATTTGATTGTCCCTGGTGATACTAAACCATCCGGCGTAACTCATTTCGAAAAGATTGTTCGAAAGGTGAACTTGGATCTATATGTATAGTGTATTGTACAAATGTGTATAACTCTCGATAACAGCTTTCGGTATTTTATACTAGATTTTCCTTCTCATTCCTCGAACAGACATCGGCAAATTTTGTTCCTCTGCGTCCTCCGATGAAGGTAAAAAATGTGCAACTCAAAAATGTTGGAGACGATAACAGAGAATTTTTATTCACGACTCGCCCGTGTCCTCGGCCTTCAAGATATGATCCGAGGGTTCTTTGCGATTGCCTCGAAGTCGGTTAGTGAAAACCATAGATCTTTGAACGATTTGATCTAAAATCTTTTCCTCGTCGTTCTCGAAATGGAAATTACATAGCTCCTTATGAATCAGCGAGTAACGTGATTATTTTGCATTTTATTCCAGTCCGCCCATCTTCAAGCAGTTCTGATTCCCGGAGGAAACGATTAACTGGGAAAATACGGCCGCAATATTTCCCAAGATACGATTATTGCATGGATTAAGATAAATCTCAACTTAAATTTATATTTTTAATTTTTTCGATTGGTGTCGCGAAATTTTAGACTCATTGTATTACGAGCACCTAAAAAGGTGAATAATGAGCCAAAACTATTTGGCAATACATATGACGAAAGGGAATCCCTGGATCACCTTTGGTATTCCACATTTGAAAATATTTGCTAATAAATCTATATGCCGAAATAATTCAATCCACTGACGTTTTTAACTTTGTGCTGATAGATAATATGCTCATAGCTGATTACAATAATACGTATTACGTATGGCTTATTTAATTGAACTTTCGATACGACGCTCATTATTCATTATATGCACTATCAGCTTGAGTGAAAAAAATTCTCGAAGCTATAATCTTGAGTATACAATTGTGGAAAAAAATTCTCAGAATAGTCTCCGACGAGATGATGCTGATGAGATTTTCCGAAATATTTTCTATACAACAGAAATTAAAAAAAAAAAACTAAAAAATTGAAAATTCAAAACGTTTGCGGAAATTTAGTGACACGAAAATACAATCGATTTGGTTTTTAAATATTTCGGTTGTTATTAATGCGATTTCAACCGGAGGGGGTACTATTTGAAAGGGCAAGGATGTCAGGTTATTCTCAACCCTTGCATCCTTCTCTCGGCCTTCACTAGGCTGAAAATTATGGGCTTGTTTTCGAGGAAGTGACTCCGTACACCGATAGGACGTTTTACGAATGATGGAACATTCTTAAAAAAAATTGTAGAATGGTCCAGACTGGTAAAAAATATTCTAGAATGAATAGTGCCAATTCTTAAAAAAAATTTTAGATGATTCTAGAACTTTCTAAAAAATTTTCCGAATACCGGTTTATGTATAGAATATTCTTTTTTAAACATCGTAAATGTTTTTAGAAAATTCCAGACGATTCTAGAATTTCCTAGAAATTTCTCAATGGCCTGTCTATAGAACAAGTTCCAAATAAAATAATGTTGAAATATTATACTTCGTTATTTTTTCAATACACATTCATTCCAATAACTTCAAGGGAATTTCACTTTGTGGATCTGAAGCCCATAGACGTATCCGCACTCAAAACGTACGGCTGTATCAAGGATACAGCCGATCCCTAGTTTTTTTTGTTCGAATCAGGAAGCAATGAATTGAAGTAACATGTATAGTGGAAATCGATTTTTGTTTTAATCTAAAAGAATATATGATGATCCTATGGAAGGGTTCCGTTTGTTCCGAAGCCATGTGAAATTTTCAGAATGAAAATTGAAGAGAGAACAATTTAATCAGTAAAAGAATAAGCTGACGAAATAATATTTGTACTTCATTGATGATTGTAATAAATCAGTTTTAGCTCTGATAACAGTATTTTAATTTGACGTAGGTATGATGTGCGAATCAAGTATGCATTTACTCCAACAGCCCGATTAAACGTATTTAAGTGTTTCGACTGCAGGTTATTCACCCCAATTTCTGAATTCAGATGATAATTACTATTCTCAGTTCGATGTTCAAATTAATCATGTAGTTGGGGTAAGAAGTTTGATACGGTATTATCAATAACATTATTTCAACGAGACTTATTTATACATGAGGCATTCCACACCAATTCGACCGAGGTTTGACCCTTATACCTTTCGATTTTGATTGTCGTGCGATTTTTGATTGAATTTTATATTTGGGAAAACCAAATAATCGTATTACGCCAACGAATTGCTGGAAAAATTCGAAAAAAAAATCATGGGTGCTTCTCCCGAGTCATACTACAACACAAAAAATCGAGATTAAAATTGAAAAGTATGAGAGTAAAACATCGGGTCGAGTTGGTGTGGAATTCCCCATTCCCCGTATACATGTCTTCATACAATTAAGTTATCAATTTCTCCTGACTACATTAGGTTGGCTAATGTTATTAACCTGATGGAGCTTATATCCCCTCTAACTGTCCAGGGCAGAGGTTCCTTGATTACTTCGCAACTTGGCTGGATATAAAAGAGGTGTAATAACGGTTCGAGAGTCACATTTGGTCTTCGTCCAAATGATCGGTCTAAAAATGGCTGGGCATTTCACGATCTTAAGTCTCGTGGCTTTTTGCCTCTCATCAGTTGTCATAGTAGAAGCGGAAAACGCGACCGCCGAAATTCTCAACAAACAGAAAATCGTCTACGAGCTATTATGGCGCCCCAATCAACCAGAAATGGTACCGGAACTCCACGACCAGGGGAAGGCTTACAAAATAGAAGAACATATTGATGACTACGGACATCGGGTAAAGTCTTGCATCCCAACCCGCCTTTTATGTCAATACTAATTGCTGTTGATCCTCTTCTTTCAGGTCTACGTCGAAGAATTTTTGGACATCTACGAAAGAGGCATGCTTCCTCGTGGCGAGATATTCTCCATCTCATATCCAACCCATCTAGACCAGGCCATAGCTCTATTCAGAGTATTTTGGTACTCGAAAAACTTCACCACCTTACATTCGACTGCTGCTTGGGCTCGAATCCACGTGAACGAGGGTCTCTTCACGTACGCTTTCAGCGTCGCAGTCGTTCACCATCCTGAAACCCGGCGCGTCCGAGTCCCCGCTTACCACGAACTCAATCCCCATCTTTACTTCGAAAATGAAGTTATACGTCAGGCCTACGATGCAAAGACCTCGACCGGTGAGTCCATCAAGTGTATTTTAGTTAAATTCGAGTTCGTGATACTCGTTTACAATTCTGTACCCCTTCCTGTACCCCTTTTATAGATCCAACGATACCACCACTCAATGGTACGATCATCATTCAAGCGAATCATTCCCACCTTTACACGAGAGAATCAGATGACACGGTCAGTTATTACACCGAGGACATCGCTCTGAACGACGTACCGTACTACTTTCACCTTGGTCATCCATTCTGGATGGCTGACGGAGAGTATGGACGATTGTCTCCACGTCGCGGTGAAGTATATTTTTGGTGGTGCAAACTGCAGCTTGCACGGTACAACATGGAACGCCTCGCAAACAACTTGGGCGAGATTGAAGACTTCGACTGGAACTTCCCCATCCCGTACGGTTTCAACCCCAGCTTAAGCTACCATAACGGTATCTCGGTTCCCCACCGCGAAGAGTACACCCATATTCCAAACTACAATTACAAGTGGCTCAAGGTACTCCCAATCGTGCCGTAATATTTATCCAATCCCCCCACTAACAAGTGTTTCAATTCTGTTTCTAAACGCAGGCACTTCGGGACTATGAATACCGCATTTCAGTGGCCATCGACATGGGTTACGCCATCCTCGATAACGGGACATTCTCCCCGATCCGTAATGAAGCCGGCATACAAACTGTAGGCAATCTCGTCGAGGGAAATGCTGACTCTATTAATTTTGATGTGTATGGCAGCTCCGATAGAGTATCGAGACGTGTTCTTGGCTTCAGTCCGGAGCCCCTGAATGCGTACAAAGTTCTTCCGAGTTTGATGCAGATGTACGGATTAGACCAGAGAGATCCGATCTACTGGAGTATGATACAGAAAATCGTGGGCTACTATGAACAGTTAGTACCAAACTCATACGCGTTCCTAACATCTAATAAACACTCGTGCTTTTCTCTTTTCCGCAGGTTCGTCTCAAAATTGCCAAAATACACCAGCGACGAATTGGCCTTCCCTGGCGTGAGGATAGAATCTGTAGTCGTTGACAGAATCACAACGTTCTTCGCCCCCTATGATTACCTTATCTCAGGTGCAACGAAGCTATACAACGCCAATGATACGACGGTGATCAAAGCTCGCCAGTACCGACTGAACCACAAACCTTATAACTACACCATAACTGTCCATAGTGAGAAGGATGCGAACGGCACTGTTCGCGTATTCCTGGGGCCTAAGTACGACGTCCACG
The DNA here is from genome assembly GCA_949628255.1 of Macrophya alboannulata. NCBI lineage: Eukaryota > Metazoa > Arthropoda > Insecta > Hymenoptera > Tenthredinidae > Macrophya > Macrophya alboannulata. The sequence goes on along the minus strand of OX451211.1, from coordinate 15,204,127 downwards.
GCGAAGAGATAGACATAACTAAAAACTGGAATAACTTTATGGCCATTAACGAATGGCAGATTAATCGTTAGTATAACTGATCATTATAGCTGTGCATCCCTAATTCCGACTAGTCTTTGCAATATTTAACTATCGAATTTTGTTTTCTCTCCACAGTAAAAGCTGGAACCAACGTCTTCACACGCAGCGGCGCCGATACTCGTTTCGGAGCACCCGACGAGGTCAGTGGCGATATATTCTACGAGAAGATCCTGAGCGCCATCGCGGGTAACGAGACATACGACATCCCAAAGAGCCTTTACTACTATCCAGAGCGTATGATCATTCCTAAGGGCAGTAAAGAAGGATTCCCGTTACAGTTATTCGTCTTCGTTAGCCCATACAATGACGAGGAATTCTACCATAGCAAATCCCCGATATCCGGAGATAAAGATATTGTTTTTAAGTCGCTGGGATATCCACTGGATCGACCGGTAATTTCCAACTTCACTTCTCTTCCCAATGGCTATTGCCAGGAGTTCAAGGTTTACCACGTGGAGGAGTCAGAAATCAACAAAACTGTCTGACTCGCTAATGAAGACCACCGAACTAACAATTAACGTACTTTTACGGTTCCTGCGTTGAACCAATCGATTTTTTATGCCTTATATAGTCTAATCATATAGTTTTCATAATATACAATTATGGAGTTACTCAATAAAATATTGCAAGCATTAACGGTATATTATATTCTTCTCTCACATCATTATGCTATCAATTGGTTACTACCGCCCTAATTCAACGTCCGTAAATTTAATCCCGTACATATTATCGGACAGTTTTTTTTTTTTCGGCGAATTGATTTTTTGCATAGTAACGAAACACATTTTTACGTAAAAACTATCAAGTGAGCTGAGCTAGCCTTAGCAGTTTTCGCAAGCTCATTACCCATGATTATTGTATGATCACATAGAACAGAATCGCATGTCTTCATCGGAAAAAATATTATAAACTATCAAAAAAAAAAGTTTTCAGATTTGAATATACTATCATGGCAATTGCGATCGATCGCCCAGTCCCAATTGAGCTCGTTTCCAAACTCACCCAGGTATCAGGAGAACATCTGATCCGAGGAGGTGTGCCGGGTGAGTTTTCAAAGTTTTCCAAACTCACCCGGGTGAGTTTGGAAACGCGCTCAAGTGGGACTGGGTGAGTTCGGAAAACTTTCCAAACTCACCTGCGTAAGTTTGGGAAGTTTTCCAAACGTTAGTGTAATTAATGATACCGATTCCTTCAGAGACCTTCAAGATATGATCCGAGCCACCATAGCAAATCCCCGATATTGGGAAATAGAGATTTTGTTGATAAGCTGCTGGGCTATCTACTAGATCAACCGGTCTTTTCCGACTTTTCCTCTCTCCCCAATGCCTATTTCCAGGACTTCAACGCTTACCATGTGGAGGAATAAGAAATCAATAATTTCACTTTCTGATTCGCCAATCGAACCCACCCAGCTAACACTAATTGGCGCACTTTAACGGTTCTTGCGTTAAGCCAATTGATTTTTTATGCTTAATGTTATAGTCTCATCATAGTTTCCATAATATACAAAGATATTAATTGACTAATCAAATATTGTGAGCATCAATGGTACATTTTATTTTCCTCCCACATCATCACTATTAATTGGTTACCCGAGGCGAAATATTTGGCAAGCTTGTTCGCAGATTGAAACTGCCTAGATAAAATATTGGGATAATAAAATTAAAAACTAGCTCTATTCAGAGTATTTCCATGCATATAATGTCGATAATCTCAAAGCACGTAGAATTATAAGGTGTCATCATATCGCCGAAGATATTATTCCAAACTACCAAAAGGTGGTGTGCTTGTAATCGGTCCGTGTTATGAATTACTATACTATTTATACTATTTGCAATCGCTTATAATGGCCTTTGATTCGAGAGCGGACAGATAAAGACTTGGCTGTACAGCTGAGAGTTGCATAATTCATATCAGTCATTGAACTTTATTCTTCGGCCTTCAGAATGACATCTCTTATTTAATTCTTTAGAAACGATATCGCATACTTAAGCATCGCAAGATATTTTTAATCACCTTCATTACGAGTCCGTTATCTAACTTCTGTTTATTTAATGCACTTGCGAAATGACTTGGAAAAAAATAAGATGAGACATGAATCTTCCAGATATCTTGTAGACTCGCTATCGCAATAACTTTTATCAAAGAATTATAACAACTGGGATCCTGCTTTTAAAATCGAAGAAGTATTCTAATTCTGAACCGTAATCGGAATGATATGATTCAACTCTGAGATCGATTAGTTTGTTGCTAGGATCTACGCAACATTGAGAGTCGTGCAAGAAGCCGCATTTGATTTGCAAAGAAATATGGATAGCAGAAAATTTTCAGGCACAACACAATTATTCTACCCTGAGGAAAACTGGATCTACGATTCCGTATTCAACGTACAGGTAGAGAAATGACTATCTCCGACATTAATAATCCGTATATATTTTTTTTGCAATTTTATTTCATTCCTTCATGTGTTACACTAATAATGAATATTGTTTTTGAAATAATAGTATTGGACAAACACGAGGAAGAGCTGTTGCGTGTGGATATGGGCTCGCACCGGTGCAACAAGCGGAGCGGCTCATCACACGTATTCAGGACCTTATCGGTCTCTGCAGTAGCCACGTGCCCAGCCTGGTTCTTTGTGACAATAGCCGCTGCAGCAGGGTGTACTTCCATCTGGCTGACACTGAAACCATACGCAAGGATTAATATTGGCTTGGGTATGGAAAAAACGTATCGAGTCGACGGATTTTCAGATGTTTGAAGAAAATAGCTGATAGACTTCGTATTATAAAGGCATTCATTATTCATCGTGCATGCCCGATACAATTTGTTGGGAAATGATTCAAGTATCATTAAATTTTATGTTTATACTAACCCAAGAATTCCGGACACAAGCATTCGCTGTTCCTACGAATGCGAATATTACGGCAACGATGAAAAGAGCGGTCAAGATTCTCATATTGAATTTAGCCATTGTGCGATGTCTTATCTGAAACATTCAAATTGAAAAACGAGTTTAATGAATCGTGTCTGACGGATCATATGGAGGAGCTGAAAAGTTATTTTAATTCACATTGAAGTCTCATTGTGACGATGCGGATCCGTAATTTTGATTCTCTTTTTTAACATAATTGCAGAACATCTCAGATGTCGGTCGAGCGAACAAATTTCTACGCAGCCTGCCAAAATTCTATCCTTAGTAATATCTACGTATGGGTATTGTAATGTGTATTACTCTGGCAAGACCGTAATGATTTTTATGCATTCCCGCATTTCGGAGGGGTAAGGATTTTCGACGAAGAATTATTACACAAACGTGGAGAAGTGAATTTTTCACAAAGTTCGAGCAAACGATTTTTTATGGTGTATCCCTACTGCTCACATGATGATGTATACATACACATCGCAGCAATTGCAAATCCAAAAGATTAGTATGAATTAGGGGTATTTACGAGGGTAAATCTGACTATGAACCGACCAAGAAAGGGGCTGCTTGTAATTCCCCGGCCTATTTAGATTTGAATGAACTTTGGTGGGCCGTTCTTTTACAAAAGCTCACGGTGTAGATTCATTTTTTTTATAAATACATTCTTTCACACATGACGATAGTTTCGTTTAAAAATTGGATATTAAACACGAAACATCAAAAATCCATATCGGTTTGAGAAAATGCATTAAAGGTACATACAGTTTGCAGTGCATTTCTACGAGACTATGGGTATAAATCGAAAATTTATACAAAGACAGCAAAACGATACTCACCGAAATCCTTCTAGGCAAGAACAAGAACTTGGTAATAACTTTGCGAGTCAACTTGAACTTATGGTCCTCACAGCGTATTTCTCCTGCTTATATATTGCCCACATTGTGTTATTTATCTACGCATCTAGGCGTAATTAGCTGATGTTGCATCTACGGCAATCTTATCAGCGACCGCGTATTCCGAGATTTTCATACGGGTTTTACCGGGTTCTATTTCATAGCAATGTTTTTCCTCTAAACTATTGCTAGTGCATCAACAAGTAGATGCACAACATATGGGTATTCCGATCACATGTTATACGCATGATTATATTGTATTATATGAATCGATATATTTAAGGATATATCTCGAGAAAATTAAAAAAAAAAACCAATACCTGCCAGGCATATAAAGCTAAAGAATACTTCGTTTACGAAAAATGCAGGGAGGAATATATTTCAATTACCCGCGAAAATTACGGGAAAATACTAAGAGAATACATAATTCTTACCCACCAGCTCCGGATACGAGCTTTTACTATGATTTCAAGAACTGCAGAAGGCTGATCGAGTTTTAATATTTAAATTACAACCTAGCACTAGCTGCCAATATGAGTTTTTTTAGCTTTATAATAAGCCTCGCTGACATTCCTTAAATGTACTACGATTCAGGTTGAGTTTAAGGCGATTGTACGATAAACCTATCCTAAAGTATAGAAGAGAGAAGATTATGTATGTATATCGATTCAAATGATATACAATATAATCATGCGTATAACATGTGATCGGTATATGTTGTGCATCTACTTGTTGATGCAATAGCAATAGTTTAGAGGAAAAACATTGCTATAAAATAGAACCCGGTAAAACCCGTATGAAAATCTCGCAATACGCGGTCGCTGATAAGATTGCCGTAGATGCAACATCAGCTAATTACGCCTAGATGCGCAGATAAATAACACAATGTGGGCAATATATAAGCAGGAGGAATACGCTGTAAGGACCATAAGTTCAAGTTGACTCGCAAAGTTATTACCAAGTTCTTGTTCTTGCCCAGAAGGATTTCGGTGAGTATCGTTTTGCTGTCTTTGTAAATTTTCGATTTATACCCATAGTCTCGTAGAAATGCACTGCAAACTGTATGTACCTTTAATGGATTCTCTCAAACCGATATGGATTTTTGATGTTTCGTGTTTAATATCCAATTTTCAAACAAAACTACCGTCACGTATGAAAGAATGTATTTATAAAAAAATTGAATTTACACCGTGAGCTTTTGTAAAAAAAAAAAAAACGCCCACCAAAGTTTATTCAAATCGAAATAGGCCGGGGAACAAGCAGCCCCTTTCTTGGTCGGTCCATAGTCAGATTTACCCTCGTAAATACCCCTAATTCATACTAATCTTTTGGATTTGCAATTGCTGCGATGTGTATAATGTATACATCATCATGTGAGCAGTAGGGATACACCACAAAAAATCGTTTGCTTGAACTTTGTGAAAAATTCACTTCTCCACGTTTGTGTAATAATTTTTCGTCGGAAATCCTTACCCCTCCGAAATGCGGGAATGCATAAAAATCATTACGGTCTTGCCAGAGTAATACACATTACAATACCCATAGGTAGATATTACTAAGGATAGAATTTTCTGCAATTATGTTAAAAAAAAGAATCAAAATTACGGATCCGCATCGTCACAATGAGACTTCAATGTGAATTAAAATAACTTTTCAGCTCCTCCATATGATCCCTCAGACACGATTTTTTAAACTCGTATTTCAATTTGAATGTTTCAGATAAGACATCGCACAATGGCTAAATTCAATGTGAGAATCTTGACCGCTCTTTTTATCGTTGCCGTAATATTCGCATTCCTAGGAACAGCGAATGCTTGTGTCACGAATTCTTGGGTTAGTATAAACATAAATTTTAATGATACTTAAATCATTTCCCAACAAATTGTATCGGGCATGCACGATGAATAATGAATGCCTTCATAATAAGAAGTCTATCAGCTATTTTCTTCAAACTTCTGAAAATCCGTCGACTCGATACGTTTGTTCCATACCCAATCCAATATTAATCCTCGGGTATGATTTCAGTGTCAGCCAGATGGAAGTACACCCTGCTGCAGCGGTTATTGTCACAAAGAACCAGGCTGGTCCCGTGGCTACTGCAGAAACAGATAAGGTCCTGAATACGTGTGATGAGCCGCTCCGCTTGTTGCACCGGTGCGGGCCCATATCCACACGCAACAGCTCTTCCTCGTGTTTGTCCAATACTATTATTTCAAAAACAATATTCATTATTAGTGTAACACATGAAGGAATGAAATAAAATTGCAAAAATAAAAGTCATTTCTCTACCTGTACCTACGTTGAATACGGAATCGTAGATCCAGTTTTTTTTAGGGTAGAATTGTGTTGTACCTGAAAATTTTCTGCTATCCATATTTCTTCACAAATCAAATGCGGCGTCTTGCACGACGCCCAATGTTGCATAGATCCTAGCAACAAATTAACTGATCGATTTCAGAATTGAATCATATGATTCCGATTACGGTTCAGAATTTGAATACTTCTTAAATTTTAAAAGCAGGATCCCATTTGTTATAATTCTTTGATAATAGTTATTGATAACGAGTCTACAAGATATCTGGAAGATTCATGTCTCATCTCTCTGTTTTTTTAAGTCATATCGCAAGTGCGTTGAATAAACAGAAATCAAACACCGCAGTCGTAATGAAGGTGATTAAAAATAAGTATGCGATATCGTTTCTAAAGAATAAAATAAAAAATGACATTCTGAAGGCCGAAAAATAAAGTTCAATGACTGATATGAATTACGCATCTCGCGGCTGTATATGTATATAGCCAAATCTTTATCTGTCCGCCCTCGAATCAAAGGCCATTCACGATTGCAAATAATATTTCGTAACACATACCAATTACAGGTACACCACCTTTTGGTAGTTTGGAATAAGATTTATAGCTATAGATAGCTATAAATAGATATGAGCTAGGTTGTAATTTGAATATTAAAACTCGATCAGCCATCTGCAGTAATTCTTGAAATCATAGTAACAGCTTGTATCTGGAGGTGGTGGGTATAAGAATTATGTACAGTGGGACCCCGATTAACCGGACTAATTATTGGCATAGATCATCCGGATGAACGAAAATCCGGATAATACGATGTATGAAAGAAAAACAGAAATGTTACGTACAAAATGTGAGATATTTATTTCAAGAGAACAAAATCAACATCAATAAACTCAATATTATAAAACATTCACATACCTATAGCATTAAACTGTAGTATTAGGGCGATTTTTTTTTTTTTACTAGTTTTATTTTTTCACTCCCCACCTAAAATTTTGGTTGGACATGTCGAACAAAAAATTCCCTGGAAGTTATAGCCCTTAATATTAATATTAAGTACTTTTCCAGAGCGTGGAAAGATTTTCCATCTAAAATACACGTGAAGCAAAATTTTTTTTTTCAAAATTCTATAACTCAGCGGCATTTTATGCTATCACCTCGGTCTTGGTCTCAATTTACGTAGAATTGAACGATCTTCAAAAGTGTCTATAACGGCGTAAGTGCAACTTACACTGGTGAGATGGTACGGGTCACTAAAGTTGATTTTTACCCAAACTTCTCGTTTCTTTGCTGTTATCCTCGAAATGATCAACTTCAACGAAAAAATGTGAAGGAAAATTTGGTTGGAAATTCAATTTCCTACAAAAAAGGTCCTTTAGACCTAAATGCTCAGATTAATATTTCTTGAGATATTTAACTTTAACTTACTTGTGGTATAAAATTTTTATGGTTTATTGTTTACATAATTATGATAAATATCATAAATATGATATATCATAAATTGTCATATGAAATATCATCAATTTGAAACGTTTGATTCAATAAACCATAAAAATTTTATTTACCACAAGTACGTTGTTCAATATCTCAAGAAATATTAATCTGAGCATTTAGGTCTAAAGGACCTTTTTTATAGGAAATTAAATTTCCAACAAAATTTTCCTTTACATTTTTTCGGTAAAGTTAATCATTTCGGAGATAACAGCGAAATAACGAGAATTTTGAGTAAAAATCAACTTTAGTGACCCGTACCATCTCACCAGTGTAAGTTGCATTTACGCCGTTATAGAACTTTTGAAGATCGTTCAATTCTACGTAAATTGAGACCAAGCCCAATGTGATAGCATAAAATGCCGCTGAGTTATAGAATTTTGAAAAAAAAAAAATTTTGCTTCACGTGTATTTTAGATGGAAAATCTTTTCACGCCCTGGGAAAGTATTAAATATTAATATTAAGGGCTATAACTTTCAGGGAATTTTTTGTTCGACATGACCAACAAAATTTTAGGTGGGGAGTGAAAAAATAAAAATAGTCGAAAAAAATCGCCCTACTGTAGAAAGTAGCTATCATTATATGTACATATGTACTGTAGTTCATACATAATCTTACGTGTATGTAGGTAGTTGTTTAATCTAAATATTTTGTAATTGTCATTTGACGTAAGCAATTTTCTCTTTACATTGCAGCTATATCTTTTATTCGTTTTAATTGCAGTAAGCTTAGTATATCGATTTGTATGATATAATATAATCATGCGTATAACATGTGATCGGTATATGTTGTGCATCTACTTGTTGATGCAATCAGAATAGTCTGGCGGAAAAACCTTGATAGAAAATAGAACCCGGTAAAACTCGTATGAAATTCTCCGAATACGCAGTCGTTAATAGGGTTGCAGCAGATGCTACATCAGCTAATTACGCCTAGACCCATCGCATTTATCAACTCTCTTTATTTACTTCCATACATACAAGTTATCATAATATAATCTACATTCGTATATTAAAACAATATACTGTATCGCTATCATTTACTAAAATACTCAATAAACTAGATAACGAGAATCTTTTTTCATCAACGAATGAATTGTCTATTTTACCAAAACTTCTCGCATTCAGAAAATTTATATTTAGATTCTCGTCGCAGTCGAATCTCGTTAACGCAACCCCCATACGATCCCTTTGACGCCAGGAAGGCCACTGACCCCAAGACAGGTGCCTTTGCCCAGTTTGCCCTAGGTCAGTGCTCCTCGCTGGTGCTTCCCTGCTCCGCAGAAAACAGCGCTTGCCTACGGGGCGACAAATGGTATCGCCACCTAGTGGACGAATTGGCTAATACTTTTGCCGTGAAGATCGGTACGCCTTATTGCTTGCAACACAGCCGACATTATTGTGATACCTAACTTTTGGTTGCATATAATAAGGCGCATGACCAGTTTAAAATCCCTGTATCGTGGAATTTGAAACTTCTATTACAGCAAAAAAATAATCCCACTGGATAACACATAATGAATTTAATAATATGGTAATGAGCCGAATGCATGGGGAGAAGCCTTGATTCTTCAAGTTCATAAATGTTTATATTTCGATATACATGGGTATAATTGAATGAAAAAAAAATTTATACAAAAATCGCCGTAGGCGCCGAAATGACTAACATCATTGCATTAGTGAAATTATATGAACACTTTGAATTTCTAATCAAATTTCCTGATAATGTGCTGAGTGTTTTATTAAATAATCATCTTCTATTTCATTACACATACGTTTTCTCACTTCGTATCTTTAGATCTACCTATAATTACATAATATGAGATATTAATTTTGCGATAAATGTTAATAACGTAATTTGTATAATCAAAAAGTAAACGATGAGAACAACCCTTAAACAAAAAGAAGTTTTTTTTTTCAATATCTGTTACAATACAAAATGAATAGAATTTTTGAAATTCAGTTCCTCAAAGCTTAAAAATAAAATAATTCTAAATATCCTTATTTTTTTCAGCAAAATATTTCGATCTGTTTTTACAATGAACAAACCCTGTCTACTTGATGATTTTACATTCTTTAACTCACCTATCATCAAATTTTATTCATATTCTATCACTCTTCCACTCTTACAGACCTTTCCTAAAGCCTTAAGTCTCCAATTAGAGATTCTTGTACAATACATAACTAAAGTAGATTATACACTTATACACATTATACACATTTAGTACAAGCAAATGATATGCTCCGATTTACAGAATATTTACCATATAATTATTTAACGTGTGTTATTGCAACTGCTATAAAAAAGTGTTAAAGCAATAATGAGAAATTGAATATTACAATAATAATTATGCCAGGTGTGTAAGTATAAGTATACTATTTATGTGAAGTTAGAGATTTCTGCATTTACGAAATAAAACTTTTATCAAACTTCTGTCAATCACGTTATTTGTACATCTATATACTAAGTAGCTTGTTGTTATCTATTAGGCCTTTCCTCTTCTATCGCTGCTATCAATCGTTGACGTGTTTTCTTGTTGTTTTGACATCCGCAAGATATAAGACCAATTAAATGTTTTGTAGAATATTCCTGTAATAAATGCCAAATTATCAATCAAATAAAAAGAAACCACGTAGCATGTAAAAAAAAATTGAATAAATTGTTATAAAATAACAATCAATACCTTGTGCTGTTTTACCCATTCTTCTAGAATATTTTCTGGTAAATAATACGCCTTAACATATGCCTCGACGTATTCTCTGTGCGGCATTGGTCTTAGAGAAGTTAGTTTTTCAAATTTAGACATTAATTGAGTAAAATCTAACTGCATCAGTGCTCTGCCTCCGTTCGAACATTTCTTAGCATTCGAGAATCTGAAAATATGACAATTAAGAGTATTGAATATTATTCTTATCACTGGATATTAGAATTATATGGATTCCGATATTATATTTTAAGCCTTTTACCCTTCGACCAAAGTATGTGTGATCAAATGCGCGACGTTCTCCCAAACGGATTTGTACACCATATTTGGCAACGGTATTCTATTGCCTATTTCGTCTAGCCGCATACTTAAAATTTGTATATCCTGTAAAAAGATATGAAAATTTTATTCACATTTATGTATTTATAGAAAATTATCTTACTATTAAAACTGTTCACTTACCCGTAACAAACTGTCTATGTAATTGCTATGCTGGGACATAACGTCCCTGACTTCCCAATTAACTTTACCCATCATAGCCAAGATGCTCCCAACATCAAAGGCTTGAGATGCAGCAGCCATGTAAACTGGTTTCCTAAGATCTGTAGCCGATGCGATAGTTTGGGAATAAAATTGATGTAAAAATCCGTGGCAAGGGGAAGCTACTAAGTGTTCCAAATAAGGCCTCAAAATTTCGTACTGTTGTCCCAAAAATATAAGAGATTCGACAGCTATCACTCGCTTAATAAGACCGTGAATTTTTTCTGGCTGTGTCAAGTTCACTATCGATGAAAGACTTGGCTGAGTTACTTTATGCAATTGAGATCCACCCTCGGTAATATTCGCATTATCAAATACTAAAGCCTCTCGTATTCTAGCCAAAGTCAATTTCAGTTTTGGAGTGTACAAAGAGTCGCTATTTATTTGCTGAAATAAAATTCATTTGGTTTCATGATGTTCAATATAATGAGTTTAAATAATTTTCAGAATTATTCTGAAACCCACCAAGTCAGAAGTGAAGAACGTGTGGACAGTGTAAAGACAGAGTTCAAAAAACTGTGTCATATTTTGTATAACGGTAACAGCAATGGATCTGAACAATCTAGACATTTGAAGATACTTTCCGCACACTCTGAGCACACTTAAAGTCGTGTTTGTTACCATGGGCCCGTTACATTTTGCTTTATGTTTCTTTTTAGCTGGTTTTGTTTGCTCCGGTTCATCAACATAATCGCATTTTAATTCCTCTGGAATATCGTCATCAGAATCTTCAGAAAAATATCCAGAAGGCTCGTCCTGTAAAGGATAATAATTATTCAAACTCTCTCTCTCTTCCTCCCTCTTTCAAAATCAAAGATATTCAATGACCAAAAAGCCATTGGGTGAAGATTTTCTCCCAAAAGTAAATAGATTCCCCAATTTTTACGTATCGTTGATACTTCACAATGCTAAACTTACTCCAATGTTAGCCAGAATATCTTCGTCCGTAGTTTCATCAAGGATAAAATCAAACGGAGTTATGCCATTCTCTAAATATCTTTGTACCAATCCACCAACGACGGAACTACCATCTTGACTTAGATTAGATTCATCGGGACTGTTGCGCGTTTTACAGCTGTTTAAAACTGTTTTCATGCTTTTAAATTCTTGCAATTGCGTTACAACGAACGATGGTTTTACGGGACAAAGTTCCCACCCATCGTTTTCCAAGAATATCTTAAGCTCGTCCAATCGAGAAGCATGGTAATGAGCGAAATAAGAAGAACACTGTTTTCTGATAGATTCTTGTAGATTCTCTGACTGGCTTGCGCACAGCTCTTCTCCAACTTCTATTAATCTATGAAAAATATAAAATGGGTTAATTGGATTATCCAGAATAAAACTTTCAGGATAAATGATCGATTATTTTGTTGTTAATATCTCGGCCTCTTACCTATGAACAATTCCCAAAATTTGTACAAACTGTTCAAATTTAAAATACGCCAAGTCAGCGCCCATCAAATAAGTAGAGATTTTGATTTCAACGTCATGCCACATTCTTGCCATTCCATTCTCTAGCTTCTGTTTAACATATTGTTTGTTGAAGGTTGCTTCCAGATCTTTTTGATCGCTTTGATTCGACCAATTTTCGTTTGCATTGTGCCAATTAACAACCTGACAATATGAGCTCAATATAGCCCAAAGAGATTTGCACAATTCTATTAAACAGGCGAGGAAATATTCGTGGGAAACTGACTGACACAGCTGTTTATACTGCCGCTTCATATCGCCACCAGCAAACGCATGGACAGCCATGAAAGCCATGTTATGAATTGCCGCTGTAAAGTGCATGTGAAGTTGGTCCATAGCTGTTTGCGTCTTTCCCAAAAGCCTGTACGCTCCTTGCACTGATAAATACGTCCCGACTTCAAATTCTGTACACATTTTGGCCAGCGTTTGATCCAGGGTCTCTTCAGCCTGTTCCAAAGTGTCTTGCAGCTTTCCGTTAAGTGCAGCTACACAGTGGAAATGTTTATACCTTTCCGCGGCACTCTGGCATTCCAGAAGAAGCGATATTGCTCCTGGGTAATTTCCCTCATTTAACAACTCCTGCAGACGATCTTCCGTTCGTTGCTGCGCTTTCAAAAATAAAGTTTTCATTTTTAGATACAAATATACAAAATATAAGGTGTGAAAAATCGGTTTTACTAATCTTCAGGCCATCTTCAACGACTCTGTTATGTCTAATTAAACTCACCAGAGTTTTAATGGTGTTTAAACTATGCAAAAGCCCTTGAACAACTTGTTTCTTTTGGTAATTAGCTAAAATCCCAAGACTAGCAGTGGTGAATTGTTTTTTAGCTAGGCTTAGATCGGTTCTTCCAGTTCTGCATATTTCTAAAGCGTTTTGTAGCTCTTCTTGAATGTATAAAATCCTTTCAAATTCCTCCTTGCAAGAACTCTGTTTCTGCAATATGAGCTGTAATACTTTTTTAGAAACAACTTGATGCTCTTGTTTTAGTCTTTTGTAGTCCCTCTCAATTGCTTTGGAGTTTAAAACCTCTGGTAACTTTTGTAATTCGTGACGACAACAGTCTAAACAATCGTCAGTCCTGTAATATATAGGCTCAATCGATTCTAGGATATCTTGATCCGGCAACAACTCGCTTTCTGTCGATTGACTAGCTTCCGAATTGATATCACCATAGCTATGAGATTCGGTCGGGTTTAATAGATCCGGATTCAAACCCATAGATGGAATTTTAGTCTGGTTCTGAAAACAATACACAATTTTATGTGAATATATATCTTTTCTGATAACTTTTGAGTGGATTGATGGATTTTTATGAAAAGACTCCCCATCTGTCTTTATGTGAAAGCAGTTTCAGTCAAATTTCATGAAACCGGAGTATACTGCATTTAAAACCCTGCTGATTAAAAGTCTCCACGGGCCAAGCCCCCTGAAGTTGAGAGTTTTCAAGATATTTTTTAAGTATAAAGTTGAGTATAAAGTAAACTTGGTTAATAACCATGAATAACTTAGAAACAGTTAGATTCATGAGAGAGGACGAAGAGACCTCTTTTGTAGAGCGTTCAATTTTGAATAAAAGTAGCTACGCAGAATCTTTCTAAGTAAATTAGTTCTCGAGATATAAAAATCGAAAAGTGTCACCAGAATATTTCCCATGTATTTCAAATGGAAAATGAAAAATAGCAACGAGCAACCCCCGAATATTAATATTGCAAGCTGAGTTTTCTCGAGGCTCATTATTTGATCATAAAGAACAAGTTGTTAAGAGTAAATTTTGAAAAAAAAATCTTCGGTTTATTTGGCCCACCCTAAAATGTATACATTATAATATCCGTGGTGGAAATATGCTGCCCTTGTAAGCTGCAATTTTCGAACTTTATACTTAAATATCTTGGAAACCGTTAACTTTAGGAGATTTGGCCCATGAAGACTCTTAATCAGCATGATTTGAAATGCTACATACTCCAGTTTCATAGAATTTTACTGAAGGACGGCTTTCACATAAGGACAGAGTCCTTTAACACAAAAATATTGTGTCGAAGTTTTAGATCCCCTATTAAATTTGAGTAGAATTGATTCGAGGAAAGCGAGGGAAAAACGTTTTCAAAGGGCTTGTTTCTCGTGATAAATTACGGCTTAATAAATTACAAAAAATTGAAATGGAATTTCACTTTACAGTAGTATATTGATTCAATGAAAAATGATATTATGAATGGTTAAGAATCGATGTATGTTGAAGTTTGGTTATGTTTAGATTTATTGAATGAATATTCAGCCTTGGCCTGTTACGTTTGAAATTTTTCTATTGAAATTGTAATATGATCGCGTTTGATGATGTTTGTCAAAATTATTCGGCATTTTGATGAATTATAACCGATCGGATAAACGTCAGAAGGAGCAATTGATACGAGCAATAAATAAATAAAGGTTTAAAGTCGTAGTTTGAAAGTCTGTCGCGAATTATTCACTGGTCATTAATCGAAATTTATAAATGAACTCAAAACTGAACAAATGTGTAGTAAGGCATTACTATAACTCATAACTTACCTGTTTATAAAGCAGTCCTAAAAACTTGAACTTTATGTCCTCCATGACGATGTGTTTTTTCCTCAGAACTGTCACTTTATTTTCACCCATTTATCAGATGATTAAACAGACCACAATTAAATTAAATTAATAAATCATTATACGCCGCGACTGCAACTCGTACCAATCATTTCTCAATAGAGATATTTAATTTTACTGTTTTCTTTTCGTTTTTTTTTTTTCTTACTTTTTATGCACAGCGTGTAGTGTGTCATATGTCATGTGTGGAAAATCTGGCAAATTGCAAATGACTAACTAAAATGAAAAGATGAGAACTGATATCGAAATTTTTATCCACTTGAAGTTCACCGCAATAGTGTATGCCGTTGTGTAGCGGTCTCTGGTGGTTGTTCATACAAATAAAACGACACGATAATAATCATCTTGGGATTGGCTCCACCTTGTGGGCGGTAAAAGTTATTAGTTTAAAAATAGAATAAAGCGAACAATTGACATTAGATCGATTATCTCCGAATGACAGGAGGTTTAAAAATAATAGTAGATAATTAGACTCGACGACAGGGATGAATAATTACGGATTTACGTCGTAATAACCGCCTATACTTACTCGGTTATGATTACAGTGAAGCAAACGAACTGCAACATAATATCATCATACTAGGTTATGTAACAGTATTTTTTTTTATAACTTCTACTCGATAACTACAGCCTTTCTAGTTTCAATTCAACTTAAGAAGAAGAAACTTCATATACTCGTGAAATAAATTATTTTTTTTTATATCACGTTTAAAAAATGTTACGTAGAATATATCGTTGTAAAACGTCGACAATAAACGCTTCATTTTTGTCTACGGAATCAGCGACAGTAGCTAAACAACAAACCTCGGTAAACGTAAATAAAGAAACAAAAAAAAAAGAAGCAAGAACGAAAAACATATTTTCAAAAATAATAATCATTCGTTGTATGATATCGTATTTAATTTTATCACACAGATAGAAAAGTTTCGAGAACGTCTAAGGAACGATACAAACCGTAGCATCCTTACTGACACATTTGGAAGAAAACATACTTACCTAAGAATATCTTTGACTGAACGTTGCAACTTGCGATGTGAGCCAAAAAAAAAGATAAAAATATTCAAAAAACAAACACAACACCTCACCTATTGAAAAACTGCAAAATTTATCAATTAAATCATTATAATTTTCAGGCACTTATTGCATGCCTGCAGACGGCGTTAAGTTGACTAAAAAAGATGGTATTTTAACGACTGATGAAATTGTACAAATTGCAAATATCTTTGTTAAAGAAGGTGTTGATAAAATACGTCTTACAGGAGGCGAACCAACAGTTCGTAAAGATATAGTAGACATAATCGGTAAATTTCGTTCACTTTATGAAATGATATAATTGTAATTAAGGAGTTGATTTTGTTTTTCTTTTTATTGCATTTCAGGTCGACTGAAAGAGTTAGATGGATTGAAACAAGTCACTATGACTACTAACGGATTGACTCTTACAAGGCAACTGCCAATTCTTCAAAGAGTCGGCCTAGACGGACTTAATATTTCATTAGACACTCTGAGGGAGGATCGTTTTGAAAAGTTCACTAGACGGAAAGGATGGCCTAGAGTCATTGCAGCTATTGATTTGGCTGTTCAGCTGGGATACAATCCAGTAAAAGTGAGATAAAAACAAACAAAAACAGTAGAAAAAAAAAGGAAAAAGTAACAATATTTTTCCACGGGACTCTTCATCAACTTGGAAACCCATCCAATTACTAAAAATATTATCAAGTATACGAAGAATACATGCTCTCAGTTAAAACGTTAAAACTCGAACTTTGTTTTTGTTTTTTTTGTTTCGTATCGTTGAAAGAAACGGTCAAATTGAACAATATATGGCAATTTTTCGTGCCCATCATTTGAGGAAGAAAAACTCTGTTAATTTCACATTACTTAATTTACCGATATTGTACTTTCAAGTTACTTTTCCGATACTAGAGGCCCAAATCCGTAAATATTTATTAAAATAGGCAGAAGTCATTTTTCGATTGAAACGAATAATTTCTTCAACACCAAAGTTGTGAAAAGTAAAAACAAATAGACAAGACTTGTTTATCCTGATGTTAAACTGTTTGAATTTTAATAACTGTGATTTTTTTTTTATTTTTTGTTCAAATATAGATAAACTGCGTAATAATGAGGAATTATAACGACGACGAACTAGTTGATTTTGTTACATTTACTAAAGACAAACCTGTAGACGTACGATTTATAGAATACATGCCGTTCTCTGGCAATAAATGGCAGGAGGATAAAATGGTCTCATTTACAGACATGAAGAAAAAGATCAGAACAATTTATCCCGAATTTGGAGCCCTTGAAAATGGACCGAATGATACTTCGAAGGTGAAAGAGATTTAACAAGATAACGAAATTGCATAAATTTGATCAATTTTTGATAGTCCTGAAGGCAATATGAAGACTGATCGATTTTGCTGACTCTAAAACTTTACAAAACTCAAATATTTAATATTTTTTTACTGCAGGCTTACAAAGTACCTGAATTTATTGGTCAGGTGGGTTTTATAACATCGATGAGCGAGCATTTTTGTAATTCGTGTAACAGATTGCGAATAACTGCTGACGGTAACTTGAAAGTATGTCTATTTGAAGGAAAGGGTGAAGTTTCTTTGAGAGATGCGATAAGGAACGGAGCCTCGGAAGAATACTTGAGAGATATTATAAGCGGAGCTGTATTTCGAAAAAAGAAACAACACGCGGGTAAATTTTTAGAATAAATTCAATCTCACTTCTCCAAAATATAGCTGTTCTTTTTGGCAACATCTTCGATACTAATCTAGCGATAACGTTTGCGTAAACTTGTGTTACAGGAATGTTCAATCTTTCCCAGATGGAGAATAGACCGATGATTCTGATAGGTGGTTAACGAAATGGAAATTTAGGTAGCTACTACTTCCCTAATTGAACATCTATAGACGTTATCGCTAAATTAAAGAGTTTACTAAATAAGAATAGCCGATATCTCCATAATGAATTGCATGATCAATTTAAACTAGCCTAAAACAATAATTCTTACACATCGATTACAGGTCACCTTCAAAAAACCGATTACTCAAAGAGGCACAACAATAATAATAATAATAATAATAATAATAATAATAATAATATTGATAATCTTATCAACGGCTCAAAGTACAAAAAAATAATCAAATCCGATGAAAAAATGCATAAAAATTATTTTACTTTGAGACAATACTCTACGCTAACTCACGTAGATAATAAAAGCGGAAAAGCGAGCATGGTGGATGTTGGAGATAAGAATATAAGCAAGAGGATAGCGAAAGCGAAAGGAATGGTCATCGTGGGACCAACTATCTGCAGATTAATCAAAGAGAACAGTTTAAAAAAGGGCGATGTTTTGACGGTGGCACAACTAGCAGGAATAATGGGTGCTAAACGTACTTCAGATTTGATACCGCTTTGTCATCCGTTAGGGTTAAATTACGTCAATGTTCGTTTAACTTTAAACGAAAATTTAAATACGGTAGAAATTGAGTCTGAAGTACGATGTACAGGGAAAACTGGGGTTGAAATGGAAGCATTGACTGCTGTTAGCATAGCATCATTAGCGGTATATGATATGTGTAAATCTGTATATCCCCCTTATGCTATGGTAATATCTGATATATGTTTGATATCAAAAACTGGAGGCAGTAAGGGGGACTTTTATAAAAATCATCCGGAGATAGAAAATTCGGATTAGATTAATTGAAAATCTATTTTTTTTACTAAAAATATTTATCTATTCTCTTTGAATTACCTATTTGTTATTCAATTATTTTAGAATTGTTTCGATCAATGAGAGGTGAAAGAACACCGTTATTATTTAGAATAAATACTCAATTTGATAAATAAAATAAGAGGGCAAACGCTATCTGTTATCTGTTATTCACGATTTTTGTGATGAAATTTTTTCGCGTACTCAATTAAACAGATAAATGAGTACGCTATGTTAATACACTTAGACGAATAAAATTCATATATATTTATGAAAATATTTATAAAGTATAAAAATTAGCAAATAGTTGGAAATGTTAACTAATTGTAATTTTTGATAACAAGTTTTTTTTTCACTTTCTTGCGTAATAAAGATAGTTAAATTTATATAATTGATTAGTCTTCCAATTATCTTAGTTTGTAGAAAAACAAAAGACAGCTTAATCAAATCGTTATAAATCTAAAAAACACTTAAATATATTTTTTCTAAGTTATATAGTTTTATACCACAAGATGTTATACTTTATACTGAAATATCGTTATTTAAAAATTATATACTTAATCATTCCGTCTTATTTTTATGGGGGAATAAAATTTGATTGAAAATCAAATGAGCAAAGTTTATGAAGGAATTGACCAACACATTATCCCAAGTTCCCTTATAAAGAGCCCTGAGAACAATTACCCCCTAAAAATATAATTGATTTAAGAATCAAACTGAATTTCGACTTGAGTTTATCTCAAAACATCTCACGTTGATCAAGGTAGTTTTCTTTTGGTAGGTTCCTCGTGTACTCTAACTTGAAGAGTCGAACGAGGTCCACATTTCCAAACGTTACCAGCTTTGTCTAAAATACTTGCGCTAGCAGTAACTTGATATTGTCCACCGCCGCTGCCTCCGCCGCCTCCACAGATCCCAGCTGTTAAAGCGGGGCTTCCTAACGATAGTAGAAACTCACAGGCAAAAAAATCACGATGTGGAATAACAGTCTGCTGTAGTTCGTTCATATTCGTATCCTGTAAAATCATAAACAAATCGTTACTAATCATCGTCTAAACAATTCACCAAATATTAACAACAAGACTGAACCAGTTCGCACCTTCTGGTCGGAATTGATCTTCGAAGGAGGCGCCGTCGATATAGAGATGCAGACCGCAGCTACAGACCGAAACAGAGAAGCGCGTTTTCCGTGTCTCAATACCCCTTCGACTTTAAGGGCAAGCTGACTTCCCTGTGGGACGGAAACAGGCTCGCCGAGAACGCGAGGTTGAGGTGAAACGGAAAGTTTCACACTGGTAGCTTGTAAAGCTTGGAAAAAATACCGAGGCAATGGAAGCCGGACTTTACCACCAGCCAGCAACGTCACCTGCGCTACTAAACACCCAACTCTTACGTGACTAATCGCTCCTCCTTCACCTTCTCCTTCTCTACCACAAGTAGGTGCGAGCCTGTATACTTCGGTACAACAACGCGCCAATTGCCTCATTTCAACCGAATCTCCAAAATTAAATTCAGTCTCGTTTGGTCGACACATTACTGCTCCTGCACCACCGCATACTCGTTCTACACTGTTTGCCATCAGACGACACATTTCTTGCAAACTATATTCGTTTAGTTAAGTAATTTAGGATAGAATATGCAATCGAGAGGGTATAGACATATTTTAAAAGGCGGGATTTGTGGGCTATTGCCTCTCAATATGAGACACAGTCTAAAGAAAAGCACTTTTTGTAGGAATTCAGACGGACCACTGCCTCTAATTTTCTGCCTCTAATGGTCCGGAAAAGAAACCTTTATCAGATTAACATATAGAACTTTTTTGATACATTAATTTTTGACCTGGTAGATTGAATAATAGTCACTAAAAATTTGTAAGTTCTAAAATATTTAGTCAAAAGATGTGATTATAATAAAGTAAGTATACGTAATCAATGGAATAAGTTTGTAAATGAAAAGGATACGCTCTAATATTGGCCAACGATCCAGGATCAGCGTCGAAAGCAGATTGATAAAGCTTCTGGTAGTTGTCCGCGCAATTCCTCAAATCTTTAGCGGACTTTCTTAACTGTAAACGATTGCTATTACTTTTTAAATTGTGAAAATTTAAGTTTTCTGTATTTTGGATGGACTAAAGTTTCATCACTATAATAATATTAAACGAGTGATAAATAATCGGAAAATATCAAAAATACGAAGTAAATGAATATGCTGTTTGATTACCTGCTGTGTAACGCGTCCAAATCGTTGCAAGTCATCTCTGGTGGCGAGAACAACTGTAGCAGCGATTGCAGGCGGTGGTGCAGTGCACAGAGACCTGTGACGGTGAAATATAAATGAATCATACACAGCATTCATATTCGAAACGCAGATATATTCCAAGATCAAAAACTGACCTGCAAGAATGTAGCAGCTGCACCATACAGTGTAGAAATTCACAACGTAGTTTTGAGTACTCGCTAGCAAACTGCAAACTCCGTAACGGGGTGCTCGCCGCTTTAAGCGAAGCACACGCACTTGCGTACCGTGCGATAGCCCCGTTCAATCTCTCCACCGTACCAAGCTTCTTAATTCCATCACCTTGCTGCGCCTCCTCCCTGTAAGTCGATACATATAAGTTTTATATATTCAATCCATAAATAAAAATCAAGATTCACAACTCTTACATTAGATGGCTCTCCGCACTGGTGACTAGATGTAATCCGGAAAGCCAGAAATGCAGCTGTTCGGAAGCTACGGTTTCCTTAAGCCTTTGAAATATACGTGTAGATACTCCGTGGTGTCCGTATCTCGCGGCTCCACGAGCTATGCGATATTTAGCCCAACCATCAACGCTGATTACAACTTTTTCCACCGCTTTTAGACACTCTGTATTCCATTCGTAGCCACCTGCTACAGTTTGAAATAGCAAAGTGCAGAGCATGACCTAAATAGAGAATGGAAGGAAAATTTTAATCTCTTCTATTCCACGAAAATGCAGTCGTTTAAAAGATCATCAAAC
This sequence comes from Macrophya alboannulata, assembly GCA_949628255.1. Taxonomy (NCBI): domain Eukaryota; kingdom Metazoa; phylum Arthropoda; class Insecta; order Hymenoptera; family Tenthredinidae; genus Macrophya; species Macrophya alboannulata. Next base: position 15,182,366 of record OX451211.1, on the reverse strand, counting down.
CTTTGTATGAACGTGAACACATTGTTCAAGCTTTGATAAAATATCTGGGAGAAGTGGAAGCAGTGCATTTTCGCCTAAGCTACCGATGGCCCCTAACGCCTCGCAAAGCGCTACAGTTTGACCCTGTTCCTGGCCTCCTTCAGAACTTGCGTTTATCAGAGTCGATCCAATCGCGTCTACAAATATCGGGCAGTGTTTGGGATTTGCTTCACACAACTTGACTGTAGATCCAAGACAGACTTTTAACTGGCGGAGATGTCCGTCATCCAAAGCTAATAGAACGATTAATGATTCCAGGCAAGATACTACGTCGGAGTCGCCGTAAGCCGGTAATCCTTCTTCGTAGCTAATTTGGGTTGTTAAATAATTGTTTATTAAAATTTTAATACCAACGTTATGAATTTTTCATCTAAATTCTATTAAATGCGAATATACCCACCAGTAACAAGCTACTCTAGCTAATATAGTCACTGCTTTAACAGCAACAAAAAGATCTGGGGAATAACATGCGTTTAGACATAGACAAAGCAGGGGACTATTCTTCTCCATATTAGCATCGCAAGTAACTGCGCTCTGACTTAGTACCTGAAATTGTAGAAAAGTTCAGTTTAAATTTTACGAATTCCAGGTTTTGGTAAATCTTGTGTTTCAAAATATTCTTCAATTCGATGAAAGAAATAAAGAAACTACCTCGATTACATCTAAGGTTCTGATTAGAAGACCAGAGTTGACGGTACCATCTTGTAAAAGTGTTGTTGTACTGTCTGGAAAAAAGAAAGAAATAAAAAAAAAAGCGAAAGTTTCATTAGCTGAAGACATTTATTTCTACTTTAATTCTTTACAAGTTTTACCGATCAGACTATTGAGTGCTCCCTGTGGCCACAGGTGTGCGCCTCTTCTGGCTAAGGAATGAAGAAGATCAAGAGCATGCCGTTTTATAGAAGCTCTTGGATCGTCGTGAAGGTAACGTAAAAGCAGAGCAACTTGCCCCGGGACATCTACCAAAGTTGCCGAAGCCAATGTAGTCAAAGCACTCAATGTTACTCTGACAAATTCAACTGCTGGGTAACTCCCAAGTAGTTCCATACACAACTCGTTGACCTAAGTAAGGATTAGAATAAATGAAATGAATTTCTTGATGCAAAAATCGATTTCTTTGGATTGGAAATAAAATAAGATTTGAATAAATCCTAAAACATGCTAAAGAACGATTTTTAAATGAATATTCTTTCCTGTGGAATGAAAATGTGATGTATTTTTTTTTTTTCTTTTAATTCAAGCTTCTAATACTCGAGAATATTTGCTAAAAATGTATAATCTTAGAAATTGGCTGTGAGAAAGTTGATTCAAATCAAATAACAGTTCAAAATGTTTAAAATCTTTCTAAAAAAGAAAGCATTACTTTTTAATTGATTTGCAAAATTAATGGTGTCTTATCAAATAGTACCATAGACGCAGTAAAGGTATCGTGATGCATATATTGAAGAATTGGTATCAACTGTAATTTCATAGTAGCAGGAGTAGCCTGTCCTCTGATCATGTCGGATATTTTACTGCACATTGAAACTGCGAAAAGTTTTGACTGAGCAGCAAACATTTGTGCAGCATAAATCGCTGCCTCAACTTCAACAGAGTCATGGGAATCAAGAGATCTTCTTATGCTGTGATGGACCTGAATAAAAATGTAAATGACAAAAAAATTTCATGAAAAATAATAATCAATTCAAAGAAATTATGTTTCAGAATGGATTATGAAATGATGAAGACTGTACATAAATATGATCAATTATTACAAATTTATCAAAATATCGCAATATTAATACTAAAGAAAACCTAAATACCTGTTGTCTTTCTGGAATGATTCCAGCTACGCTGCCTAAAGTTCTTAGAGTAAGAGCTCTGGCGACTGGATCGTTAGAATGTATAACGCTGAATATTCTCCTGACAAATTCATCGACGTTTAAAATTTTGTCTAAATGTTTTTCGCTCTGTTGACAAACTCTGAGTACCCAAACCCTGAGAAAATTACTACCGATTCTAAAAACATCTGCTAATTTGAGCAGCGAAGAATTAATGAGAATTGGAAATGGATATTTTTCAAATAAGCGAGGATATCGAACAATAGCTTCGCACTGTTCTCCAATTTTGTTTGACCGCAAACCTGAAATAACGAATAGTATTCGGTTTATCAAAAATTCTTAACGGAATAATTATTTCAGTATTTTTGTAGCAGTTTTACTCTGTTCAGTAAACAGTACAATCCGATTTTCGATCATTTTATAACCTAACCTAAATCAACCTAACCTCTAAGGTCGATGTAATTTACCTTTATCAAGTTCTATAAGAGCGGAATTTGCATCTTGTTCAGGTTCTCCTAATCCCGTGTCATTAAAGGCGTTCATTCTCATGCCGATCATCACGAAAATTGATGTATTTAACTTTATTTGTTGTGTTAAAACTTGAGCAAACGATGTTTCGACGAAGATTTGTTTACATTTCTACAAAGTACGGAAGCCCGGTGGGGACATCTAGAAACACACACAGTCGGTCTGCCGAATGCGGTCGACATAGTGATTGTGTGTGTTTCTAGATGTCCCCACCGGGCTTCCGTACATGTGGGATAGAAAATCCCCAGATGAGATAAAATGATAAGAGAATTTGAAATTGTGATGGAGTAAGTTGACACAAAGTTAATCTTTTATTATTATGTATAGTATTCGTTAGAAATTGTTATAAATAAATAGAAAGTGGGCCTAGAGATATGAACAGTGTCCCAACTTACCGACCGAACTAGTATTAGAATACTGCAATGAAATTTCGGTCGGCAAGTTCAGACACCGTTTTTATCTCCAGGCCCCCCATATAATATCTAGTGATATTTTTTTAAGCTATTTCAAGTCTGTCGCATAGGCGTAGTAATTCCTTAAAATGTAATTGTTAAAAGCAACTAGTTATAACATGTCAAAAAACAGTGATGGCGGCGATGTTAAAGGTTAGTTGTCATAAAATAACCGAAATATATTATGTTAAATATTCGAGGGCGTTGTTAATAGCTTTAAAAAATGGTATACAAACCGAATTCGATCTACCAAATGATAATATAATTATAATAAAACGAAAATTAAGAAAGCTATTCTCGAATTAATAACTAGCCTTTATTTATTAATCATATAAGTTTTTTTTTCGCCATACACCGACTAAATGATAATAACAAATAAAAAAATAACCATTCAATAATAATAATAATAATAATAATAAAATTGGGAAGATAAAAATTAACATTTTTTTAAAGCGTAAAATTACTGTTACTTGTATTATTTTTTTGCATCGCTTACTTATTTACTTAACCTGTACACAGGACAGGGGTCAGTTTAGCTTCGCAGGAAAATGGCCATGTATGCAACCTATAATATTAAAATTATTAAAACAAGAAGCGGTTACGCAGGCAGAATGGCAGGACCTGTTTTACTCCGTTCACCTGGTTTGTCTATGGGACGAAAAAGGTCCTCCAAAATTACGAGATACTCTAAAAGTAGATATAATGGATTTCATACAGCAGGCGCAGCAGGTAAACATTCAAAGTAACAAAACAAAACAATCGTTAAATCTTTATTTTTAACACATTATCTGTTTTTCAGCGAGTATTAGCGCATCAGGAAGAACAGGCTTTATTAAAAGCCTACATAACTGAATGGAGAAAATTTTTTACCCAATGTAACTATTTGCCAACGCCGTTCAGACACATGGAAACTGCTTTAGCGGGTAAAACTAATATACAGAAACGAAATCAGCCGGATGAAAGTATTGTTAGAAAGGTGATACTTGCTTATCACTTATTGTCATCGAAAATCTTCTATTCTTTCCTTTCAAATTAATCCAAAGGGTTTCTCTATCTTTTTCATCTATTTAGCTAATGTTGGACAGCTGGAACCAGAGCATATTTGGAGATATTAAACAGAGGCTGCAGGATTCAGCCATGAAGTTAGTTCGTGCTGAAAGAAACGGCGAGGCGTTCGATTCACAGTTAGTTATTGGCGTCAGGGAATCTTACGGTAAATGATATGGAAACTCAGATCATTCTACCTAATGAATTGTAATTTTCAGCTACAAAAACCTGATTTTACATGATGAATTAGATATTATTTACTGTAGTTAAAACAAAAACAAAAACAAAGAGTAATTTGAAGACAAAAGTGTTTTTTTTTTTAAGTATTTTTCGGTAAATTTGATCAATTTAAGCCAAGATATATTTTTTTTCCGAAATTCTGTCTGCTCAGGCCATAGCGACGGCTCTTCTGGACAAAAAAGGTGTCTCAATAAATTTTTTCCGGATCAACGGTTGTTCTGAAAACTTGAGAGACTGAAATTAAATTATTAATAAAATTGTTAATAGATGAAGTAGGTGGATCGAAAATACCAGTTAATCATTTTGTCTTTTTACAGTAAATCTGTGTTCTAATACTACAGACAAGCTTCAAATATATCGAGAAAATTTTGAAGCTGCTTACATAAAAGCTACGGAAGAATTTTACAGGGTAAAGGCACCCGAACAGCTCTCTTTACACGGTGTCGAAAGTTACATGCGTTACGCTGAGGCTAAATTAAGGGAAGAAGAATTGAGGGCTCAAAAATATTTAGAACCAAACAGTGCTAGCGTACAATTACTGACAAATTGTTGCGTGGATGTGCTAGTAGCTACATTCAAGTCAGCAACACTCGCCGAATGTCCTCGCATGATTCAACGTCATGAAACAGAAAGTAATGAATGAAACGGGCTAAATTTTCTTATTTTGTATAAAATGGATTAATAACTTAGTGAATTTATACCCCACTTTTATTCACAGAGCTCCGACTTATGCTCAAACTGATGGATCGTGTGTCCGACGGAGTTAAACCGATGTTAAAAGACTTAGAAGATCACATAGCGAGCGCAGGGCTCGCGGATATGATGGCAGCTGTAGATGTAATAACACAAGACTCTGAAAAATACGTTGAAAGATTGTTGGATCTGTTTAGAAGATTCTCAACGCTTGTTAAAGAGGCGTTTGACGACGATCCCAGATTTTTAACGGCTAGAGATAAGGCCTATAAATTAGTTGTAAACGACTCTACCGTATTCAAACTAGAATTACCAGTTAGACAAGGAGCTGGAGTAACAGCTGCGGTAGTTCAAAATAAACCAACAAACAATAACAACGGTGCACCTGAATCAAAATGCCCTGAACTATTAGCAAATTACTGTGATATGCTGCTCAGGAAAACCCCGCTTAGTAAGAAACTTACTTCCGATGAAATAGAGAGCAAACTTAGAGACGTGGTAAGTTAGAGGACTCGATGTATTGCAAAGTGATAATTAGCTGAGGGATGTTATTGAAATAATTAAAACTTTGTTGTAGCTGTTGGTCTTGAAATACGTTCAGAACAAAGACGTATTCATGCGATATCACAAAGCTCACCTGACCAGGAGATTGATTCTTGATACTTCGGCCGATTCTGAGAAGGAAGAAAATATGGTCGAGTGGTTGAGAGAGGTAGGAATGCCGGCTGATTACGTTAATAAATTGGCGCGTATGTTCCAGGACGTTAAAGTATCGCAGGATCTTAATCAGCAATTCAAAGAACACTGTCGTGCTACAATCGCCGATAGTATTAATATAAAGGTGAAATATATCGGCTTTCTATTCTCATTAAATAATCGAAGTTTAATTTAATTCCTCCATTTTATTGGTCTCTTTATTCTTTTGCAACAGATTTTAAACGCCGGCGCATGGGCTAGAGGAAGCGAACGTGTTACCGTCAGCTTACCTCTTCAATTGGAAGACTATATTCCTGAAGTTGAAGAATTTTATAAAAAGAAACACAGCGGTCGTAAACTTCAGTGGTACCATCATATGTCTAACGGAACGGTAATCAATACTTTTAATTCATTTAAATGAATAAGTTTACAATGAACTATTTTCCTTGATACAAAAATGTTTTTTTTTTATAATTACAGATAACGTTTTGCAATAAAGTTGGAAGATTTGACGTTGATGTAACTACGTTTCAAATGGCTGTATTATTCGCTTGGAATCAAAGACCATTTGAGAAGATTTCATACGAAAATTTAAGACTTGCAACAGAATTGCCAGACACTGAATTGAGACGTACGCTATGGTCGTTGTGCGCATTTCCTAAATTAAGGCGGCAACTTCTTTTAGTTGATCCCGCTACTTATAGCCCAAAAGAATTTGCACACGATACTCGTTTCTGGGTCAATCACGAGTTTGCTATTGTGTAAGTATTAAAAAAGTATTTATCTCGAAGATGAATATAAGGAAGACTACTATGAATTCTAATCTTAACGTTTGTTGAATTTATTAGAAAAAATGGTAAGCTCCAAAAGAGAGGTAAGATCAATTTAGTTGGACGGTTGCAACTTTCTACAGAACGAAGCAAGGAAGAAGATAACCAATCGATTGTTCAGCTAAGGATATTACGAGTTCAGGTATGAATAAAATTGTGAATTTTAGATTCTTTGAAGATTATTGAAACAGATTTTTTTTTCTAATCTCATTGAATTTTCTACAGGAGGCGATAATAAAGATTCTTAAGATGCGTAAGATGATAAATAACGCTCAATTGCAAACCGAGTTAGTTGATATATTGAAGAACATGTTCCTACCGAGTAAAAAGATGATAAAGGAACAGATCGAATGGCTTATCGAGCACAAATACATTCGAAGACACGAAGATGATATCAATACTTTCGTCTACATGGCGTAACCATTAACGAGACGTTCTAAGAACAGAATTGTTTAAAAGATTCAGTACTATATTTAATACTATATTTTTATAGAGCTCTTTCAGTTTTCCTAAGTTTTTCATACACACATAAATTAATAAATACACACATAAATACGTATGCAGGATATTACTACGGGTTGGATAAATCTAGCTAAATAATTAATTTTTGCGATTTGACTTTGAACTTATTACCATATCATTCGTAGAGATAATAAAATTTCATTCTATATTGAATGTATCTTTGGGTAATTCTTGCATACGATTGATTTGTGTGATTTTTTTTTCCTTTTTTTTCTTCCTTTCTTTTCATAAGAACATTATTACTTTTAAAGTAAAGTATAGATTGAAACGGAGTCAACGAATGATTTTGATTACGATTTTTTTTTTTTTTTTTCTTCGATTTTGATTCTTTATCGTGAGTCTATCGAAAGGTACGGAGGTTGATGTTAATCTCAGTTTTACAGTTCAATAATAAGATATAAGACTAATTAACAAGAACTGTCTTGGATCGAACGGGCCGTTATATTTGTATAGTGTATATAGGGACATTATATTATCCACGAGCCCGTTAATCGCTATTAGAATTCCTAAGTCTCGAAAAGAATTTTATTCTTTAAAACTTAAATAATAAACTATCAATTCCTTTCTTCCATATCGGTGGCGACATAACAGCGTACAAAAGTTGTGCAAAAGTGTTAATTAAGCATTTTATATACCGAATTAAAAGAAAAATTTGAAATATCGGTGTTATCTAGTAAGTATCCTTCTTATAGGATTCAAGGTTTCAAACGCATACAATTCTAAGAACAAACAAACAAACATACAAATTGTACATCTAACGATAAGTGAATTGCATCGATCCAAAACCATATTGTATAAAGCCTTAATAATATTTTAAAGATTATAACGGGATGTAAGTAAAGAAGTGATTATTAATGAATTAAAATGAATCACAATTTTCAAACAGAAATACCTAACTTAATATCGTTACAAATGTTTCTGATCAATGAATTATATACACATATGTATAAGTATATACATACATATAATCCTAGGATTTGATTCCTTGCAGCATCGAATAATCACAAAATTCTTACTTCCATTCAAATAATGAAAATTTCTCAAAACATTAACGCTTTACTGTTGTAAATTTATCAATATATAGATACAATCTTTGCAAAGAATCTATTCAAGTGAAAGAGTAAGACTATAAAAATAAATAACAAATAGTTTAAACTAAACATAGGTATATAGGTAGATTCCATCATATGATCGGCATACATTACAATACTTGTGCAGCAGCTAAATTATCTTTATTCTTACTTCGTAAGACAAAAAATTTGTCATCTTTTAATTTTTTTTTTTTAATTTCATGTATTTTTATTAGGATAATTCAATACCAATTTATTCTTGTTTCTTTTTTATGTTTATTTTTCTCATTTTTTCTTTCTTTCTTTTGGCATATTTTTTATGCATATTTCATGTTGAAATATACAATCTTTTTACAAGATATTAAACTCTATCCTTTTACAATATTGTCAGCCTGCGCTTATTGTTATTAGGTAAAATTGTTTAAATCCTGGCGCAATATATCTCATTGCAATTCAATTATATTAATTATTAGTATTATTTATTTATTTTTTTCTATCAGAGCGTTTATGTGCATGCGTATTTAATGATTGTTAAGTTTCGTTTTGATATAAGCAAAGGATATTTTTTTTGATCGTCTGATATCTCCCAGCAGTTAGTTAGTTAGTTTTTATCGAGTTTTCTCAATACCTAGACAAACGAGTCTGACTAAGGTAAGCTTGATTTGATTATACTATTTAAATAATGAGTTGGATATTTTTTAAAATGATCCAAATACCATTTGGCAGTATTTAATAGGATAAGTTTTGATAAATATTCTGTTTTTTTTTTTTTATTTTTTCTTTTAGGAATTTTATTTGCATAAAATTTTCAATCTTAAACAATAAGAGGCCGGTTTTAAATTAATTTTTTTCCCTTTTTAACAACAATCCGTCTCAATCGGATCCCCAGATATTATCATAAATACAGCTTAATGCATAACTAAGTAGGCTTTTTTAACTAAGTTATAACTATGCAGGAAAATGCAGGACAAAAAAAATAATAAATAAAAAAAGTGACGCTGTACAACGTCTGTAGGTATATCAAGTATTTTAAAAGAAACGTGTTCAGTTTAAAACAAGAGTTGTGAAATAATTTTTAAACGAGTTACAAAATAGTTTATAGAAGTTAAATAATTATTTGATAGAGAAGTTAACAAAGATATAATTTCAAATGAAACAGCAGATATCTCGATTGAGTTCGATAGAAATATGATAATTTAATATTGATTTTTTTTTTTTATAATTATTGTACTTGCACAGAGGATTAATTTTTCAGGCTCAACTAGTTGAAGCAAAATATTAATCTTGTAATATTTTCAATACATATTGAAACCCAGGATTTCTAATCACTGAATCATTATATTACTTAAATTTTAACAAAATAATTTTAAACGGAACAAGTTTATTTCATTTCACCTGATATGTATGATATATAACTATATAATATATATTTATATCTGTATATATATACAACATATTTATAACATACAAGAACACATTCACACACTCATTTTTTTTTTCAACATCGAAATGTAACATCTCATCGTGGTAAGTCTACATCGAATACCAGAAGGAAGCCGCTCGGCAAAATATTTATCTTTCTTTTCATTTCCTGCAAAGCCTGACGTTTTAAGTTTCTGCATTGCATAATATAGTAACAGAAGACTGTCCAAAAAAACAGGTCCGATATATTCTGCCGCCTTTAGTTTTTTTTTTAAACGTATGTTTTATTAAATTGAAGAAAGTTTCTTGTTTATCGGTGATAAAAATTTCTCTCTTGCTTTTTACAATTCAGAGATGTTTAGACCGTCTGAATAGGTCGAACGTATTTTTTTGGCCATCTTTTTTTTCTTCGTAGAATTTTTAATTTTAACAATTTTTTTTATCGATAGTTTGATAACGCGAAGCTCAGTGAAGAATAAAATATCATGCAGCAATTATTTGCTGTGCAACACTCTGTGATGATATTTCTTTAGATCTGTTTTTATTTCTGTTTCTTTTTTCTTAATTTTTATATCTTTAATTTGTTTTCCTTTCATAATAACAATTAGAGTTTAACATGTAACAAGATCCGGCTCAAAGCGTCGTGACACTGCTCTAAATATATTTAACGATTTTTTTTTTTTGTTTAGTTTATTTATTTATTTTTATTATTTTATTCGATTTACCAAACATTTTCATTAATCAACGTATCATTCATTAGAATTTCAGACTAATAATTTTAAGTTGAATAGTTAACATCGAAATATGAATAGCGACGATCGCAGCTGCTGATAGCATTTGATCTAAGATAAATAATAAATCTCATTAACGTCATAAGGATTCAGGAACAGATAGCGCTAAGCCATATTTTGTCATTATTCTTACCATATCTACACTTTACGCAAAATAATTACCAAGTTTATGACGACTAAGTTTAGATTATTCTCAAATTTCAACCTGCGAAAGATGATCAAGATTTATCTAATAAATTATAGCTACATCTCTACTTCTCTCGTTTTCTATTCAACTAATACATACTGTAAAGTTTTACTTTTTTTTTTTCAATATAGAGGGGGAAAATAATTTACAGTTTTTGAACAACTAAAAAGATTCTAAGTTATGCAAAACCGAAAAAAAAAATAATACTAATTTGACATTAAAATTGAACATCACGATAAATAAAAATTTCTTTTCTTTTTTTTTTTCTATCATTTCAAAGTGCGTTATTCTTATTTATCGATTATAGTTAAGAGTCTTTATTGTAGACACCGTATCTGTTACAAAACATGGCTTTGCTAATCAATAATAATAATTAATTAATATTGTTATTAAGCTGATAGTTGTCAACTTGCAACAACTATCTTCACCGTACCTATTTATTTATTTTTTTTTTTGGATGGAGTAAGCAATTCGATATCGCCGAACGGACGACCAATTAATAGAAAATAATATACAGAAGATTAAGACAATTTAATACTCCGGGCAACGCGTATGCTGTATACGAGGACCACTTTTCATTGGATTCGCTGTTTCACAAACATGCACGACGATACCTGGTTGACCAGATCCACCCGGATGAAGTTCATGAGTAGCTCCTGAAATAATAATTTAATCAATATTCAATTATGTTTTATACAATTCATTGAAACTATAAGAAAAATTTAATTTCTTTATCTTAATCAATAATAAAACCGAGAGTTTCCACGTTATAAGAATTAATTATTCAAAGACCTGGTGCTAAATTTGCAATTGCAGCTAGTAAATCGTGATTTACAAGAGGCTCGCCCTCTTCCCGAGGCTCCCATCCAATCGGTGGGGAAGCCGGAGGTGAGATTAGGAACTGTTTGGTAGGTGCTGGTGGGTGGAGATGTTGGTCTTCCATATCTGTGCGTTAATATAAATGTATAATGTAAATGATTATAGAATATTTGATCAATTAGGTTGAAGAAAATGATTGAATGGATAGATTATAACATGCTGCGGACCTATCGGCGTTACGGGTTGAGCAAAATAACAGTTTATATCCGTCTCTCCGTAACGTGTTTGATGAAGTTGTATCCTAGCGTGAGCTGCTGCACTTGGTGCACTGTAATTCACCCTCATTCGTCTGAAAGATCTGAAGTATTGAAACGTAGCGTCTTCCCCAAACTGTTTGAACAGAGTCTCTATCCCGCTCTGTATTTACAAAAAAAAATAACAAAAATTAAAACAACAGATCAGATTATTTCAACAAAATCTTGTCAAGCTTGTTATAGTTTTGTTCAAAAACTGCGTTTAGAGGTCTGAGAGGTAGAAGTAAGTTAGCGATTTGAGTTGAAGCCTAATTTTCAAACGTTTTGTATCCATTTTTGCCTCTATACTTTCGGTATAAATATAATTACCATTATTTGAGGGTCTTTGAATACTCTGGGGTCTACGTTAGTGACTATAACAGAAGTCGGTAGATCCTCATCCCTGATAAGTTCGTCTATGGTTCTCGTGTTCGAATCTCCGCGACCTCTTTCAGCTTCCAATTCCAATTCTAACTGCTGATAATTAGGATGAAGATTCGGTAGGCCGTCTACTTCGTTTATTATTATATCATCTGTATTTTCTCCTGTTTCCTGATCGCCAAGGCTTGAATCTCGCTTATCCTCCATTATGCCGACTGAATCAGACACAATAAAAATAACAACAAAAAAATATTGTGAATCTATTAAATTAGTAGTTACAAATTTTTTTTATAACTTGTTTTCTTTTTCAGTTTTCTTTCAAACGGAATTAATAACACTGATTCTTCTTCTGAGATTCGCGATGAAAATTCACTGTAATTTAAGATAGTTAATTTAAATAAGTGAAATTTAAACGAGACGTGAAATTTTGCGTATTACAATTTTTTTTTTCGTGAATAATCAAAAAATACGGTTATGATAAATGAAAACATCCGATGATTGAGATGAATGATTAATGAATAAATAGAGTATAGTTTTATACACTTGTTTTCGAACTTAAATCGAATAGAAACGATGATAATTAATTAGTTCGAATAAAATTGGTGTTGACTGTCCGATGATAATAAATAGTTGTGACTATTTGCGAGGTTTTGAACAGTGATTTATTGTTGAATAATATAATAATAAAATAATACACTGAATGAATTGCTTTGATGATTTTACCTGGTCTTTTATTACGAGGTACGACAGTGTTTCAGTCGCAAACTGTTTGTCCCCCCCCACCTCCGAGGGAGAACCACAAGTTATAAGTAAATAATAAGGTATTTATTTATCTCCAAAATATAGAAGGCTTTGTTTTATAACAATATTGCGGTTTACGGGGTCTTATGGATCCTGTATTTCAAGTATTCCGACACCTTTGCCCTTTCAAATTTGTCAATGTATTTATTATTTTTATTATTGTGGACTAGACGGAGCAGTACCTAGTTACAGCACTTACCAACTATAAGAAAACAAAAAAATATCAAAAAATTACCAACCATCATAGAAACTGAACTATTCAAAAAAATAAACACACGCACGTTACGAAATCTTTAATTAGTTTAATTAACAAAATTTAGGAAATTGTTTGCGATTTTTTTTTAATTTTTTTTTTATTTTCAATTTTTTGAACTAGGGATTTTTTTCACTGCGCTGATGAATTCAGTGATAAATGTGACATACATACCTATGGCGGCCGCCAGTCGTTGACATTTATTGTTATAATATCATTAATAACTAATCACAGATACGATATTATAAACTATCTTCTTTGCTTGATAAAATCTAGAAAAAATAAAAATAAATAAACTGACCCGTAAAATAAACACATCGACGAATGTCTGCAATTATAAATAAATCCCGCTAACTTTATCCAGTGAGTATTAACCATTTTCATTATGAAGGTATTTTAAGGTCGATTAATAATCTCTTGAGGATAAGCGAAGTGTTATTAGAATGACGTAAATAAAACGAAAGGAAAAAAAAATGTATAAAAACGGAAAATAATCTAGTACGAGAATTTTAATGAATAGAGAATGTCCGCAAGAGACTTCCGCGTGGTTTGTTTACGTCGCGAAACACCTAACCTGAAAATATCAAATTTTTAATTAAGTTAACCATCTTTTCTTGTTTCAGATCCTCGTCTCATTTAAAAAATCGCGAAATGGGTAGAAAGAAAAAGGACCGTAAGGCGAGCAGTTCCGAGGATGATTCCCCCAGTTCAAAAGAGGAAGAAAGTTCGTCAAGCGAAAGCGAGGTGAAAGAAGAAGAAACGGCTGCTATTCGTTCTCCAAAACGTAGAAGAAAACAGGGGGCAGAGAAGCAGAAGGAATTCCGACAAGATCGAAGCGTTGAAAGATCGCGATGGGAGAGTCCAGACAGTAGAAAACGAAGACATAGTCCAGGGGTTCAAAATCATCAAAGAAGAAAAGGTCATAGAGAGCGTCAAGACGGAACAAAGTGGGATAAAAACGAAAAAGATAGAGAAATCGATCGGGAATCTGATAAGAAGAAAAAGGAGGATAACAACAGGGTTAAAAATGATAGACGAGAACCGCCGGAGAGGGACTCTCACAGAGAAAACAATCACAATCATCATCGCAATCAGGAAAGACCACCGCAACCACAACAGAAAACCGAAAACAGAGAAAATCGACCAAGCGATAGATTCGAGGGTAGAAAATCTCCTCGTAGAGACGATAGAAATAATAGATTTGAGGAAAGGGATAATAGGAATAGAAGTAGCAATAATAGAGGTCGGCGAGGGGGGAGAAGTAATCGGTTCAGTAATAACGATGGGCCAAGGAGCAGGTTCGATGGCTCTAGAGTAAAGAGTGAGCCATCCCCAGAGTGGGGAAGGCCAGCGGTGAAAGAGGAAGGCGATGGCAAGCCGGTGGAGAAAGAAAAACCGAATTTTGAGCCTTCTGGAAAGCTGATGGAAGACGCAAACACAGTAAACGGAGTTGTAATCAAATACACAGAGCCGATGGAGTCTCGAAAGCCTAAACGAAGGTGGAGACTTTATCCGTTCAAAGGTGAAAAGGCCTTGCCCACTCTCTATGTTCATAGACAGTCGGCTTATCTGATGGGAAGAGATCGTAAAGTCGCTGATATCCCCTTGGATCATCCTTCCTGTTCTAAACAACACGCTGCTCTACAGTTCAGACTAGTTTCATTTGAGAGAGAAGACGGTGGAGAGGGAAAAAGGGTCAGACCATACCTTATCGACTTAGAATCAGCCAACGGGACTTTTGTTAATGATGTTAAACTCGAGGCTAGGAGATATCACGAATTATTGGAAAGAGATGTTCTTAAATTCGGATTCAGCTCTCGAGAATATGTTCTCTTGCATGAACAGAGCAAGGATGATGCTCTGGATGATGACGTTGATTTTTCTGCTGTAGCGCAGGTGAAAGATTGATTCAAAATCAAGATTTTTCTATTCGTATTAACCATACGATGTTCATAATAATAGAGATTTTTATATCTGAGATGTTTATTTGATTAAATATATTGAATTTTTTTTTTTTTTCTTTCCATACCGCTAATAACGGATGATTTTCATTCCCAGAAATGAACTGGATTTCCTGCTCGAATATGAAGCAGTGTTTGAAGAGATGTAATATCAATATTTACGATAAAACTGCAGTCAGTAAGAATTGGGATGTTGGTAATATTAAAGCTATATCGATAAATTATTGTTATCGAGTGATTGAATAATTAATATTTGAAAATACCTAATTGACAGAATAGATAGTCAAAATAGAACTTGATATTAAAAGAAGAACATAGACAAAAATCCTAATGTAGAAAATTAAGAAACTCTTACGATAATCCTAAAAATTGTTTCTTTTTATTCATCTCAATCTTGATTCGCAGAACTTGGATAAATGTTTTACGATATTATATTAATACGTACAAAAAGTTGAACCTGTACATTAGTGATGTAGAAGGAAAAAAAAGTTAAAATAATCAAACAAAACGTATAAATTGAAAATATAAACGCCATGTAATGTAAAATTGTTCTACTTAATTTCAATCATCTTATTTATTTACAACCATTATTTTCTACATTTATTATCAATATCCTTAATTGATGGAATCATTAATTTTTTTATTCTTAATATTATGTATCGAGTATCTGACCAAATTCGGCTGATATTTTTTATTTCAATAACAAACAGCACTGTGGTTCACTTCCCACGCAAGTTAATATTATATTTACAAAAGTAATTAATTTCTTAATATTATCTTATATTTATTTTATTATTTTTTTTAACAATAATGTATAATAATATTACCATGAAATGATCAAGGAACGATATAGAAAGTATTTAGCATGATACGTTTTATGACAATGATAAAAAGAAAACAAACAGACACGAAGAGATTACTTATTTTATTTTAAAGGAGACTTATTTTCGAGTTATTTTAACTCTTTTTTTTTTAATTAACAATATCTCCGATTGAAGATTCTTAATACTTGAGCGTGTGATAAAAAAAGGATGAATAAAATTGATATGTTAATAATGTGATAGATAAAATCTAGTAGTTATACACATATTTAAAGTGAAGTAAAAAAAAAAAAAAAACAACAAAAACATTTCAAAATTACTACCTATTTACAATTTCATTTATGCTAGTTTAGCGAGATTCATCATGGTCAGCTTATATGTATATTTATTTTATTTATCATTTATAAGGCACGTTAAAAGTTAAACATATATCTGAGCAGCCTCATTGAAATAATTGATTTACACACCTACAGCAAGTTTCTAAACAAATTTTTCTTTTTTTTTCCTTTGAGCTCGATAAAATATCTCAACTTTCAACTTTATATAATCGCTTTTATCATTCTCTGAATTAAAACTTAACAATTTCGTACATTTATGTATAGATATGTAGGTGTACGCGTATTGATACGTACTACTACATGAAATTCTTAGTACGTTGTTTTTTAAAATAGTTTACAATATTTTTCTCTATCCAATACGAAAAGATAAAATCTAAACTTTCCAAGACTTTAACATTATCATAATAATGAAATTGATCTTAGACAAATATTTAATCATGGCAGTACAGGCTCTACAGTCAATACATATTTAATTACCCTCAACCTAATTACTATTCAATTTTATTACTTATTGTTAGGCAAATATCACCTTTTTATCATTTATTACCCGTTTACTCTCACCGCATCAGAGTTTATATTTGTATACGTAGCAACATCATTTCCATCATCATTTTCACTTGGTGTTTGTCTAAGCGAATTTAATAAGGCACTATTTATTGCCAATGGAATATTCGCCTTACCATTTTGCAGGACTGAATGTGTCCTTTGTAATTTTGAAAGTGTATTTTTATTTCCATTGCAATGATCGCCGGCTAAACTATTCCGCTTATTTACTCTAGTCTTTTTATTCGGCAGAGTATTCTGTGAATTTATTAAAGACGAACTAGGCCTAGTGGACGAAGCCAAGCTTGCCGACGACCCATGTGAGCTAGTGCTTCTGCCGCTCAAGCTAGTAAGCGATCCTCTAATTTCTGGTACAATTTTATCACATCTACGATTATCGTCTACAGAAATTTGAGGATTCCTTACAGGTACTGATTTTGGAATGTGATTTACTAGCTTCGAGCTATCCAAAATCATACATTTTTCTCCTACGCTTGAAACAGAGGCTCGTTTATGATTACCAGTCTCTTCTGATTGTTCATGATCTAAAGTTAAGCTTTCATTTTGTGGGTCAGAGACTTCGGGGCGTTTCACTTCTTTCTGAAGGTCATTTCTTTCCAAAATCTGTGCAGATCTTGGTACTTCATAACCACCAATTGGAGTATCTCTCATATCAGGTACTTCGTTGTCTGCTAACAATTCTAAATATTTTGGAATTTCACCAGAAGATAATAGCGCAGTCGTATTGCAAGATTCAGGTAAAAACGGTTGCATATCTCGACTGCCTTCAGAACTGCTAGATTTCCAAGAGTTTCCTATATTATCGGAAAAACAAAAATTTATGAATACTGTTAACGATTTTTTAAACGAATTTATTCATTTCTGATTGAAGAACTGCAGTCTTTAGAATTTCATTCAGAAAAAGGATAAAACATGACTTGTTAAACAATCAATTAGATGAATATTCGGGTAAAAATGAAAATTGAGTGTGAAACCTACCTGACTGGTTATGATTTTGATTCTCGTCAGCAAAGTAAGCCATGTTAGAGACGCCTGCAAGCACAAGCCATGCGATGATCATTTCATAAAATTTTTATTTCAAGCAATGTTAATTAAGAATAATGAAGAAGAACGTATTACGATATACAAATGCAACGATATTTTCTCTCTCTCCCCCCTTGTAAACAATTCGATAATATACGTGCTTTTATCTCTGATTATATTAATCTGCTTTTTGTATCATGAAAACAAAATTTCATTTATCGTTGTCTAACTTGACTGATCTCGTAATGAATTCATGCAACATAACATGATGCACTCAATATAGGCATACCAGTAAAGTTCTCCTTTTTTAATTAACAAACCTCGTTTTGATAAGTAATGGCCAGCATGTACAGGGCTCAGTGTAGCATCTTCGGTAGCGCTCCTCAGCATAATAATGTGATCCAAGCAAGCCTTAAAGCTAGGTCTAGCATCCGCCGTACTCCAGCAACGGAGCATCAATTGGTGTAGTGTGGTTGGACAGTTTAGTGGCTTTGGTAGTCTTCCACCTGCCCTAACATGGTATAATACTTCCAAATTTGTTCTAGCCGGATACGGTTGTTGGCCTAACGAAGTTATTTCCCACATAAGAACTCCGAAAGCCCATACGTCGCTCTGTGATGTGAATACTCCATCAACTAGGGATTCTGGCGCCATCCATCGCACCGGCAACAGGCCTTCTCCTTCCTGCATTATAACGAGCATAAATTGTTTAAATATTTTTGAAATTCTTGCCGCAGTTCAATCCTCAATTTTATAATAGACAATATTTACCTTGCGGTAATAATCGTTCTTATAAATGTCCCTAGCTAGTCCAAAGTCTCCGATTTTTACCACTCGATTCTCTCTATCTCTGGCAGATACCAAACAATTTCTGCAAGCCAAATCTCTGTGAACAAAGTGAAGTTCCTCAAGGTAGCGGCAACCCCTTGCCACATCTTCGCACATAGCCAGAAGATCTTGAAGCCGAAGAGCACCGGGATCTGTTGGCTGTAGAGGTCGACTGGCTCTAAGATAAGTTAATAGATCCCCGGCTTTCATTAACTCCAATACCAGCAAAGGAGGGTCTGTGTCTAGGCAAACCCCGAGTAATCTTAAAACATGTTTGTGTCTGAAGTGGCTCATAAGTCTAGCTTCTTGTAGAAATTCGGTTTTCTCTTGCGCCGAAGCTCCTTTGCGCAGTGTTTTTATAGCCACTCCGGTAATCCCAGGTCCGTCTAGGTCTTTAGCATTGCCTTGAAATACCTGGAAAAAGAGATGGTGGTGTTATTACGAAGATATAAAACTGGGCTTACAAATGAAGGACTTACTTCTCCGAATGCTCCGCTGCCCAAAAACTTAGCGAGCGTTATTTGCTCCCTTTTTATCTTTGGCAATGCAGAATCGTCTGGATCATTCTGTGTTGCCGATGCGTACAACGCGTTTGACTGCACGAAATTACCGCGTGGTATTTCTCGGAGCGTTGCCAATTCTACGTCAGGCAATGTCGGAGGTATTACCGCCTTCTTGTCGTCCTTACGTTGTCTGTAGACTGCTGAAATGTTAGATCAAAGTTAGCGGCGCATATTTAAGTCATTCGAAGAAAACGAACTACAATACTCACGACAAAGGTAAAACCCAAAGCATAAAAGCATCACGCCAAGGATCAGAGGCACGCTGAGACCCAGTATTAATCCCAGGTGTTGTTTGGGGCCCAAGATCCCTGCCTCTATCAGATCGACGACCTTGCTTGCTTCGCTCCAAGCTCCAAAACCATAAGCGTTTCTTGCCCGGACTTTAAACTGATAAATCTTGATCATTTCGCCCGGTATTATCCAGGAAGTGTCTGTTCCGTTATAGCAGAGATTCCAATGGCTAGTTTCGTTGCGATTTTCATCCGCAGTATTTGAATTTTCTATCACTTTGCCTTCCAAACGATATAGCGTGACTTGGGAGCCATGGGCTTGTGCCGGTTCCCAGTTAACTTGGTAGATCGAGTCTCGCAGCTTAGTTACTATTGGAATTCCAGGTGCGCTAGGAACATCGCCTAGCGTTTGAAACGTGAATCTGGCATCCGAAGGCCACGGAAAGTCTTGTTCGTAATTTGGATACTTTAGGACGAATCTAAACTTGTATAAAGTTCTTGGTTGTAAGTTTTTTATTCTATATTCAACTCTTTCATCTCTTTGAAGTACGGGGCTCGTCGTATTCTGCCATTTGTCTAAACCCACTATTGAGAACTGAAGATTATAACAAACAGTGAGATTCCTGCTTGGCACCCAGGATAAATTCATGGAATTAACGGTGACGCCTGTTAAACTCAGGTTGTTTGGCTCAGGATACATTGTTAGACGTTGAGCGATGCTTTCATTATAATTACCAGTAGAATTAACGGAATAGGCACGTACGTATACCAGGTAATCTTGCCCTGGTAATAAAGGCTGCAACATTGCGGAAAGATTACCATTAGCTGACGAATCGCTGAGCTTTATCAATTGCTCGCCTTTTTGTCTAACTCCGTTAACAAGTTCCACAGATCGCCAATGAATTTCGTAACGAACGGCTGCTCCATTCAATATTTTAGGAGGCAGCCAGTTAATTGCTGCTAATGTCGGTGTCAGAGCTTCAACTGAAACGTTTTCTGGTTTTGTTGGAATTCCAGCATCTGTGCTTAATATTATTTTTGGGCCTAATTCTAGTCCAGAAGATTCTAAGTCGCTGTAATAATTGCTCAAAGCCAATTGAAATACGTATTTAGTAAATGGCTTAAGATTTTTCGCTACAATTTCTTCATTATAAGTTTGTAATTTAGTTCTTTTTTCGATTATAAACTCTGAGGGGTTGACTGTTTCGCCTTCGGTAATATAAATGTAATACAAAGTTGCGGGAAGATTGTATTTCTGGCATCCATACTCCGGCTCAGGTTCAGGCAATCTAATTTTAATGGAATTAGAAAATTGCTTGATGAGCTCAACTTGGTAAGGTCGTTTTCTGAAAACAAGGCATTTCGCTACCGGATAAGGCTGTAAAGATTTTCCAATTGCTTTCAAGCTTCGACTACTCTGTAATTGAGTCTTGATCCCATTCTCGTCAGGATTCATTTTATTAACATAATAAACGCGATCTTGGTCTGTGTTGGACCAATAAACGTTGATTTTATCCACAGTAAGCGACTTCGGTGGTAATCCTATGTTAAAACCTGTAATCAAAGAAGAAACAGTTCAATGCAATATTCTTTTTATACATTATTTTTTTTTTTTTTTTTTAATTCATTGTACAGTTTGATTAATGAAACAACAATTACCCGGGCTAATCACCAAGTCGCAAACACATCCGTCAATATCAGCAATATGCAGATGTCCTTCCGAAGATACCCAATAAATAACAGGATTATGTACGTCTGTGTTATCAACGGTCATTCCTGGTCTAACAATTGGTATATAATGACATGAACAATCTTCTGCTTGATTAAAAAATGGCTTTACATTTTCCCCGTATACATCAGATTGCATTATTACTCCACGATCAGCTTGAGTTAACTGAATCCAATAAAGCTTTCTGTTGGTGAGAGGTAAAATCAGTTATTTAGTTAATATAAATTGTAACTAGTTAAGACGATATAATCATAATAATAATAATAATAATAATAATAATAATAATAATAATAATAATAATAATAAAAATAATAATAATAATAATAATAATAATAATAATAATAATAATAATAATAATAATAATAATAATAATAATAATAATAATAATAATAATAATAATAATAATAATAATAATAATAATAATAATAATAATCTATATTATTTAATTCTAAGTAAAAACTGAGGCAATAGACTAATATTTTTTCCAAGCTAACTAGTGATTTGACAAACATGATTTCCAAGGTGTAAATATACTTCTTAAAATAATCGCTGTTTAACAACGGTTGATGTTTTTACCCAGTCAAAGGTGAAATATCCAAATTCATTGCTTCTCGATTTGTAGTTATTATTTTCTTCACGTTTGTTTCACCGGCTTTCCACGCCGTATAATCGAGTCGCATAATTTGACTCCCAAAAGTGTCTCCGTATCCTGCTTCGACCCAAAACAAGGTTCTAGTTACCCAATCGACACACAAACTTGACGCGGTATTATTCAGAGCAAGAATTTTGGTAGCGTTTGAGCTACCGATATCAGCAATCACCATCTCTTGCATATCATTTATCCAATAAACTTTATTTTCTGCAGCTGAGTAGGCGACTTCGACGGCTATCTGACTGGTTATTGTGTCGTCGCTTCCACTGTCTAGATCGGATATTCTCACAGCATCAAGGCCAGCAACCAATATCTGTGGTACAGGGTATTCAAACTCAGTCGAGACATTAACTATGTCTGTAAACCAGCCGCCACCAATTTCTGTATAAGCTCGAACTCTGAAGTAATAAGTCATCTTTGTTAGGAGCTGCTCAACTCTGTATTCTAATTTACTTGGAGGTAGATTAATCGTGTCGCAAATGCTTATGTTGATTCCTGACAGCGTGTACCAGCACTCGATTGTATAGCCTAATATCAAGCCATTCGGATGGTCGGGTTGATCCCATCTGAAAACATGATGATTAAAATAATAAAGATATTAACTACGCCGACGAATTGAACGAGGGATAAATTAGCGCACCTAAACACCGCAGAGATATCAGTTTCATCATTTAACGGTTTCTTCTGGTATTCTACATATCCTCTCGCGTTTGTTGGCTGACTAGGTTCGGCCTGCGGAGATCTAAGTATTCTTCTAGCGTGATGCGACATTCCCCAGTAGGTGAAAGCCTTTATAGTTACTTCGAGGACAGCGTAGGGAGAAAATTGCTCTGAATTATTGTAAGGTATTGTAGTTTCCGTTGTGATTTCGGGATGCGAGTTGGTGTTTATATGATCAGCGAATTTTACTTCGTAGAAAACCGTTCCGTAGTTTATATTCTTCACCGGATCCCAAGATATGTTGAATTTACTCCAATTTCCCTCAACTCTTATGCTGTCTACATCAACAGTAGATGGTAGAACGACTATATTCTCGGAAGACAAGTTACTCGGATATTTGTGAAGCGTGTGATCCATTATCGCAACCATTTGAAGACCGGATAAAGTTATTCCGTTAATAACGGCAGTGTTTTGACCAGACAAATCCCCGATAACTGCATTTTTATCGTCTCTAAGCCACAGCAAGTGCTCAGAGAAGTAACAAAGAGGCCCCTGCATGTTAGGATGTTGTAAGGCGGAGACCTAGAACATGAAAAACAAGTATTTAAACGTCTTTTGCATCTTTGGAGAGACAAGAACAACGTTTTATGCTATTTGCAAAATCGAGACTCACCATTTCAGGCACAATTTTAAGATTCAGAGGTATATTCTCGGAGGTTGGTGCTCTGTATAGAATCGAACCGCTTTCATAGCTCCTGACAATCCAGTAAACGTATTTGTTCTCCGTGTCCAAAGTCAGTCCCATCACTTGCTTTCCATTAAATATTTCATCCGAGTAATAAAACCGTCTGTCTTGACCGTTTAATCTCGATACTTCTACTGCATAGCCCGTTGACCAGTACAAATAAGCCTCCAATGAGTCTATCATCAGTTCCTTAACTATGGCTAATATGGACATTGGTTCTTGCTGAGTTCCGTCCAAATTTGCTCTAGTAATCTGGAATTGGTTCAAAATCATTAAACGGGATCTCAAAAACTCTTGTTACAAGATTTACTTGGGAATTATAATGCCCACTCACTATTTGCTGCTTGGGATTAGCCCAGTAGAGTTTTTTCGATACCCAATCGATGGCAACGCTACCAACGGAGTTAATATGCAGTCTGTTTTTTTCGTGACTAGTAGTGTTGTAACAATAAAGTATAGAGTTATTTCCCACTAGATAGAGCAGATCTTTGTACCAAGCAACATCGACAATGTGATACTCAGTATCAGAGTCTTTCCAGCTTCCCTTGTGAATCAAAGTCTCTACGTTTTCCCCAGTCACATCGCTTCGCAACAATCCCTCCGTAGCAGACCATAAAATAGAGGCATAAGAGCCGCCTCTGGGATCTCTGCAAAAAATTTGTTCCATGATAAGTAGAAGTTCCTTCATTCGTCCGGGTCTTGATGTACAATACCCACCTCAATGTACGCCCTCGGAATTCAGTCGACCAAGGACCTCTACCCGCGCTTGTATAAGCCGCAGCTTTTATCGAATATTCAGATCTCTCTCTGAGGTGATAAACGGTGTGAGAAGAGCCGGCGATTTCGTTCTGATGAATTGCCTCCCCGGTTAGTTCATCTTTTATCTCTAATTCGTAGGTCCAGTTCTGCCAAGCACCCTTGCCTTGTCCTCCAAGCAGATACGGAGCACGCCAAGAAACTTTGGCCATTTGAGCACCGAGAACTGCTTGAACACCTGTCGGCGGATTTACGGGTACTGGAGCTGGCTGGCTAGCGTCCATTAGGACGTTTACACTGAAGCACGATCTATCGAACCTGTTTTATTGAATGATGGGTTTAATAATAATTGATCGGAGAGTATTTATGTCGAGATTATTCAGCCTGCTTACTTGTAGGGATAAAAGTTATGGAAGTATCTGTTTTGCCCTGAATGATAGTCTTCAGTTAGTATATCTTTCCCATTAGTCCAGTAAAACAAGCCGTTAGCCATGGCCAATGATCTAACATTTTGGAATTTTGGCTGCTGAGTGTTGGCTCTGAGATCTGAAATTTCTCTGCCATCCAGAGTAACTGATATTACAGTATTTTGAACATGGTGTGGAACTAGCAATCGAAAATTTCTGTGATCGACCATGAAGGCTTGCAAATTACCATCTTCTAAGACAAGATCAGGGTGCGTCTGCGGATGATAAAGACATGTTTTAGGGTTGATAAGACGCACTATTGATTTAAAGAGGGAGAATCACGAGGAAATATTACCTCGTGCTTAACGCCGTTGCTAATATCGGCCAAGTCTAATCGGTATAATCCGTCTTTCATCACCCAAAACAAATACCCATTGTATGGATCTACTTCTATGTGCGATGGTTTGGACAAGAAGCCTGCATAGGCAACAGTCAGACCTCGACCGTCCAAGTTACAGCGTGCGATTTGCCACGAGGTAGTAGAGTGTTTAACTTCGCCAAGGACATAGAGATGCAGATTTAGCCAATCCACGGATAAACTCAACGGTTCAAAGTTGACTTGATCCGGACTCAGTACTACGATAGGATCCGATCTCTCCTTTATTTTCGTTCTATAAACGTAGCCGCCAGAGTCTGAGACAAATACTTGAGCGGAAAATACGTGTATTGCGACTCCGCGAATCCGGTTAGATGTTTCATAGATCACGACTGGATCTTCTAGCATATCGGCACCCTGTTTTTTCACCGTATGTTCGCCTCCCAGAATTAATATCGGCTGTTGCATAGATCTTACTGAAATAGGTAATTAATGAGGATTTTTTTTTTTATTACAGATTTACGGAGATATTGGTCCTTGAGTTATTCGGAAATTTATATACCGGTTGGCTCGGGGGTTGTTGCAATGTATATAACAGCTGGCGGTCCTTCCCCCTCGCTATTTCTCATCGTTATGCTTACAGAATAGTTTTCATTAGGCTTCAAATTTTGAAACATGTAATGATGATCCGTTGCATTTTCAGACGCTGGTATATCCTATGTGAAAGAAACGAAATTCAAAAGTTTAGTGATTGATAATCATCCCCCAATTTTAACCCAAACATTTAATCAATCCCTGTTAGCCATGTTATAGTATTTGAAGCAGGGACGCCATGCCAGAGTGCGCTCATTTAGTGGATTGGTTCGTACAAACTGAAAGTAATGTTAGCGATGATAAGCGTACGGCTCAAAAGCTTGACAAAAATGCATTAAATAATTTCTTTTTTTCAAACCCTCTATTAATTTATTTTGTTTTCTTTGTTAGATGTGCGAAAATATTAAGCGTTTGCAGGCAGAGAAGTAAGGAGTGTGATTTTAGCTTGCCGAACCAGTCGCACTTGAAATCAGATTGTTCTGAGAAGTGAGATTGATGGAGTAAACAAATTGAAAAGTGTATTTTGGTGAAAGAAAGCTTTAGTAGCTGACAAAGTGAAGCAAAAAAATTGTCATAGATATTGTATGTGGATAGAAAGAGAAAAAAGCTTAAATTGTTATACACATATACGATAAAATTAACTTCTGGCGTGGCGTGTGTACCTTAAGCTGGGAATAATTGCCCCCTTGAAGCCGTAGGACATAGGACAAAAGAGGGCCGTTCGGAAACGGTCCTGGTTCCCAAGAGACGGATACGCGGCAGCTATCTACCGCTGCCGCTCTTACAATTACCGGTGCCGAGGATGGAAAACCCTCCGATTTTGTTAGGATCGGAACGCTTGGAGCAGAGAATATTGAATCTCGATTGTGCTGAGTAGATTTCAGGATCAGAGCAACTCGAAACTGTGAAAAGAATATGTGATATCAAAATGATCTTGCTATAGTATTAGAGTTCATCAACGGACAGTTCTCTGCTCATTCAACACACCCTGTACTTTGTGTAAGGCTGCAGATTGTCGACTAATATCTGATCGTCTTTTCCCCACGATTGGTTTCTGCAATATTGCCAAGATTCTGCCAGTTCTTCGTACATCCCTTGTACCATGTAGGATATACCACCGCCTCGTCGCTCTACGTCGATACCTTTCCATTCTAGTCGAAGGGATGTTGCAGTCAGACTGTCTGCGACGAGCGCAGGAGCTGGTGGAATGCCTATTTCCTCTGAAAGAATAAATATCATCCTTTCAGAGATTTGAAAGTAAAACATTGAACAAAGCTGAAGGAAGATATCTTCGGAAAATGAAAACTATGCTTCCTGATGACTAAACTTACACCCCTTACATTAGCATACAATAATTTCATTGAAGAAAAGTTCTGCTTATGCTCAGAGAGATCTCAGAGTTTTTTTGAACAAATGCATTGAATTTTAATTAACAAACTTCTCCCGGAATCTGTTAACCTACTGCATTATTCTGTTCCAAATGAATGGATCTTGATCAACGTTAGTTACCTGGTAAAAATATGGATAAAAAAAATAGTATAATGGATAGTCGTGAGCGGGAAAAATCGTTCAATGAATACGAGCAGATCCTCGAAGGACTGAAAGCGAATTTCTCTGACAATTGGAAAACTAAAAAGAGGGAGTCACAAGCCCTAGACGATTTCGTGCGCCATAGAACTCTGGGAACTGGAGCATTTGGTCGAGTGGTATTAGTGAAGCATAAAGCAACGGGTACCTACTACGCGATGAAAATATTAGAGAAATCAAAATTGGTAAAGTTGAAACAAGTGGAGCATACAAGAAACGAGAAAAGGATATTACAGAGTGTAAAATTTCCATTTACAATCTACATGGAATTTTGCTTCAAAGATAATTCCTACATATATTTAATCCTCCCGTTCATAACTGGTGGCGAAATGTTTTCCCATTTAAGAAGAATGGGAAAATTTGACGAAGAATTGGCCAGATTTTATGCAGCCCAAGTTACTCTGGCTCTGGAATACCTCCACTACTGTGGTCTCGTATATCGTGATTTGAAGCCAGAGAATATTCTGATAGAAAGAAACGGGTATCTGAAAATAACGGATTTTGGTTTCTGCAAGCTAGTAGAAGGCAGGACTTGGACCCTATGTGGGACGCCTGAATATCTTGCCCCAGAAATAATTCTTTCAAAAGGATATGGAAAGTCTGTTGACTGGTGGAGCTTTGGAGTACTTGTATACGAAATGAATGCCGGATATCCACCTTTTTACGCAAGAGACCCAATGAAAATATATGAAAAAATAGTTTCCGGTAGGTACAAATTTGCAAATAATTTTCGTGAAGATCTTAGAGATATTTTGAAGAATATACTACAAGTAGATCTCTCGAGAAGATTTGGTAATTTGAAAGACGGTCCGGTAGATATTAAAAGACATCGTTGGTTCAGGACAATAGATTGGCTAATGATTTATCACCAAAAAATACAACCCAGTTTTGTTCCCAAAACTGGAAACGTGGGTGATACAAGTAACTACGATCATTATGACGAAGAGGAATTGATCGTAGACAAAGTTGATCGTTATGCTAAGGAGTTTGCAGACTTTTGAATTTTAATAAATAAAAATATAAAATATATATCGTTTTAGGATAAATATTTAAGGATTTAAATGCATGTACAGCGGGTATAATATGTGACACAGATCAACGTAGATATTTTTTTTTTTTTCAATTAAGTACCTTTGAGTCGTTGAAAATATCTGTTCAGAGCATCGTGACATCCTAATACACAGTAGAGTTGTTTCTGTGGAAGAAGGTCTTGAGTTCCATTCTGTGAAAAGAATTGATAATGAGTTATATCAAAATTTGTTACGATTTGAATTTATTCTGACTTCGTTATATCATTGTTAAAGATAAAGAATAAATAATTAGCGGTTAATTTTGTGAATCTGTTTAAATTGTGTTAATTATAATCTAAACAAGATGCGAAACATATGATGGAATAAAATTATTTCGTCTGCTGTTAGAGCACGGACGACGATTATAAGTATGTAACCTGAGAGAATCGTGATGGATTTACATTAGATTTTGTAATTTTGCAATGTCATCAATCATAAGAATGATTAAACTGAATAAAAGTACATATGAATACAATATGAAAGCTGCAAAGGTCTTCTTGAGATAATTAAATACAGCTGATCTATCTGACATGTGAATTTATTGCCGCCATTATCATTGGCATTATTGAAATGAAAAACATGTAATGATAATAATAGTAATATGAAGTTTGTTGTTTAACAATTAGTTCCGAAATATGACTGTAGGTGCGCTTCGGTGTTCCCGCCTAAAAACAATAGCACGTGATCTTAATCAACCCTTTGCGTGGTTAGTGGTAAAACAAAAAACAAACGGTATGCGTCGCGTCTCTGTAGTTAAATCTTGAATATCGATAATGCCGGTTCAGAATCATATTGTTATAAAAAAAAGTAAATAAGAAAGTCCGCGAAGGTACCATACATGATATAAGGGAAAGAAATATGCGGTAAGCCGTCCATAATCAATCCTATTCGTTGTCAGTAGATGCATGACATACAATCTTAAGATGCAAAATACAATCCCTAAAACGAAAGACATAATAATTGACAATCGCAGCACCGGTAAACAAATCTTGAATAGCATCAATAGTGGTCGATCAGTTTAAATCAAATTATTGTAGAAAAAAGTAGTTACAAGTCGCGCGAAGATACCAAACGTGAAGTAAGTGAAAGACATATATAGAATAAAACATCCATATTGAATATCATTCGTTGTCAGTCGATAAATGATATCTATAATTTTCAGATGCAAAATATAGTGCTTGAAAAACGGAAAAAATAATTGATAATGGCGTCATCTGTGAGTGTGAGACAAACTACATATAATAACATAATATTCGCATGTTCGTTCAGTGCGCGATGAAAAAAAAAAAGAATAATAATAATACTGTTAATTTAATGTGACACGCGATACGCCTCTTTCCCTTGTTTAATCCTATGAATTAATTGCATCCTAACAATCAAACATTATACTGTATCAGATCAGATATCATACTCGCGCGGCTTATTCGGATTTTGAAAAAATACGAGTAACGACGTGTTAGTGAATTGTTTGAGTTTGTGACACAGTGTCGGTAACGTATTATTATAATAGGTATATACGTATCTATATGAGTGTGCAAGTGAAGTGAAAATATATAAGTGAAATTAGTGATAAATAATA
Organism: Macrophya alboannulata; assembly: GCA_949628255.1. Classification (NCBI taxonomy): domain Eukaryota; kingdom Metazoa; phylum Arthropoda; class Insecta; order Hymenoptera; family Tenthredinidae; genus Macrophya; species Macrophya alboannulata. The sequence continues at coordinate 15,152,999 of OX451211.1, read as the reverse complement.
AAGTGCAATATTTGGATTACTCAAGAAATTTTTTTTGGATATCTTTCTAAGGAACTTAATGTGATAAACGTGAGTACGATTATGATATTGAAATATATATTATATATACGTATATGAAAGATAACTTACGCAAACAGCTCGGCAATTAGTTTCGAGAGCCAACTGCCATGCGGCACATCCCTTCTTACACTGAAACGAAACAAAGAAAAAAAAAAAATGATAAAAAATATGAATTGCATGTCGTGTAATTATTTTCAAACATGTAAACTTAACCAATAGAAACGTAAACGTGATTAGACGATTAGTTTCTCATTTATTCGAGTTACCGTTTATAGACGTTTACTTGCAGTTTGTCGCGATTGTATAATTACGAACCAGTGTCTTTAATGTAAGTTCAAGTGTATGTAGACGACAGATGTCTTCAGTTTTAGGATAATCACTTATAAACGAGCTCCTGCAGGTCGTGTCTTAGTTTCTCGTATACGGCTTTAAGTGATTGATGACATTTTTCAAGGGCCTATAACCGCTACTATTTGGAACTGTTTAAAGTCACATTTCTAACGAAAGATATACTTTCGGATTTTGAATATTAAACAGAGTATGTATGTACATACTTATGTACCCCCTTGTTAAGCTGCTGCAGTCTTTCTCAAAAGCTAAAGTAAATAAACTCAAGTACATCACAATAAAGAAAAGAAAAAAAAGCGAACACTATAACGTATATAAAATAATACAATTAAAAATTATCTAATTTTTTAATTTTCTTTATTTTTTTTTTTTTTTTATTACTTATGTTGAAAGAGCAACTAGCGGCTTGAATGAACCGGAGGATATAATTCTTCCGTGTTAAGTCTAATTTTTTCTAAGACAATATACACACATGTAGCACGTATAGGTATCTATCAAGTCGGGTATACGTATACGGCACGTGCCGTTGATGCGTTTCCTCCCACGTCTTGCAGAGAATTAATAATATCACGACTGTCTGAGTGACTATTTGCTTTTTTTTCTTTCCTTAATCTTTCTTATTCTTACTTTTTCTTATGTTAGTTTTTTTTTTTTTTTTGTTTTTTTTTTTTGTTTCATAGTTTACATAAAAAATACTTAGAAGTTTCCGTTCAGTTTCAACTATTAAAACTGCGCTGCTGCTTCGTTTACATGTATAATCAGTTCGTAAAAGGAAATTACAATTATCATTATTGTTATTATTGTTAGTTTAGTATTATTATTATTATCAATATTTGCTGCATTATATACTGCAGTATGCGGCGCGCGCGTGTGTGTGTTATACATGTATACGTAGAGTATAATATAAAACTTGAACAAAATATGATTATCTTACATTCATATTATTAATATCAAATTACTATACAACCGTAATATATTATAATTGAATTTCTTACGATAAGAATTAACTCCGGGGGGTTTCGTCCTCATTATGCGTTCCACTATAATATATAATATATATATATATATATATATATATATATATATATATATATATATATATATATATATATATATATATATATATATATATATATATATATATATATATATATATATATATATATATATATATATATATATATATATATATATATATATATATATATATATATATATATATATATATATATATATATATATATATATATACGCTTTGCGTGGTATATTATGTAAGAGTTATACCTAATGACGTACTGCGATTGCATAATTATAATTGATATACATAAAAGAATAAAAACTCGTCAAATAAATGCAAAAAAAAAAAAAAAAATTCTATACGTAGGTATATTTATATACCTATATATAATACTAGTTTTTTGTTGTTGTTCTTCTAATATTTCGCGTTTATCTACGTATATTGTATATAAAGGTATACGCGATAATTGTTATTCTTTAAACATTATTTACATTACGATGCCTTACGATGATATCAATGTATATCGTGATATCTTTAATCCGAGTCTCGTTTTACTCCACCAGCTACTACATAGTATGATAAGTAATAACAACATATTATTATCATTATCGAATAAAAAAAAAAAGGAGAAAGAAATTAAAAAAGATTGTATTTACGTCGGGACTATGATATCTTCTTTCGGTTGTATTATAGTATATATCGTATGTATGTAATAACTAAATAATATATTAGTCTGTAGACGTATATATATATATACATATGCATACTACGCATGTAGGTACGCGATGCGCGATGATCAGGGGGCATCGCGTCGTTCAACCGTGTATAGCTCAAAAGGTCATAATACTATATAGTACGGCATATACGTATATATAAGTATCTCGAGTGATAATATTAACGATAAGGACATTATTAATTTCATTTTCCTTTAAATCATTGAAAACTGAACATATGATGAACGATATATTATAAGTTAAGTTGCGCTGCGCTATATGCGACGTGTTCCTCATATCTAATCGTATATATATTTTTTATTTATTTTAATTTTTTCTGGTACCGCACATATATATTTACAAGAATCATTTTTTCGATCCTTATTATTCAATTAAATTAGACGCCATAAGTAATAGAAAAAAAGACAAAGAAAAAATGTCTAAACTCGTTTGGAAATTGTAGAAAAAAAAATGTTCAGAAAATTTCCAAAAATCGGTTAAAAAAGAGACAAATAAATAAATAAGAATATAAGAAAATGAATATACCTGCAAAAATCTAAATTATAAATAAATTGCATTATGCAGTTTTAATTTTTTTTAAGGACGACCTTATCTCTTGTTCGTCTTCTTTACCGACCGACGTATAATAATATAACGTGATCCCGCGTCCGGTTGGATTTTCACCACGCCGCGCGTTTGTTCGCTGATCCAGATCGTCGTATTCATTCGTTGATTCGCAATTGACACGAGTTTCTTAGATGATACGATATATAGTATATATACCTATGTATAACGTATGTATTATGTGCGCGTGGTTGTAAAATTTCACATCTATATAAAGAGAACATTATAGTTTGGTACCGTTTGAAATATGTCCGTATAACAACTTCTTCCGTCCGAACGATCTTTCCTGTCTATATATAAAAAACAAAGAGGGAAAAAAAGAAAAGAAAAAAAAAAAAAACTGTTCAACTCGTGTAAATTTTTATATTCTTTAGTCGTCAACAATTTGTCGTACATGCATTGAGTCATTACGCATAGATATATGTCTGCAGCTATATCCTATACTTCATAGAAGTTGATCTGTACTAATAATGATTAGGCGAATATAGCAGCCCGTACACCGAAAGCTTCTGTGGGCGAGTAAGTAACTAAACGAATAATAGTAAAAACATACGCGACGAAGCGCATGCGGTGTGCCGCGATGTTATACGACGACGACGACGACGACGACGACGACGACGGTTGATGTAGATGGTTAGCGGAATAACGGAACGGGGCTGGGAAGAGCGCGGCGGGTATTACCCGCGAAGCAGCATACTGCCTCCGCGTACTGTCGCTAATTCCTCACTTCCTCATTAAATCCTCGACACACATTACGCCCCCTTATGGTTGTCCCACTCTTAACCCCTCCTCGCTCTCTCGTTCTATCCCTCTTATTCTCTCTCGCGGACAGAGAGACGCGTCCTCTTCTCTTCTGCCGTTCGTGATCGTCGTAAGTCGCTCTGTCTCTCTCTCTCTCTCTCTCTCTCTCTCTCTCTCTCGTGTATGTACGATATGCGTTAAGTATATCGTTCGTATTTGACAATATATGCGTATTATAGCCTACATACAATTGTGGTAGGGATGGATTTGTGTTGTATGTATATGTAGCTATAAATATATATACGGAGCTTGCAGTAATCTCTACATCATGATATATATATACGTGTATGTACATACGTACCTATACGTATTATACGTGTACGTCGAGATCGGCCCACGTGCACCCTAAATAGTAAATAGGTAGATATGTTTATATATACCTAATCTCTGCACTTCCATAACAATTATGTGGGTAATGATGATAAATTCAAGTATATAATATACAGGTATACACTATACATATATATATATATAAAAAAAAGATTTACATTTTTAGAGTTAAGGATAAAAAAAAAAAAAAAAAAAAAACGATTCATTTTATCTATTATCGTTATTTATTCAATTTTGAAAAGCTAAATAATATAGAATCTGCTTATATACTCGCTTCAATTTATTTATTTAAATTCATTTTTTTGTTCTGTTTTTTATGTATGTGTGTTCCTTTTTTCTATACTTTATTTAGTCGAGGACTATTGGTCCTTGAAATTTTAGAAAGAAATGTTGGAAATTTTGGAGTTCGTCGTCTGGACTCTTGAGCATAAAAATCCTTGTGTATATACGTACGTATATTATCCGTGTAGAGTCAAGTAGTAGTTTTTCTCTGGTTACTTACTACTTCGTAGGGATGTGTAAAGTAGTGTTTATGCTTGAGTCGAGACCCCGGAACTCTTGAGCCACTTGAAATCTTACTAACTTAGCTGTATACGTATATGAGGTACTATATACCTATACTATATGATTCAGTCTGTTATCATAATACTTACATATTGCATGTATATAATGGTTTTTTTTTTTTCCTTCTTCTTTAAATATATGTATATAAATATATGTATACCAGATTTCCGTAAACTTCGCTACCGCGAAGATATAACACAGCACCGCGAAAGGGTGGAAGTCCCGTTACACGTATATTTTATTGAAAGAAAGTTTCAAAAACAACAAAAAAAAAAAAAAAAAAAAAGGAAAGTCGACTTCTTCATTATAATGAGATAAGATTGTTATAAATTTTTGGCTGAAAACGTAAGAAAAAAAAAAAAAAAAACGCGCGGTTAAATTATTTTTTAATTCTCATAGCTGACTAAGTAAGTCTTTATTTCTTAAAATAAACGGAATTTTATATATATTCAAATCTTATACATGAACCGTACTTATATAAGTACGCGTAGAATTTTTCATACTACTACCAAATTTCCACTTCTTCTTAATTAACCCACGGACTTCTCGATTGTAAAGAGCGTGTAATAACTCGAAAGAATTTAGCGCATAAAATTGTACCAAACGATGTAAAGAATGTCGGTTCAACACTCTGGACCGAACTAGTATAGAATAGAGGATGCGTCTGACCTCGCGGTACGCGTATATACTTATGTAGGTATACGTATAGGTACAAATTCATACACATACATACATACGTCGCGGTTATAATTATATTATAAAATGAAAATACGATTATATGTATCACGTATATCTACCTATTCATACACATTTGGAAAATTTTTATACGTAGATATCCATGTATTTTTATGTATCTACGTAAATGTATATGTGCATTAGGGTGTGTCATTTGGGAGCAACAATTTTCCATCATCTTACATACAGGTTGTATACTTGCAGGAAGGTAAAATGAAAAGCCTGTTAAAATTTGAGATCTTAATATTAATATTAAGAGGTGCCTCATCGCCAATTTCTATTTCCCATTTAAGTAACACGGGAAATGTTCTATTGGCACACTTCAATTTTCATATCTCAAGTACTAATCTACTCAGAATGATTCTGCATAGCTACTTTTGTTCGAAATTGAACGATCTACAAAAAAGGTCTCTTGGTGTTTTTCGATAAATCTAACTATTTCCAAGTTCGCCATTAGTTAATTACCATTGATAGCCAATAACCAACTTGGAAACGGTTAGATTTATCGAAAAATACCAAGAGACCTTTTTTGTAGAGCGTTCAATTTCTAACAAAAGTAGCTGTGCAGAATCATTCTGAGTAGATTAGTACTTGAGATATAAAAATTGAAGTGTGCCACTAGAACATTTTCCGTGTTATTTAAATGGGAAATAGAAATTCGCGATGAGGCACCTCTCAATGTTAATATTAAGATCTCAAATTTTAACAGGCTTCTTATTTTACCTTCCTGCAAGTATACAACCTTGTATGTAAGTTGAAAAAAAATGTTGCCCCAAAATGACACACCCTAATGTACATACATATACATACCTGTCAGTATATATAGTGGAGATACGGACTGTTGCATTTGTATATCCGGTTTTTAAATCCTTAAATTGCTTCACGAACTAAAAGAATTTCCGTTGAACTGCTGCAATTACCGAATACCAATAACTACTACCGGTGCAGTGTATGAATATAATACTTCATAATATACAAGGTAATTATCTCTCTATAGATTCCAGATTCCATAGCTTTCCTTATTAACTGCATTTATTTTTTATTTTTTTCGTACCTAAGGTTTTAACTGCTATATATATATATTTTTTTTTTCTTCTTCATTAGTTTCTGGTTTTTATATATACATTTTGCGAAAAAAAAAAATTTCCGTCAATTAACGTACATGATAATGATAATATAATATATAAAGTCGCACGTCAATTTGGCAACATCCGCTAATAAGGCTGCTATATAGGTACTGGCTTCTGCTCTATACCGCATGTGCACTTGTATACGC